>JANBXA010000391.1:11190000-11590000 GCA_030556225.1 Cricetiscus sungorus | reverse complement strand
TCACATGTCCACCCGCTCCTCCCTGTCTCTGTCTCCTACTGTCTGTCCTCACCTGCTTTTATACTGTCCTGTTGTAGAAGCTGCCATCTCCTGTGTCACTTGTTTGCTAGCTAAACAAGACTGTAGAAAAGTGACGTGATGACATCGGGAATTGACTCTTGCATCTGTGACACATTCCCAGGTAAGACTAGCAATGGGACCTCAATACTTGCTGTGTGTGTAATGCGAAGATTCAAGTTCCAGCTCTGATGTGTCTTGGATCATAGCATCAGATCATAACCACAGCCTAAGAATCTTCGCTCATAGGAAGAAGGGACAGCTCTTCCTAGAGCTCCTGGGAGGGCTTTCCAGCGCTTGTGTACCAGCACAGGGCTCCAGCAGCTGAGTTCTGGGGAGACAGAGAAAGCCCGGGGCTTGTGGTTGGGATATAAAATTGTTTCTTTTTAAATTGGAGTTATCCATCAAGAAAGTTGAGCTGGGGTTAAAGATGAGATAAAAGGTGTTTCCCCAAGGCTTTCTTAAAGCTCTGAAAGGTGAGCTGCCAAGTCCTAGGACCTGAGTTTGATTCCTGGGACTGCATGGTAGATGGACAGAAAGCTCTTTGGCGAGTTGTCCTCTAACCTCCATATACATAACACATACACAACACACACACACAACACACACACACACACACCACATACACACCACATACACACAACACACACACACAACACAAACACACACCACACACACACACCACATACACACACCACACACACACAACATACACACAACACAAACACACACACACACACCACATACACACCACATACACACCACATACACACAACACACACACACACAACACTCACACCATACACACACACACACACAACACACACACACACACCACACACACACCACATACACACACAGAACACACACACACACTCATATACACATGCTAATTAAATGTAATAAAAAATAAAAATAAAACAACTCTGAGAAATTTAGAATGGGGATAGCAAACTTCCCCAATAACAATGATTTTGAAGGATTTCAAGCCTCAGAGACAGCGTGAGGGGGGGGGAGGAGGGGGGGGCTTTAATTGGTATGCATGTCCCTCACTCATATGCATAGGAGACCCATGGAATGTTAAGTCACAGTGTCTATGGAAAGTCTGTAAACTGCCTGTATCTGTTTAGCTTAAAGACAGGCTCCTGAGTCTTCCTGTTGGGAAACAGTGTAGCCATGGACATCAGCAGGAAAAGGAACAAGACTAGGAAGGGAGAATTAAGGCCTGAGGAAGGAAGTCACTTGTGGGGAACTCTGGGGGGTAACTCTGGGTACCCATTCTCTTCTCTGGGAGAAGAGACAGGGCAAGCACCGAGCCTGCTGTTTCAGAGTTGCTGAGAAGCAGGGATGGTTGGTGCTGCCCGTGTCTGCCCTCTGGACAGGGTATCCCCTGAGGGGATGCTGTGCCTTTCCCACCCCTGCATGTTGGGCAAGGGGGTAGAAAGTGCTGTTCCCTATGAACTCATTCTTATCTGGTTCCAACGCAGACATATGTCCCTGTGCTGTTTGACCAAGTTCCTAATCCTAGTGTGGCTATTTAGAGATGGGGCTTTTAGGGGGTGATGGAGCTTAAGTGAGGCCATGAGGGTGGGACCCTGGTGGCCTTGTAAGAAGAGGGCCAGAAAAAAAAAAGCTTCTTGTATATTCCTAGTGAAGGGTGGGTCATGGCTAGGGGACAGTGAAAATGAACCATCAGCAGGCCAGGAAGGCTGCCCTCAGGGAACCCTAACACCTGGGCTTCACAAAGTTGCTTGAACACTCAGTTCTAGGCTTTACATGGTCTCCTGAGTCACTAGTTTGAGCTGTTTTGTTTCTTAGTCCTGGTTGACTATTAGTTACTTTTATGTTACTATGACGAAATACCCAACACAAACAACCTAAAGGATGAAAAGTTTATTTTAGCTCATGGCCTCAGAGGTGCTCAGGCAACAGTTTGGATCCATGTCTTGGCAGAACACCGTGGCTGTGGGGATGTGCTGGAGGAAAGCTGTCCACATCATGATTGACAGGACACAGAGAGGCCAGCAGAGGCCAGGGCCATGTCCTAGCTTACCTGCCCTTTAACACCTTGACAAAAAGCAACTTAGGGGAGAAAGCATTTGTTTAGCACACAGTTCCAGGTCATAGACCATTATTTCCAGGAAGTGGAGGCGGACCAGGCTTGAGCAGCCACTCCCACCACACCCACATTCGAGAATGAGTGCAGGCATGCATGCTTAGTGCTTAGCTAGCTTTCTCTACTCTCATTCCACTCAGGGCCTTATGCCTAGGGATTGGTGCCACCCTCAGTGAGCTAAGTCTTCCCACATCAAGAAAAAGCCCCATAGACATAACCCACAGGCTAACCTAATGTAGACAAGGCCTCACTGAGGCTCTCTCCCCAAGTCGACAAAATTAACCCTCACAGTCCAGACCATCTTCAAAGGTTCCCCTCCAGTGACTGACTTCTTCGAGCCAGGCCCTGTCACATTAAGGTTCCATAGGCTCCCTCTGGCTGAGGAACAGGGCTGGGACACTCAGTTAAGAACCTGGGAACAATCCTCAGTGTGATACTCACATTGCTTGAATAATCCCTCCCCCCATCTGTATGCATGTGTTGAGTGTGCATGCCACAGAGCATGTGCAGAAGTCAGAAGACAATCTTGGGTGTCTGTCCTAGCTTCTATTTTATCTGAGCTAGGGTCTCTTTATTGGTCACTGCTACATACACCAGGCTAGCTTACTGGTATTCTCTTGTTTGCACCTTCTGTTTCACCAGATGAGTGCTGGGATTGCATGCTCCCACATCTGGATTTTACATAAATTCTGGGGATCAGAACTCAGATCCTCCAGTTTGTGCAGCGAACACTTTACTCACTGAGCCGTCTCCTCTACCCTTGCTACGTTTTATCTCATTGTAATGAGATATGATGTCTTGGGAGGTGGAGGGGTAAAGAATACACTTTCAATATGGCAGGAATGGAGGAAATTGCAACCCCAAAGAAGACTGATTAGCTAGAAACCAGGGCTATGATATCTGCAGTCTGTCCTGTGAAGAAATAGTGTCGTCTCCACACCCCCACTCTCTTCTGTCTGAGCTGATATCCTGACTGGGGATGCTGGCAAGTTTTATAGGGGACTGAGAGGTTAGAGACAACCCACATGGCCAGCAGGGGATTGATTCCTAAGTATTGGTGGGTCCAGTATGTAGGTTGGGCCCAGTATTGTGAACATGAGCTAGGCCTGGCTCACCTGACAGAAACAGGTGGGAACAGCCTCAAGACAAACAAGTTAATGATTAAACAAATCTTCAAGTAAGCCACCATTAAAATGTAAGTTCATGCAACAACACTATATATCCCCATGGATTTACACGTGTGGGTGCTCTCTCTGGGTATTTGTGCTCACACGTGTTATATTCATGTATTGTGTAAGATGATGAGAATAGCGGGAGAGAGAGCTGGTGGGAAACACACTAACTTGGAAATTGGGTTGATGTCATAGGCAGCTCAGAGAAATGGGGGGGGTGTGTGAACAAAAAGTAACTCTATGCCCATTTGTTCTTTTTGAAATGGAGAGGGGGGTGTCTCATTATGCAGCCCAGGCTGGCCTTGAACTCACAATGCTCCTGAGTCCTAGAATCACTGACATTTGCTGCCACACCTGGCTTATGTAGCTCCATTTATTCACAGGTGAGACTATATTCATACATTATGTATTTTAAAGAGTTAACAATGCACTGGGTGCTGAGATGAGAAAGGGACAGTTCACAGGAGGCCCTTGCCTCTCCTAGGTAGATCAGTGCACTCCCATCCCCACCCCCAAACATTCCAGGCTCTCCTCCTTCATGGCTCAGAAGCCTGGTGGTCTCACCCTGTACTTGTGACCTACATGTGGGCAAGGTGGCACTTTGCCTAACCCTGGTAAGGATTCTGGCTGCAAGGCCTAGACTGTAGCTCAGGGTATGAGTAACCTCTTAAACCAGATTTGCCAATTGGCTTTTAGCTGCCCCCCCATTTTCTGGGGGTCCTTTTGGTGACCTAGTTTGCCTCCTTCCCTAGAATCCTTCCTGGTGCCTGTGCCTGAATCAGGGAGGGACAGACACATTAGTCTGGCATTTGTGACTTGCCTCAAAGAGGTCTCAGATTTAAACCCTGCCCCTGGGTTGGGCAGGGGAGGACCCAGTGCCCTTGCTACTCTGTAATTCCCATCTTACTCCCCCTGCTTGTCACTGGGACCCATCTACCCACAGTGGTGATGGTTTATTACAGCTTACTTCCTGCTGTGAGTAAATAAGTTTGTCTCCTTTAAATTCCCCGGGCAATTAGGGGGAGGAGGAGGACCATTTCTGGATTAACATTTATTTCCTCAGACCATTTATATGAGGCCATTTTCCCGGCTGACAAATCTCGGGCCAAATTGTTCTCCAGAAAGTCTGTCTGAGGCAAAGGCGCTGTGATTAAGCGGCCCGTGTAAATTTGGGGTCGTAAATCCTTTTCCCCGGGTGGCTAGGATTTATCCCCAGCACCTGCCATCAGAGGCTCAAAGAGATACTAATAAAAAGGGCCTGATATGTGCACCTGTTCCTGGGTCGTTAATGCACAACTACAGAGGAAAGAGAGAAAGGAGGTGGCTTTTACAAACTGCCTGACTCATCTTGGAGTCACTCTGTGGTGTCAGGTCAGCAGTCAGCCTGTGTCAGGACAGAGGTGGGAGCTGGTTGGAAGTGTCTAGAGTGGGCCGTTGCGGTTGCAGGGAGGACAGTGATGAGCCTGGGTAAGGGCCAGGGGTGAACAGGGCACTCATGAATCTCAGGTATGGCCTGCTGGACAGATGCCACTGGTGACAAGTGACAAATGTGAGACAGCAGCTAGACAGCTGTGAGTACTGAGGGGGGCATGGCCAGAGCCCTGTGGCTCAGGATGGGCCAGGCCCTCAGGGCAGGAGCACCTGGCCACTGCCACCTCCCCTCTACTCCCTCATCCTCCTCACTGTCCTCCCCTTCCCCCTCCATCCCCTCCTCACATCCTTTCCACTCTCCACAGGAAGTTGAAGTTCTCCTAAATTGGAGGTCAAAGGGTAGACTCACTCATTCTGTTTTCGCTCTGTTTTACCCCCATCAAGGGATAGAGGCAGGGACAATTCTCCTGAGACGTCCTGGAGGGGCTCAGCCTTTTTAGATACATGCTCGAGCTCATCCTAAGTAAAGGAAGTCTGCAGGCATTCAGGAAATGGCCCACCCCCTTGTGCCTTGGCATCCTTGCCAACCATTTTGCCCCTGTGTATGAATGACCTGCCCCTTTCTCTAGTCCCAACACAGCAGCATGGGGCTTTGGCTCAGTCTTCAGGGATTCCATCCTGGGGGTTCACCCTATGCCTCCAGGATCATGACTTTTCCCAGGGGCAGAGCCTAGAGCTTCTGCTTTAAGCCTTACTCAGGTAGAAGCTTCCTTGAAGGAGTTTGGAGTGACATAAGCGGCCCTTTGGACCTGCATGGTCCCCCTCTCTCATCCTTTCTCCAGGCCCTGCAGGCAGGCCCTGGGCAAACCAAGTCTCTAGCCCCCATTGCCCTGTGCAGTAGGAAAGCACTCGGTCCCAACAAGAGTCTCTCAGCACACCTTGAAAAGCAGTGGTCATGCCATCAGGAGCTTGGGCTGTGGACCAGAATGACCCACATTAGATCTCAGCTTGCTTCATCCTATCCATGTGGGCCTGGCCAAATCCTTTGCCCCTCTTGCTCTTCATTTCCTGTTCTGTGACAGGGAGGAGATGGTGGTATCCTGCCACCTGTTTTCTCTTTGCCTTGTTCCAGTGGGCATGAGATGGGCTCTATGTATTTGCCAGGGGACACGGAGAAAGCAAAGTAGGGGGTGTGTCTGACCTTTGACACCTGACTGGTGAGGTTTTAACCCAGGAATATAACCAATGTGAGGTAAGGGGAAAAACAGAAGATTCCAAGAGAGCCATTTTGGTCTTGCAGAGTGTGACCCTTGGGACAAGACAAAGCAAGATGTTTGGGTCAAAGCTCTAACTCCTTGTAGGGCAGTTCTTGGCCACTGCTGGGGCGATGACAGATGGGGGCAGTGGATAATACTATTGCTAATATCTGCCTGCCATGGTCCTCAGTCTTGGGCTCTTGTTGGCCGTATTTGCTCTCACAGCAGCAACAGGAATTCGGTCTCTCAGTTCAGATATCATTTGGGTTAGCTCCTGAGGAAGCAGAGAAGGATCTGCTTTAGTCTCTCTCCTCAGCTGGTGGGCGGCCATCTTCTTTCTTTCCTGTGACATCTTCCCTAGCTGTGAACATCTGTGTTCGCATGTCCTTTTCCTGTAGAGATGTAGACTATTGAGGATGAAAGTGTAGACGAATGACTTCCTTTAATTATAACACCTCTGTAAAGATGTCACCTTATAAGGTCATATTTAGAGATGGCCAGGGTTAGGGATTCAGCATGGGAATTTTGGGGTGTGAAGTCAGCCTCTAACACCTCCTGAGAACCCTAAAAAGGACAAGAGGGACTGCCATCCTACAGGTGAAGAGTGGGAGGCTGAGAGAGGTCTAACTGGGGCGGGTGGATCTGGCTAGGAACAGACTGCCTTGGCCTCTAGGTTACTGACCGGGCTCCAGTCAGTCTTTGCAAAGGCAGAGAGCTGACTCTCACGGAGGTCTTACCCTGCATGGCTTCTCCCCTGAGTTTGCTTAGGTTAGGCTACCTTCTGTGGCAGGGTGGAAGGCTGCAGGGGACAGGATGGATTTCATTCTGGAGCTTCACTTTCTAGGGCCTTTGTCTCTCTGTACATTGGCCGCCACGAGTCTCCATTTTATTACTCAGTCTAGGTAGATTTTTGCTTGGCTGAGCTGAGATCAAAAAGTAATTTTTCTTTTTGAAACAGCCAATTAGAAATTCATTTATTTTCACATTACAGACATTTGGCAAAAATTTCTTTGGCAATTTAAATCCATTTATATAGTCTGCATAAAGGGAGACAGTAAGGCTGAGGAAAAAAAAAAAAACAAACCAAAAACCATAAGGGCCCCAGGCAAAAATTAAATGCAGAATCATGTATTAGAAATGAGATGTATTTACTATTGTTTTTGAAAATTAATGGTGCATTTTTAGCTTTTATAATGTAATTTAATGATGCAATTCATCTAATAATAATAATAAAAAGAACACATTTGCACTCAGTCACAGAGACCTTCTGGGGCACAGCGCGGAACACCTTGTCTGTGCATAGGGGGTGGAATAGAGTGCTTGGGGCTTTTCTCTGTTAGACAAAACAGAAAAACAGTTTGTGCATGTGTGTGTGTGTGTATACTGTGTGTGGGTTCTCTTCAAGCATTCAGCAGAACTCTAAAAAAAAGGACATTCCTGATTTCCATATTGATGTCACTGTATAGGAGCAGCAGTTGCATCTGGAATATTCCAGACTGTTGACAATACCAGCCTGCTGAGTGGGGTTATGAGACCCTGGAGGTGGCAATCACAATTGGGCTTCGAGGTCTATGTGGGTGGATCCCTCCTGGGCTATGATAGCAGGTGGCGTGGGTTGAGGGGGTGGGAGAGTTAGTGTCTGGCAGGGCATGTCTGGTACTGATTTGAAGGAGGAAGCCATATTGCTGGGGTCAGGACCCCAGTTGGCCTCCTGGTTCCAAACACTTTTCATATTTATGTCAAAGTGCCTAACTTCCATATGTTGTTGTTCTCATTGGCAGCTTATGGCTAGGCAGGGTCCAGGCAGAGAAGCAGGGAAGGAAGACACTGAGAAGCAGGTCTAGGTAGGCAGACCCTAACCCAACCCCTGGGGTGAGACAGACTCTACGGGGGATGCTTGTTGTTTGTGCTGTTGGCACCAGAAGATAAGCTCTCGAGATGGGGTACATTCTGTCTTCATGGTGTCTTTCCAGCCATATAATGTGTGGCTAACTAAAAATCACTAGCTAATTAAAAAATACATTATTGTAGCCCTAGGGATAGAACCCCAGGCTGTACATACCGGACAAGTCTCTTGCTCTGAGTTGCAGCCCAGCAACATATTTGACTGGTAGACTTGATCTGTTCTGGACTAACTCATTGCTTGAGCGGTGATCTCAACCTTGCTCCAGTTCAGCAAGGAGGTAGTTATTGTTACCATCACTCGGTTACATAGGAGGGCTTGCTGGCTCAAATCCATCAATGCAGAGAATAGGCACCTGTCTCACCTCTGAGTACTCGCTCTTAACCAGATCAGCATATTCGATGGGTGGAAGAATGAATGACTAAAGGAATAAATGGATGGATTAATGAGAAAATGAATACATTGATGCAAGAATGAATAGGCAGATAAAAACATGACTGGCAGGAGGGATGACCCTTCTTAGGGTTACCCAACAAAGAGTCAAGACATGAACCCAGATTTTCTGATTTCAAGTTGAGAATTTCTTTACCATCTGCCCTCATCTCCTCAATAGAAAGTTGTGGAAGAAGGTTCAGCTGTGGTTGTGGAGTGGGGATAAATCAGGGTAGAGGAGGCCAATCAACACACAGACCCAGTTACCCTCTGGGTGCTAGGATTCTAGGGAGGTGGAGAGGGATGAGTGCAGAGTTATCCCAAGGGCTCAGCCTTAGCTTCGTTCTTTTATTTAAACATCTTCCATGTACTGCACGGAACCTGTTTCCCCACCTGTGACCTGAGACTGGTCCTCAGTTGTGTCTCAACAGGTGCACTGCTGGTGGTGTGAGTACAACAATCCATTCCTTAGCCTGGCAGGTACTTCTCCACTCCCACTGCTTGGAGTTTTCCTCTTACTGTGAGGTCCCCAGATACTCTGATACACCCTTCATTAGCTGGAGGCAATAAATGTATCCACACCCTTCATCATCTGGAAGCAGTAGATATATTGGGATGCTGGAAAGGTAAAATAGGATGTTCCTTGCAAGAGCATCTTAAACAGAGCCTGGTTGGTACAGGTTGTAGCTTTCTGCCTCCACCTCTACTGCCCTCTCACTCCATCCCTGCAGGTCTGCACTGATCCAAGCCCAGGTCTCACTCTGTAGTTTTTTCCCTCCTTCTTAGAGGGAATGCCATCCTTTAGGTGTCTGTCCCTGCATGGTCCTCATCCTCAGATATTCAGATTTGGCATTTTGGTGCTACCTAGAAAACAGGCCTCTCTCCTGTACACTAGGCACCAGCTTCCCATGGTTGATGGACATCTGAAATATGAATATTACCTGAGCCTACCCCTCTCCAAGTCATAGAAGGGACTTTGAGGGGTCACACAACCCCCTTTTTCCTCCTGGGTCCAAGGATCTCGTTGGAGTCCATTTCTGCCCCTGATGCCCAGCTGGGGATCTAGAGTTGGGTTAAAAGGTGAAGAGCATGTGATGCCAACTGCATTTCTTTGTGGCCTTTCTTGGTTTATAATCCTGAGTTTTGTTTGGTCAGCTCTGCCCTTCTACCATAGGGTGGGTGGGAGTCCGGCACCTATTGCTGGACTCAGAGAGAATTGAGGGCATTAGTCCACAGAAGAAGTTTGGCAGAGGCCTTGCAAGGAGGCACCAGGCACAATTTAAACCACACCTGTGGCTCAAGCTGGCACCAACTAGAATCAAAAGTTTTCTTTTCAGGGCTGGGCCACAACCTCAGACACACGTACCGGGGACCTCCCACAGTGGGAACCATGCTGTAGGTCTGTGTGCTTGAGCCCACTGCACCCGTTCAGCACCTCTGTTCAGCAAGACTACACCCATTCTCACTCTGCAGAGGCCAGAGAGGTCCCACAAGTCACTCAGGGTCACACCCCACACAGGAGGCAAAACTGATAGTGCTTCCTCGGGTTCAGTACCATGGCCCTTCTGCTTCTATGAACATACGTGTAAAGACCCACATCATGAAGATATAGAGATAGTTGGATCTACATATAAGCATACACCTAAAATCAGAGGTACATGCATAGAAGTAAATATGTGTCGCACATACAGCATTCACAAGGCTCCTCTGACATAAATACATCTACACATGTCCACATGCTTTCACAGTCATGCATACACTTGATACACATGTGCAGGTGTATGTGTAGATCCACATGTACCACCATACTCCTTACTCACCTCCACACCCCCACTCACTTCCACACCCCTACTCACTCCCATGACCTACTCATCCCTACACACCTTTCTGTTCATTTCCATACCCCTCCCACTTGCCTCCATATACCTCCATACCCCTTTGTACCCCTCCCACTCACCTCCACACATGCCAGAGTAACCACATAGATACTTTAACAAATGCCTGTTTAGACCTAACAGTATGCACAGATGAACACATGTATGTGTTTGCACACAGACTTGCACACAAGGAGGCAGAGTTGAGCATTCCCTCCCTCTGTCCCAATTAAACATGGAGATGACTGCATATTCAGGTGGGTATTTACACCCCCACAGCAGAGCACACACACCTAAGACACACCCAGGTATATGGAACTCCCCCCCCCCCAGCTCCATACTCCCAGACATTCACTCAAGCACCATGATCCAATTTAAACAGAAAAGGAAAAACCAAGCTGAAAATTGGAGGGGAAAAAGGCTTCAGAAAGTCTGAAGCTAATAAGCTGGAAGTGGCGCCCATGCTTCGCGATATCAATAACTCAGTATTGGGTTTCCAAAAAGACATCACATAATTTTTCAATGAGAAATCCATGAGTCCAAAGATGCTGTTATGGTGTGAATTACAATGCGCACGGCTTGTCAGCCGTCCCTGTCAGCATTTTCTGGACGCCTTTGAGGGTGGGAAATGTTGCTGCGGCAGCGGGGATGGTTATTGTTATTATTTTCTCCCTTTGGAGCCTCAAATTAAGAGCACAGAAACGGGTAGGTCCTGGCCTCCCCCTGCCCTCCCCAGGTGTACCCAGATCCAGACCTGTGCAGTCTGACGGATTCCCAAGTGTTGCTCTTCGGCTCTCGGCTTCCTCCCTGCAGCCTTGAGGCCTGTTCTGAGACACACTGGCTCTTTGGAGCCAGGACCAGGGGGTGTGGGTGGGGCTGCTTCTTTGGCACAGCTTGGTTATGTTTGAGAAGTCCCCTAGTGCTCTGGGACTGAGAAAACTCTTTGCACATCTGTCACCTGAAGGTTCACAGAGCAGAGTCCGTGGCCGTGTCTTCCCAGGCCACCTGAGATCAGGTTTCAGTTCAGGAATTAGAGGATGGAGCCATCTGGGCATAGAACTCTTTACTGAACCCATTTAGGAAGAATTTGGGAGGTCAAGAGGAGGGAGAGACCTTGGTGACTAGACATGGTGCTGGGATGGATTGTGGGAAATGTATTTTTTGTCAACTCTCTGGTGCATCTTCCATTTACTATGGAAGCAGGATTCTCCAAGTAGTCTCTGGTGCCAGAGTATGAGCCACAGGCAACAGAAGAAAGCAGCCTGTATTCCACAGCAGGGGAAGCCCTGTTGACTGAACCTGAACACAGCTGAGCTATTGGGGATGCTTGTTGCACAGCATTGTCAAAACAGAAATCTGACAAATGCAGAAACATATTTCCTATACTTCCACAACATCCAGGGCTCAGGCTATTACTGACTGTGTGGAGGTGAGTATGGACACACTTAAAGGCTCCAGGTGTGGAACTTCCTTGGCTAGTATGAGATACACAGTTTTATAGTGAGACTCTCAGGGTCTGGGTTTGAATCCTGGCTCTTCTTCTTGTTGAATATCGTTTTAATATAGTGTATCTAACCTCCCTCTGCCTCAGCACTCATGTTATAGGGTTAATCCCTTATTCCTCTACATAGTAGAAGGTTCTGGGTTCTAGGACTTGGGGCATGGACATATCTGTTTGGCATCATTCAATTATATTTGGATCTCTGAGAGAATCATAAAACATGTCTGAAGTTGTACAGTGAGCAGATGACAAAGCAAGAATTCAAAATTACCTCCAGACAATGGGGGACTTTATTCCTATGCAGACAGGGCAAGCGAGGGACAGTTGTACAGGTCTCCCATGCTCCCATCTGTGTGCAGAGGATGGGGCATGCTTCAAGGTCTCATAGTGTTCTCTGGGACAAAGTTTGGTTTTGGAAGCAGGTACCTCTGCTTGGTGATGCTGGTCACAGGAAGAGCAAGAGGGGGTTCTGGAAACCCACAGATGAGAAAAGATAGACTCATGATGGAGGACTGAGAGAGTTAGATAGTCTGTGACCCTGTAAAGAATGGCCTGAAGGAAAAGCATAGTGTGGAAGTGATGAGAGTCAGGAAGACAGGCTGAAAAAATGTCACCCAGTGCTCGAAACTGTTTACAAGGGAGGACCCGTGATGTGTGTAGAAGTACACGGATGCTGGGTTTACATGTCAGTGTCCTTTGTGTAACCTCACCCATTTTAGCACAGTGCTGAAATAGAGGTAAGGAGGGAGGGAGTTTTAGTAAAGAATATTGGATTTAATATTCTGTGGTCCTGTGGGACATCACTCTTTATTCGTGGTAGCTTCCGATGACTCTGTCTCTTCAAGGGCCCATTGGGGAAAGGTGTGTAGAGTAGACTTGGATATGCTGCTGGCATCCAGGCATTTGCCCTGTGGAGCTGTGGACACAGGCTTAGGAGGGAAAGAGGGGGCTGGGTGCAGAATGATTGGTGGTGGTCTAGGTTTCTGTCTTGTGCCCAGGGTAGGTGAGGTCACCTCTTGATGTCTGAGCCATCCACCTCTGCAGAGAGACCCAAAGCACTGTGAAGATGTGTGGTGTTGACAGCACCCCCAAGCTGTGTTGTGCAGATGTCCATGCTGCATAGTCCACTCTGTCCATGGGTGAGACTGCCCTGCCTTTCTCATTCTTAGAGACCCTGAAGCCCCTGGAGCAGGTTTTGCTGAGTCCTGCTTTGAGGGATGCATCACCATTGGCATTCATGTATTGGCATTCATGAATTTGTCTTGGGGAAAGGCTGGGCAGTTTCCACTTAACATCATGGTGATTTGTCTGGGAGTATCCATTTGTTCCATTTGTCTGGGTCATTTAGTCCTGTCAAGAGTAGCCACATACAGTAGTTATACAGGCTGTTCCTTCATGGCCTCAGGAGGCACCCTTTCCGGGGCAGCTGATCTGAATGGCATCAAGAGATGTAGACTGTGATGATTCTGGGTTCTGGAGGGGTGGTGAGTGCAAAGGCTCCGGGGCAGGAAAGAATTGTGAGTTCAAGGAACCACAGGACTGTTACTGTGATTGGAGGCTCAGAAAGCTTCAGGAAGCACCTGGAGGAACCTCTTTCCAGGTGGCTACAGGTCTCTAGTTGAGTCCTTCCCACAGGAGCAGAGTGGTAGGAACTTGGGGTCAGCAGAGCTAGGGGAAGCCTAGGAGAGTATTATGGCTAACACTTGTATGGAATTATAGAACACTTCGTAGGATTACCTACCATCTCCCATCAAGCTGGAGAGGTGCTAGTCCAGTACTTCAAGGCAATATTCCAGGAAGGAAAATCAGTGTTGAAGACATTGCAGCTCCAATACTGATGAACTATCTAGTCTCAGTCTTTTATGTCACAGAAGCCTTGATCTTCAGTACTGGCTGGAGCTCTCTACACCATGATGCAGGGACCAGGTGCCTTCCCTCTTGTAGCACCAGCATCCTTTATGATCATGATTTTCCTCCTTTTCATGGAACAAACAGTGTGGAGTAGAGAGCTTCCTGTAGGATGTTTGCTATGCCGGTCTTCCACGTTAGTTCCACTCATCTTCCATTCTGTAGGATCCACTTACTGGTCACATCCAGTTGCAAAGTAGACTGGGAAATGTAGTCCATTTTGGTGCTCTTCACTCAGTAGTGGAGTCTGCTGAACATGTTGCTCTTGCTATGAGCTTCTTCCTTTGGGCCCAACAATAGCATGGGGCATCACAGCTGCCAGATCCCTATCCTGACAGATGAAACCATCATCTCTGGGTACAGTGCAAGTGTCCAGGACATTCCACCATGCAGCTCTCTGAAACCTGGCACTACTCCTGTGCAGAGAGAAGCTTCCTGGTCTGTGGTTCCAGCAAGGCCACTCTTCCATGGGCTCCATGGTCATCATGACAGGTAACAGGCTACTTAGAAGTAAGATGTTTGGCTCTGCTTTTGCATCCACAGAAAATGGAGGAGGCTCCTTGGCTGCAGAGAACAACCTAATGGCTCCTCATAGTTGAGGAGGTGAGGGTCTCCCTGGTCCAGTCTGGACTGGGGAGGATGGGAAAAGCTGATGGTTCCTTTTTTCAACTCGAGTGGAATTATGAGAATCCCAGAAACAGTGTGAGAGAATGCAGGTATACCATATTGAAGAGCAGAAAGAAGATGGGAGGGAGAGGAGGGTAGAAGGAGGGAGGAGGGAGAGACTGAGGAAAAGAGGAAGAGGAGGGAGGGAGAGAGGGAGAGAAGGAGAGAGGGAGAGACAGAGATACAGGGAGGGAGGTGGAGAGGGAGGGAGAGGAAGAGGGAGGAGAGGAAAGGGGAGAGGGAAAGACAGAGATAGAGGAAGTGAGAGGGAGAAAGGGAGGAGGGAGAGAGGGAGAGGGAGAGGAAGAGGGAGGGACCTTGCTAAACAGTCATGACCCAAGGAGGTGTGAATAATGAGAAATTCCCCAGGGTAAGACATGGCCAAACACACTCTCAGGAAACACCATTTCCAGTCTGACATGAGAGGTTGTTATCTGTGCTATGATTGTCCTTCCCATAAAGCTTTAGAAGACTCGTAAATACAGAAGCTTTGTACTGATGGTCACTTGAAGGTGTGGAGAAAGAAGTGTGGAGATTAGTGTTCCTAGTGTTCTTATTTAGCTTTTGGCTGGAAAAATGGATTCTGACTAATATGAGCAGCCAAGGGATTTATAAAGAAACTACTGGATAAGTTGGTGACATGAAGATGCAGGCTCTGAAGGACTCTGCAGCCACCGTGGTAGACTGCTTCATGCTCTTTCTCTTCATCCTTGCCCCTCTGGTCAGATGGTGAATGGGGCATGCACACTTGGAGCTCCTGGGCCCCTCTTTGCTAAGCATCACTAACACATCCCTGGAAAAATTCTAGTAGGCCCCAGAAGCAGCTCCTTGGGCCCTTTTTATCCCGTTTCAAGCAGCAAGCACAGAAGTCAGAGGTGACGTGTGAAATGCACTTCTGTTACAGGGTCAATGGGAATGCAACTTAAATGGGATTATTGCTGGCTTCACCCACAGCCCGTGGGCATGTTGTACCCTAGGGATGGAGGAGTGTGCATTCTGGGGGCTGCTTGCTGACCCTCAAGAGGGTGCTGAAATCTTGGGAGAAGGGGGTGGCTATTGACTCTTGGGAGGGCCACTAAAGTGCAGTGAGATATTCACCCCCACCCAGTGCAGGTGTGGAGTAGGATTAGGTTTGGGGTCCGGACCATGCTACCTCTCTTGGTTCTGGGTTGCTGAGAGCAGCCTGGATGTGTCCTGGGAGCAAGAACTTGAGGCAGTCATCTGTTTCTTGTGTAAGTGCCTTCTCCCCGAATAAAATTATAGTAAGCTATATTGAGCCTAGTCCTAGTCCGGTGAATCTTGATCCATGCTAAACGGTGGCTAAGATGGGTTCCACTGAGCGCTGCCCTTTCCCTGGTGCCACCAGGATCAACCCCCACCCCCACTCAGGGCTCTTTTTTGTCTTTGAGGGTCTATTCTCTTGGCAAATGAACCCACCCATTGTTTTCAACCAGAGTGGCAGAGAATCTTGGGGCTGCCAGGCTGCAAGGAGAGGGATCACTTACAGGCAAAGCAGATCCAAGTGGGCTATTGCCTTGATTATCCCACTGTGGAATTAGCTGGTTTCCTTTTGCAGCTGTGTCTGCTACAGTCTTTCTAATTACTGCCAAGCCCCTTACCCTTTGGCAATTCCCACTGAATGCCTGTTTCCCAGAGCAAGGGCGGTGGGGGTGGGGTGGGATCACACAGAATTAGGGCCAGACAATGCACGCTTGGGTTTCTACCGGTAGTCATCCCTTCCTCACAGTGTGAGCTTGGGCAGGCCTCGGGTCGGTCACAGACTTCCTTGAATCATCCTTTATACAGGGAGGATGGGGGAAGAACTTCACACGAGCTGGAATCGCCAGGGAAGAGGGAAACTCAATCGAGAAAGGAAAGGCCTACATCAGATTGGCCTCTGGACCAGTCTGTGACACATTCCCTTCCCTCCTTCCTTCCTCCCTCCCTTCCTCCCTTCCTTCCTTTCTTCCTCCCTCCCTTCCTCCATCTCTCTTTCCCTCCCTCCTTCCCTGCCTCCCTCTCTTCCTCCCTCTCTCCCTCTCTCTTTCCCTCCCTCCTTCCCTTCCTCCCTCCCTTCCTTCCTCTCTCCCCCTCTCTCTCCCTCCCTCCCTCTCTCCCTCCCTTCCTCCCTGTCTCCTTCTCTCCCTACCTCCTTCCCTGCCTCCCTCTCTCTCTCCTCCCTCCCTCCCTCCTTTTTTCCCTCCCTCCTTCTCTCTCTCCTTCCCTTCCTCTCTCTTTCCCTCCCTTCCTCCCTATCTCCTTCCCTCCCTCCTTCTCTGCCTCCCTCCCTTCCTCCCTCTCTCCCTCTCTCTCTCCCTCCCTCCTTCCCTGCCTCCCTCCCTTCCTCCCTCCTTCCCTCCTTCCCTCCCTCCCTTCCTTCCTTTCTTCCTCGCTCCCTTCCTCCCTCTCTTCCTCTCTCTTTCCCTCCCTCCTTCCCTGCCTTCCTCCCTCCTTCCCTCTCTCCCTCTCTCTCTCCCTCTCTCCCTTCCTTCTCCCCTCCCCCCACCTCCTTCTTTCTTTCAACTGGGTTTCTGTGTGGAACAGTCCTGGCCATCTTGGAACTCACTCTGTAGACCAGGCTGGCTTCTGCTTTTGGAGTGCTGGGATTAAAGGGAAGGCTTAGTCCACTTAGGTGGCATCATCCTTGGGCTAGTGGTCTGGAAATGAATATGAAAGGAGACTGAATAAGCCATGGAAAACAGGCCAGTGGTCAGCGCTTGCCCACTGTCCTGCCTCAAGTTTCTACTCTGACTGCCCATCGTGATGGACCCTAAGCTATAAGCTGAACCCCTTTTCTCCCCAAGATGCTTTCAGTCATGATGTTTATCACAGTGGCAGCAGCAGCCTAATGCATAGCCCTGTGCTCAGCAGGGCTGGGCTGTCCAGCCACTCCCCAAGGGAGGATGCTTCACTTGGTACTCTAACTGCTGCTGGTTGTGCCAGGCTGTGGGGCTAGGTTTTGCAGGTGCTGAAGGGAGACTCCCTCCCAGGTTGCAATTCAGCTCTCCCTCAACTCTTCTGGGAGTGCAGGACATCCACTTTCTTACAGCAGCCAACCCCCATACAAATCATGAGCTGAGTGGCCAGCAGGCTAAGCGAATGCTGCTTAGGGGGGGGGGTGCTTTATTTGCCAGAGTGCTGGGCTGCTGGGGATTGGCTTATAGTTTCCTTGGCAGTGTTTCAGGGGGGCTCTGGACAGCTGAGGGGAGGCAGGGTTGCTCTGACCTTCTGGCTTGACACAGGGGATCCTCTGCCCAGCCAGTACCCATGACCACTGGAGGCATTCCATCTTGGCTGCAGGTGGTGTGTGGGTGGGTGATGGGCAGTGGTCAATAACTCTCCTGTCTTCTGTGGAGGCCCTTGAAGTCACCATCAGCACCTGGGGGACTACATCCTTCCTTCCTCCCTCTACCCCCACCCTGCAGCATCATTTAGGCTCCTTTTCCTATCTTGTTGTCTTGTTTCTTTTTGTTTCTGTGTGTCAGCACTGAGTGGCAGGTGTGTTAACTCCCGAGATGACAGCACTGTGCCTGCTGCAGCTCTGGGAAGAAAGTGTCTACACAGAGAGTCAGGAGTTAGGTAAGCACAGAGAGCTGATGGAAAGGGAGTGCTGGGAGAGGGCCCTGGGAGAGGGCCCCTGGGGAGCATGAGGGTGTCAGGCTTGCTGGAGCCAGGAGGGCTGCCTCCATGCTGGGGGGGGAAGGGGAAGGCCCCTAAAGTCACTGAGAGCCAGGACCTTGCTTCCTCCTCCCATTCCCCCCCTGACATCCCTGCTTCTCCTGATCTCTCCCTCTCTTTCCTATCCCCCTTCTCACTGTCATGAAGGATTTGCAGGCTCTGCAGTCTCCCTGCTGGAGGCCACAGGGGTACAGGTAAGACCCTGCTTTCTGACAACTGTAAGGAGCCAGGTGGATGGACTGTTACAATTCTGCCAGGTAATTCCTGTGTCTGGGTGGGGTCTCATTGGGAACCTGGCTATTTCTACAGTGGGCAGAAAGCTCTGGAAGAGCAGAGGAAGCCTGTCAGGGCCAAGGTGGAGAGGACCAGCGAGTACGGAGGTAAAAGAACAGTGGCCTCTAACAGAAGCTTTGAGGGTCAGAGAGAGAGAGAGAGAGAGAGAGAGAGAGAGAGAGAGAGAGAGAGAGAGAGAGAGAGAGAGAGAGGGAGGGAGAGAGAGAGAGGAGAGAGGAAAGAGAGAGAGAGGAGAGAGAAGAGAGAGAGGGAGAGAAAGAGAGAGAGAGAAGAGAGAGAGGAGAGAGGAGAGAGGAAAAAAGAGAAGAGAGAGAGAGTGAGAGAGAGAGAGAGGAGAGAGGAGAGAGAGAAGCTTTGGGATTCACTCACCCAGCCCTTGCCCTGCAGGCATTGACTTGATTTATCCATCTACAGATACTCATTAAGCTCTAGTGTGGTGTAACTATTTCCTCTGAATTCAGCCCTCCCAAAGTAGAGGAGGAGTTCTTAAGGCTCCAAGGAGTGATATTTCCAAGGCTTAGGAAGCGCAGGAAATCACAAGGTTCACAGGGCTCCTCCCAGGGGTAAGCACTTACTGGCAGAAGAGACTGGGGTGGGGCTGTAGGCAAGTTGTGCAAGGAGCAGGAGGGATGCTGAGCTGTCACTCATGTGGTGGCGGGCCTTTCCGTGAGGTTGCTGCCTGAGAGGCACTTAATGTTCCTCCTGTAAGCAGCCTAAATCCAGTGGCTCACTGAGCTAGGCGGGAACTGTTCCTGTGGTCTGTCAAGGGTATTGTATGGGGAATGAATGTCTCCTCAAAAAAGTCACACAACACTCTGACATGCCAGTCACAGGGAGTTCAGTGGAGGACAAAGACAGTCAGCCCGAGGTGCTGGCCTTCTGTGAGCTCTTGGTCCTATGGGGAAGGGACAAACCTGGGGCCATGTCTCTGTCCCTTGCTGTGTCAGATAACTTGTCACCATCCAGCATTTCTGGCCCTCAGAGATGATGGTGCTTGGGGTGCTGGTTTTGGGAACAGAATTGTGAGGTATAGCTCTGGGATGTGGTTTGGGAAGGGCCATGTGGAGATGCTGAGCAACTCTCCCAAGTGAGTCCACAGTCTTAGGCATAGGCAGTCTGAGAGTCCCATAGCAGCTGTTCTCAAATCCTCGTATGACCTTGGGGCAAGAGAAGTGCAGGCACTTCCCCCTGAGAAAGCTGGGTTGTGCAAATTTGGACACACACTCATGGGGTTCAGTGCAGGGGAGAAGTCTTCATAGAGGTGGTAGCCACATGGGAACTCCCTAGACTGTCTGGTTAAGGGAGGGCAGAAGGAGATGCAGAGAGGGAGTAGCTGGAAGAGGAGGGAGAAGAACGGAGGAGCAGAAGGGAGGAGGAGAAAGAGAGAGGCAGGAGGGAGAAGAGGATGAAGGGGGGAGGGAGAAAGAAGGAAGATGGGGTGGTGGGGAAGCAGAGGAGGAGGGGCAGGACTGAGACGTAGGGGAATTCTCTAAGGGCATCCCCCCCCCAAATCTGGACACTGACTCCTTACACTCTGCATCTCCAGCACCAGGCATTGGGGCTCTGCTCTACAGGAGGCCACCTGGCCTTCCTTCTTTGTGCCTTTTTCTCTGCACTGGGGACTGACTTCTTAACGTACTTTGTTCTAGGAGCTCTGGAAGAATCTGCAGGATCCTTCCCTCTCTTCTTTATTTCATTCCACTTTGCCTGTTTCTTTAAGATGGTGATCTGTGCTCTTCTGCGGTAGATGGCACCTGGGCATAACTCCATTCCCTGAATAAGGACTAAGGACCCCAGGAGCCAAGAATTATGTAATAGTGGAGATGGTGCCTTTGGTCATCACATAAACTGGCCACACGATGGCGCAATGGGACCATCAAGCACACAGGCAGCCTCTCCAAGGTGCCTCTGCTTAGCCTGGCGGCATTTCTGTACTATAAATGATCCTTCGGCACCAAAAGTTCTCCGCTTTGTTTGGTCACTGTCACCCTTCTAATTACCACCCACAAGTTCATACCACACATACATAACCACGTATACACAATACACTCACCGCACACAGAACCACCATATACCACACAGACTACACACTCCAGACTATACATACACAGACCACACACATATAGCTACAAAATATGCACCACACACATCATACAGACTATACACATATAGCCACATGCATAATCTACCATACAGATCACACACATACAATTACACATATATACACACTACACAGCATGTTACACACACCACTCCTACACCCCACACTCCAGAGGGACTTGGGGGAAAGAGTTAGAGAGCTCCCCTATTTTTTTTAGCCTTTCCTCCCTGCACATCTCTGCTCTCCCTCTCCTTAATGTACCTGGGCAGCTGATGAATCACTCGATCTGCCTGAGCAGATGAACCCCAATTTTCTACATGAGGTCCTCTATAGATCTTTCCTTCCGGAAGCTCAAGGGCCAGAGTTGACACAGGAAAAAGTTGCCTTAGCTTCCTTTAGGTACCGGAAAAGGAACAAGAGCTCAGAGCTCGAAGCAGACCCAACAAGTTCTAGGCAGACATGACACTGACCACTGACTAACATGGCCATAGTGCTTTCATGGACATAGTTTGGAAGATCATGGGACCAGGCCAGGAGAGAATGGCTCAAGGTGGCACTGACTAGGTGAGGTCACCAGAGTGAATTCCAGGAGTGCTCAGAGAAGAACAGTGTCCAGTTGGGATTAGAACAGTGGTGGCAGATGGCAAGAGGAACAGCTGCCATCTTGCCAAGTACTTACCCAATAGTCACTGTGCTGGGCACCTTCAGCTTCTGTCTCTTGCTTTGATTACCCCATAGGGAAGGTGGGAGGGGTGTTACAGTGTAAATCAAGCCAGGATTGGAGACATACTGTGTTTAAAGGCAACAAAGCCCGGCGCACAAGCTAGCTAGGTACATTTGATTTTAGAGTTGGAGAGAAAAACCTTTCCAGTTAACTTAATGGGCTGGCTACTCTGGGGCCGTTGATGCAGCCTAATCCATTTCTCACCATTGTTTTCCTGTTGGAAGGATTGTCCTGCAGCTGACGTCGGATCCTGATTTAATGAAGCAATAACCAGGGAAATGACTTCCAATTGATTATTAAGCATTTGTTTATTAGAGCGCGGTATCTCTGACCCCAATAGCTGCTAAGTAGTCATTAAATATCAAGGAAGATGTTTCTGTTTATATATTTTGTTTATTTACCGTCATGAAAACATCATTGCGTCAATTAAATGTCGATTAGGGGGCCTGTGATTTGAACTAAATTATATACACAGTGTCAAATCATTTTCATGTATCTGAGATATAATCTATTTTTGTTTTAATATTCAATAAGATTCCATCCAAGTGTTAGGGGCTGAGACTGGCTGGAGGGATGTCTGGCTTTTTGTCCTGCCCAATTGATTGCTTCTTCTTGACTGCAGCCTGGGACAGCACGACGGTGGATTTTCTCAATGGTGGTCATTTGTGGGGAGGGGGTTGGCTACTTTGCCACTGTCACTTTGGTTTAAAATTATTTTTTTCTCCTTCCTGCCTACTTTCTTCCCCTCCACTCCCCTCTTTCTTTTTCTTTCTGTGAAGTGTGCATGCATGCATACATATGTGACTGCATGTTTGCCTGTGTGGGTAGGTCTGAAGTGGATAACAGGTATCTTCTTAAACTATGCAGTTTGTCCCAGGGATCCTGTTTCTGCCTTCTCAGGGATGGGATTATAGGAGGCTGCCACACCTGTCTGGTTTTTTTTTTTTTTTTTTTTTTTTTTTTTTTAAATGTGGGTTCTAAGGATCCAAACTCAGGTTCTCACACTTGTAGGACAAGCACTTTATCCATGGAGCCATCTCTCCAGCTCTAAGCTAATCCCTTAAAAATAAAACAACAGTAATTCCAGCACTCATTACAGTACCCTTGGATGTTTATCTCCAAGGTTGTTGAACTGAGTTGCAGAAATGAAACTAAACTCTAAAATCAGTAGCATTGAAATTGGGAATGGTGTCTTTTCCTATCACAATTGAGAATGGTATTGACAAAATTCTTGTAATTTGTTTTTATCTAACTAAAATTATTTAAATTAGAAACAATCTCATTTTACATATCAATCCCAGTTCCCTCTCCCTCCCATTGTCCCATGCCCCCCACTAATCCACCATCCCATCTACCATCCACTCCCCAGGGAGGATGAGGCCTTCCATAAGGGATCATCAAAATCTGTCAAGTCATTTGGGTCAGGGCCTAGGCCCTCTCCAGTGTCTCTAGGCTAAGAGAGTATCTCTCCATGGGGAACAGGCTCTCAAAGTCCTTCAGTGCAATGTGGATACATACTGGTTCCTTTGCCAGAGGCCCCACAGACTGTCCAGGCCTCCTAGCTGACACCCACGATCAGGGGGCTTGGTTTGGTACTATGTTGTTTTCCTCAGCTGTCAGACTGGTGTCCATGAGTTCCCACTTGCTCAGGTCAACTGGGTTTTCTTAGCATGATCTTGAATGCTTTGTTTATCACTCCTCCCTCTCTACAACTGGATTCCAGGGGAGATCCACAAGGATGACTCCAACTAGGAGTCTAAGCAACAGTGGAGAGGCTACGGTAAAGCCCTCCCCACATAATGAGATTGATGTCTACCTTAAATGCCATCCTAGAGTCTTCATCCAGTAGCTGGTGGAAGCAAAAGCAGAGGTCCACAGCTAAGCACTGAGCTGAACACCTGAAATTCTTGTATCTTAAAACAATGACTTGAAAGAAAGTTTAGAGAATACTAATTTTGAAAAAGCAAATACAAATATTCATTATGAGAATTTATGAAATTGTTACAAAATTATGGGGAACCCCTACAATTCTTTTTGGCTTTAAAAAATTGTACATTGCTTATCAGGCACATGATTTTCACAATATGTGTATATGGCAAAATGTTTAATGAACTTCCTGGCTTTTTGTGTCTTTTCTTTGAAGCACAGGAGGGTCAAACCTAATGCTTAGACCTCTGAGCTGTCGTTCCAGCCCTTCCTCCTTGTCTTTAATGGCAGAGGAGAAAGACTAGCTGGGTGAGGCTGCCTGAGTGGGCTCCATCAGACTGTGAAGGGAGCATCCCGTCTCCAGATCCCTCCTCCTCCTGCATATACCAGGGTGGTGGGAACAAGACCCCTCCTGGGAATGGGGAGATCAGGTATTTTGGCCAGGGGTTGGGAGAGGAAGCAGAGGTAAAGCAAATTACTCTTTCTTCCTGCCCCCACCCTCCCAGGCCAGCCTGGGGAGGAGCAGAGGAGACTAGCTGCAGGATGCTGGGTTGAATCGCCCTCCAGGGATCACACACACACAGGATGAAGACTCTACAGAGGGCCAAGCTAGGATGTGGTTCCTTCCACTCTCAGTTAGTGAAGTAGGGGCAGCCCTCTGATCCAGACCACGGCTTCTTCAGGGGTAGAGAGGGAAAGAAAGGTGTGAGTGGGGAAAAGAGTGGAGAAGTGAGGGGTGAGTTCAGGTGTGTCATTTACTGGCTGAAATATTCCCTGACACAAATCTCTTCTCGTGTGGCTGGTTTTTATCAGATGAGTAACAAGACCTTTCTATCAAGTGGCATCTTCATGCATAAACCCAACATGGACAAATTTTGAACACAGTTGAAGTGTGTGGTGGCGAAGGCACTGTGCCTCTCACTTGTCCCTTGTCTAGCCATGTGGAAGCACCTGGGGTTATCTCTGCAGGAATCATAGTGGTACATGAACACACATTTGCACTCTGAAACCTACCATATTAGTGTCTAGCTGACCCCACCCTCAACAGCCAGTCCCCAGATGGCCCGGAGCAGGTACTGGGGAGCAGGTGCTGGGAATAGGATTGCCTCAAAAACCCCAGGCTCACTTAAGGATATTCAGGTTCCACTAGTCTGAATTTCACCCAAGAATTCTGTAGACAAGCCAGGATAAGGTTAGGTTGATCTGCACTGGTTACTTGAGTGTTGCTGTGACATGATGGTACAAACAACCTAAAGGAATAAAGGTTTTTCTTGACTCGTGGTTTCAGAAGGCTCTGTCCAAGGCTGCTTGGCCCCATGTACTTTGGCAGAACATCATGGTGGCAAGGGTGTGCTCTGGAGAAGGCTGCTTACCTCATGATAAACATGAAATAGAAAAGAGCAATATGGGCCACATGCTTATTTCAATTAGGTCTTGGGTCCTAAGAGACAAGCACAGCCCATCAGCCGGGGACCAAGTGTTCAGCACATGCACATGTGTGGGTATCTCTTACTGACACCATATCAGTTTGCTCTCAGAGCTGGACCAGTACCTGTGGGAGCTAGAGAGTGATGGGCTCTCGTTGGCCTCACCCTGTCCTACCCTAAGCAGCAACAACTGGCCAAGCTTTGGGTATGAATGCATCTTTTCAAGGGATTCAGTGATGCCCACTCACACAGTTCTCTATTCACATCACCCTTCTCCAGAACCTTTCATCTTATCACAACCATTGTTTTATTTCCTGTCCCTGTGGACTTGACCTCTGTAAGCATCTCTCATAAGAGGAATTGTATGGTGTTAAAATGCAGTGTCTTTCTTAGCACAATGTTCTGAAGGCTCATTGTCTTAGTTAGGGCTTACTATTGCTGTGAAGAGACACCGTGACCATGACAACTCTTATAAAGAAAAAAATAATTTGAGACTGGGTCACTTACAGTTTTAGAGGTTCAGTCCATTGGGATCATGATGGGGGAGCGTGGCAGCATGCAGGCAGATGTGGTGCCAGAGCTGAGAGTCCTACATCCTGCAGGCAAGATGTTTCCTTTACAAGCTATGTAATATTCCATGGCATGTACATATCATGGTTTGCCGATTCATTTGTCTGTCGATGGGCATTTAGATTGCTTCTGTATTTTGGCTATTGGGAATAATGACACAGTGAATGTGAGTGAATCTTTGAGACCCTGCTTTCCGTTCTGTTGGAAGCATGCCTAGAAGCAGAGTTGCTGGATCACATAAAGATTCTATTTTTAATTTTTCAAAGAACTTGTTTTCCGTGGGCTGTACAAATGTCCCTGCCAACACTTATTTAGTTTTTGATAGTACCCATGAATGTGAGGTGATCTTGATGAATTTTAAATAAAGACAATATCAGTTTTACCACATAAAAGCTATTCTAAAAGCTCTGGGTCAAAACAATTACCATCTGCTTAGCTTATCATCAGCTGGGTGGTTCTGGCCTTGGCCAGACTCTGGGTGTCTAAGGCTGGCTGTGGGTTGGCTTATCTGGGATTCCTCCAGTGGGGATAGCTCATTGGTATTTTCTGTCCCCTCTCTTCCCACAGGCTTTCCCAGTGTTTTCACAGGAAGGCTGGACAGGGTTCCTGAAGAATGCACTGATGCTTGCTCAGAAGTGGAGCATCACAACTTCCTCCAGATTGTGTTGATCAAAGTGTACCTGGAGGACAACTCAGACTCAGAGAGAGTGGGGGAAATCTCACCATGCCATGGGCAAGTCTGCAAAGGAGTGTGAATATGGCATATAAATAACAACAACAACAACAACAACAACAACAACAACAGCAGCTACTACAACTTACCATCATCACCATCATCATCATCACTTTGCAAACAATCTCGAATGTGTTTCAACAAGTTTTCAAAGAAGACAGCCCTAGGAACTTCATGTAGAATTTGCTCTGATGGGATCACCTGACTTGTGAGTTTCAGAGGTGCTGGTTCATACCTGCTATTCTGAGGAGTATAGAATCAAGGCCATCAGCACAGTGACTTCACATTGGAAAATCTAACCTCCCTCGAAATTTATGAATATCTTCAAAGAAATGATTCTTAACATGCATGAGCCTTAGAGGACCAGGCTTCAAGCCCCCATTCCTTTGCCATACACAGAAGACTCAAGGCTAGCTCTGCTCACAGAGCCCTGTACTGTTACTAGGAGCCATGCATTTGATTTTTCTGTCACTTTTAAGAGTCCAGTCCTGACCTGGCCTGATTCTCCCTCAAAGCCACAGTGGCCAAGGAGCCTCCACTGAGTTTCACAGTCTGTACAACTGCTCAGAAAGTTAAAGCCAACTGGAAACTAAAGACTTCCACAGCTGAGAGTTCTTCCACCTGGGTAGACAGAGTGTTCAGCTAGATCCACACGGACAGAGCTGCTGCTGGAGGAGCATGGGAGGTAGATATGCAAGCAGTCTTCTGAGATGGTAAGTCAACTCCCCACCGCTAAGCTTGGAGGTTTGGAGAAAGTTTACTTTGATTAGAGTTAAAATGTACTACACAGCAAAGCACTACAAAGCCATGGTCAATGGCTAGAAATTATGTTTCTTTCCTTCTGTGTCTAGGGGTGGCTGGAGGCTCAGCTGACCTTGGCTGGGCCATGCCTGACTTCAGGAAATGGACTAGGTCCATGCTTTTTAACTGTCAACTTGACAAAGCTTAGAAGGGAGTCTTGGTTGGTAGTTTTCCAAGATCAAATTGGCCTGGGAACATGTCCTTGTGGGGTTGTCTTGATCGTTAATTGATGTAGGGGGGCCCAGCCCACTTTGGGCATCACCATCTCTAGGCAAGTGGGTTGTATAGGAAAGCTAGCTGAGCATCATCCTGAGAGTGAAGCAGCAAGCATCCTCTTCCATACTTTCCGTTTCAAGCTCCTGCTTAAATTCCTGCCCACTGATGGATTGTGACCTGTGAGCTGAAATAAACCCTCCCCTCATATATGTGTTCTTTGATTAGAGTGTTTTTATAACAGTAACCGAGAACGCTAGAACAGCTCAGCTCTGTTCCACAAAACCTGTGATGCTTAAACTGTTTACCATTGGTTCTTTACTGAAGAGGGTTGCTGGTCTGTTGTAGAGCACCATGATTTTAGGACAGAACTAAGAGGACACAGGTTTCACAAACATGCTTTGTGGTGTGTCTGCTACCCACTCTGGGTGCTGGGAGTGAGTCTCCAGAATGTTCGAATAGGGTAGTGCATTTTGGGACTCTGGTCACCAATGGTCTCTAGAAATAGTTGAGAAAATTCTGTCTGGCAAATAGTTAAACTCTCAGAGCCTCAGTCCTCAAAGCAAAGAGGGAAACTGAGGCAGGAGTACCTGACCTAGTACCACCTAGTAAGGTGGTATGGATATATTAGGACTTTTGGAATTCACCAGGCTTTGAAAAGACACCAACTGTGGCTGAGTTTTTTGAGCTACCTCCCACCAACTGGTGCTAGCCAGGTCCCTGGTTGGGAGGTCAGGATTAGGCATGGGTGTCACTTCCTGTAACAGGTTTGTTCTCTTGGAAAACAGCTTAGTCCTTCAGCCCAGCCAGAGAGTTATCTCTATGCAAAGGTGGCAGTCACACTATTCTCAAAAGGGATACCTCATGCCTGAGAGAGCTCACCCTTCCATGCAGATTTCTAGAACTTACTAAATAGATGCCATAAATAGAGAATGTGTGTGTGTGTGTGTGTGTGTGTGTGTGTGAGCGCATGCTGTAGTCACTCTACAAACAGCACACACACACACACACACACACACACACACCCTACTTCATCGGGATCAGTTTGTAAACTTCATTTCTTTGGGATGAAGAGAAAAGAAAATTATTATTAACATATCAATGGCTTCTTCATGCTGAGGACAAGATTCATCTGAGCACACACGCGCACCCAGAGAGGGACAGACTATATTTTAGATGTTCCCAATCCTTGCGTCTTTCTTCCCCACCCCACCCCCCCACTGCCCTTTTATTTTTCTTTATTTTCTTTTCTCATTCCTCTAAGCTTATTTCTCTCGAAATTTCCACCTTGTGGTTGTGTACTGCTGACTTCACACTTGCTGCCGTCTGAGCTCCACATCTGTGAACGGATGACAGGAAAGATTAATGGCCCTGCTCCCTTCTCCTTGACTGTGGGCCCAGCTAATGAATAAATAAATAAATAAACAAACAGAGCTCCAATCCCCTAAATAGAGACCCAGAGCCGGGGAGAAAACAGCGTTTTGCTGAATCCATTCTTTGAGGAAAAACCCAACCTCTAATGATCTCTGATTTACATAGTCGGCAGTTTTTCACTAAACACTCTACAAAGACACAAAAGTTTGGGGGTAGAGGGATTACCCCCATACTCATGCCAGACAGAGGCAGGGGGCTGAGAAGCCCCCAGCCTGATGGGACTGGTACAAATCAGAGCTGGTCATGAGTGTCTGCATTTTCCCACCCACACTGTCTTAGGCAGGGACCCTCTTGCAGTTTGATGGTAAAAGGGACCCCTTCCTCCATGGCCTGAGCAGTGGCTTCTTGGGGAGGAAGGGTTAGTGATTATCTGTCAGCTTTAGAAGTCTGTAAGCAGAGGGAGCTAATTCCTTCCTGTCATCCCTCTTGTCCCCAAATCCTGTGAAAGAGAGTTTCACATTTGAGCATCTTAAACTTGAGGGCATGCCCAGGTGTCCTGGGGGATCTTGCTAGGATGCAGAATTCTGTCAGTAGGTTCTGGAAGAGCTGTAGTCATCATTAGCAGCAACAAGTTCCCCGGTGAAGTGTATGGTCCAGGGAGTATGCTTAGGACAGTAGGAACAGAGGCAGCTGCCACAGCTGCACTTGCAAACCCTCCTCTGGGGCTCTTGTGTGAAGCTCTTGCTGGTGATGTTTTCCTACCAGTCCAGCTAATGACAGCATACAGATTTGATTATTCCCAGGTCCCTCTGCCCAACACAGCATGCTTGCTCATGCTTTTTAGACCAGACTTGGAGAGTTTGTGCCTTCACGACTGCTTCAAAAGCTACCTTTCACTAGCCACCACATCTTTAACAAAGCCCACTTTGGGAGTAGGAAGATGCTTAAGTGCATGGCCTGGTGGAGGAACAACACGTTCAGGGTCATCAAAGTGTGTGTAGACCTTAGGTAGGCTGCCAAAGTCTGGGGTTCAATAAAGTGTCTTCTGTAGGCGCTCCGTAGCTTGGGATTCTCTATAGAGCCAGGACTTGGAAGGCCAAATGGCCCTTGTCAGTGTGAGCCTTTCTGTGTGGTACCCAGTGGCTCTCTTCACTCTCACTGTATGATATAGCAGAGGTTAGACCAGTCCAGCAGAAACCAGGGCAGGGAGTTCCCCAGTCTGGACATCCTCCCTCTAACTGTGGACTCACTATCTTGGGCAGATTTGGCCCAAGGAAGCCAAGTGACATTCAGGTGGGCAGACATGAATGTGGGCATTCTGGGATAAAAGAACACATGTACCCGGGACCCAAGCCCTGGCTGTCTGCCCTTTCCCACCACTCGGGAAGCAAATCAGACTTGTGCTTGTGTTGGGTTCCTAGGCACGAGTCAGCCTTGGGAAGCTCAGAGCCAGGCTGGTTGACTGAGCCCCGCCTACCTTCCTCCCTGGTTATCCTCAAATGTTCCTAGTGGTCTGTTTTCTAGAGTCCCTGCCCAATCCCCACTCACTAGCCAGAGTCTACCCAAATAGGACTGACTATAACACCTTCTTTAGGGGGTGTGGATGATGAGCTAACAGTACCCAGACCAGGTCACCATGGTTGTAAACACCTCCTACCCTGGCCTGTGTCCTTTGGGTAGCCCCTTCTTCCCCAGGGAACCTACTGTGTCTGACCCGATCATCTCTACTAGGCATGTTTTTGAGAAACAAATCCCGAGAGATGAAAAAAAAAAAAAAGCCTAAAGTTAAAGAATTGAGAAAGTTGTATAATCATCTTTGTTTTGAGGAATAAATCAGTTTAAATTTGCTTTCCTTTTCTTTATCTAAATTTATTTGAGCAAAGCATATTTTGGCATAGCACTTATTAATAACCAGGGAGTCAGGATATAGAAGTAGCTTGGAGTTTGCTTCAAAGCCTGAATTCAGGGCCACAGCTTATGGTTCCTGGGCACATGCCTGGCAAATTAGGGAGGCTATTTCTTGGGTACAGGTGCACCCCTCCTTTGTCACCTCCTGGATGCCCAACATTGGGTTTCCCTGGGCTCTAGCTTTTACTCTCTGTGAACCTTATGCCATTCCTTTGTAAAGAAAAGTAAGGCTTGACCTCGGAGCCACCCAGACAAGCACCCAGAGGCCTTGCTTTCAGCCCCAGGGGTTGGCGTAGTGATGGGGCCCAAGCAAGACCACGCCCACTGAGGATGATGCTGCTTCTGGCATGCCATGACCCATAGACAGTCATGTGGAAGGAGCTAACAGACATCTCTCAGTGAGACTCTGCCAGAGAGAATTTCTGCTGTTTTTTTCCTATTTACACCTTGAAGAGAGGCCCTCTCCAGCACTTGCCGACTGTATCAGCATCCAGTGGCTGCTATAACAAAATTCCACCGACATGGTAACTTAAGATGGTACTGGAGGATGAAGTCCGAAGTCAGTATTACTGGGGCTCCACCCAGAGACTCGATGGAGTGACCTGAGGGTTCTCTTTCAGTGCCCTGTGGCTGCCTGTGTTATTTGACTTGAAGCTATGTCTCTCTGATCCCTGCCTCCATGATCATAATGCCTTCTTCCTTCTATTTATATCAACATTTCTTCTGACAAAGATATGTGTGAGAGAGAACTTGAGATTCTATCTGAGTAACTTAGGATGATCTTCGTGTAGAAAAATCCTTTATTTAATCATGGCTGCAATGTCCTTTTCTGGAGGGAAGCTTTGTCCAGTCCAGTTCAAAAGTAGCTAGAGTACAATCTAAAATTTGACTAAAGAAGAAACACTACTGGTTTCCCTGTTCATCCCTGATGTGTGACTTTTCCTGGGGAGACATCACCCTAGGTAGAAAGGGTGCCACACCCCCCAAAAAGGATTCTATCCATGTCCAGCTTGGTAAACCAATGGTTTTTCATGACTTTTTACACAATCACAGGTGACTCATAAGGAGCTGCTTCATGGAGTCCCAGCCAACCATTTACCTCCTTTATATAGCTGGTGGAGGAGGGGCTTGTGAACCCCTTGATGTTAATAGGTTATCAGAGAGCTTCATGTAGGCCATCAGCACTGTTCTGTTTCAAGACAGTGATGGCATGCCCAAACCACCAGGAGACAGCATGATTTGTCTGTAGCAGCGAACTGCTTAGCAGCCCACTCAACAATTCCACACCAGCAACTTCCCTTTCTCTACTCACTTTCCATTCTAACTGCTGGTTCCTGGGATGCCCTCCCAAGTTAACTACATGGGTTCTAATTCTTCCCTCAGAACTTGCTTCTGGGGGGCCTAGTGTGGGGAACCATCTTTAGCATTTCACTGTCCTTCAGATTTGGAACTCTAGGTGTGTGCTTTGGACACATCTGTGAAGCTATAGATGAAGAAGTGTTTTGGTCAGTGTTTTATTAGGGTTCTCTAGAGTCACAGAACTAATGGGATGCACCTCTCTCTCTTTATCTGTATAGAAAGGGAAGTTATTGAAATGACTTACAGGTTGCAGTCCAACTAATCCAACAATGACTAGCTGTGAATGGAAAGTCCAAGGATCTAGTACTTGCTCAGTTTCACAGGGCTGGGTGTCTCAGTTGCTCTTCTGTCTATGCTGGAATCCCAAAGGGGTAGGCTCTAGTGAAGGGAAGGATGTCCCGACAAGGTGAGGGCAAGCAGGCGAAGAACAAACACTTCCTTCTCTCATTGTCCTTATATAAGCTTCCAGCAGAAGGTGTGGCCAGATTAAAGGTGTGCCTTCCCACCTCAAGGTCTGCATTAATGGCGTGTGTCCTCTCACCTCAAGATCTGAACTAAAGGCATGTGTCATTCCTGCCTCAAGATCCAGATCCAAGGCATTTAGTCTTTTGGCCTCGAGACCCAGCTCAAAGATGTGCTCTCTATTTCTGGATTATAGTTCATCCCAGATATAGTCAAGTTGACACCAAGTATAGCCATCATGGTCAGCAGCCCAACCTCCAGGAAATATACCTCCCCCAGAACCAGTGAGTACCATAGCCCCTCAAAGCAAATACATACATATAAATATAGAAATACAACAAGCTTAGTCTAGTTGATGTTGCTCATATGTGTATGTGTTCAAGGCAGGAATTGGACAACCAATTGGGGAGCTCATTCCTAAGGAAGACTGACCCTTTCTCTGTCAGCAGTCATAAGTCACCTGTAACTTTTCATCTAGCAGTGGGACCTTGTGAGATTTCCCTTATCCACACTGACATGTCAACTGGTGTTGTCATTTTGGACAGCCATATTGTTGAGATTTCACAGGTGGAGCTTCCTTGTCATATGTAGAAGACAGTCTTGGGGCAATGACCTGGTCCTCTGCTTCTTATAATCTCCCCTCCCCCTCTTATGTGAAGGTTCCTGAGCCTTAGGTATAGGGGTTGTGTTGTAGCTGCCTCAGCTGAGGCTGGGAAGCCTACAACAAGTTTTCTCTATATTGTTTTGTGGTTATGTGGGCTGCCTGACATGAGTGCTGGGAACCAAACTCAGGTCCTCTGTAAGAGTAGAACGTACCCTTAAAGTGCTGAGCCATCTCTCCAGCCCCTCTTTCTGGATTTTGTATAATAGAGATCTGCCCATTCTAGACCACCAAGAAAGCCCTTTAGTTAGCTCCCTAGTGAGCAGGTGGGTGGTCTTTCCTGACCTTTCCTTCCCCCTCTACCATTCCACACAACTTCCTACTTGCCTGCCTACTTTCCTACCCAAATTTCCAGAACCTCAGCACTGACTACTTTCTCCAACACTTCTACCTGTGACTTTGTGACATGCCATTTCCTTTGCTTGGAACAAATGGATTTCTGTATTGACAATTTTTCATCCATCTGTGGAGGCCATGGGCAGTTATTGGCTCTTCCCCGTGGCTCCCATTGAACCTTTTGTCTATGACAAGAGGACTCTGCATTGTCTGTGGCCTCCAGATATCAATGGGCATTGCCCTCCTATCTTTTGGCTTCTAGATAAGATCGACATAGAACTCCTGTTTTAAATCTATATTTCATCTTAAACCCTCCAAGCCTCCTTGCCCCTACTTTCTATGACATATATTTAGTGACACCTTGGCTTGGGCTTTTAGGACTTCTGCCTTTTCATGAACACTTGGGGATCCACAGAAAACTTACTGCTTCTCTAAGCCTCCTGATTAGTTGTTCTTCCCATTACTTGTAAGTGTGTAGAGAGTAGCAGAATTCAAGTGAGGCATGTTTCAGGAGAAGGGCTGACACACAGGAAGTATCTCTTTTAGTCCTAAGGGCTTCATCCAGCATCATTGGGCACACCACTTTTTTTTTTTCTAGCTTTCTTTCATTTCTTTTCAGCTTTCTCTTCCTTCTCTCTTTCCCCGCCCCCAACCTCCAACTCTCCTTCCTCTCAGCACTAAAGATTATCTTCCAGCTCATATGCAGAGAATTCCTGTTATTTCTCCTTTCTGAGCAAGTGGCTTATGGTGGCATTTCTACCAAGACAGTTTGAGAGCTGCTCACCTGTCACTCCTGGCTGCTCGCCTGTCACCACTAAACCTTGGGACTCACCAGAGGACAGGACGATAAAAAGACCTCCTTTCTGTGTTGTGGGCTCTTATTAATTCTCCTTTTTCTTATTATTGAGCAGTCACCTAGTAACTACCAGCCTATAATGCAAGGTAAACATTGTTTCACCTCCTGTCTTGGTTTGCTGTCTGTTGCTGTGATAAGATACTCACCAAAAGCGACTGGGGGAGGAAAGGGTTTATATGGCTTTCATGTCCCAGTCCCAGTCACCATTGAAAGACATCAGGGCAGGAACTCAAGCAGGAGCAGAGAGAGGACCCAGTGGATAAACACTGATTTCTGGTCTGCTTTTTCTCTGCCTTGCTCAGCTACTTTTCTTATACACCCCAAGCCAATTTTCTGAGGAGTGGCACCACCCACCACAGGATGGGTCCACTCACACCAATCATCCATTAATACAATATCCCACACAGTCTTACCCATAGGCTAATCTGATAGAGACCTCTGTTTGTCGTTTATGAGCCTTCTCTAGTGTTACTCTTTTAATCTTCCTCTCCAGCATCTCTGTCCTAGGTCAGGTGGCTGGTATTTATGTTTCCTTTTGGAGATGGAGATATTGAAGTACAGTGATGTTAGGGCAGAGGGAAGCTCAGCACCGTATATTTCATAAAGGCTACAAGGCACAATGCAGTGGCTGCTCCTTGTACCTGAAAGAGGAGGGTGGGCAGCACTGACCATTGGTGCTGACTGAGTGTGAGTGGATCGAATCTGCATATTTTAAGTGATGGCCTCAGAATCATGGGCAGTACTTAGTCCCAGCTCTTTCTATTCCTGCCCTGTTCTCTTTCCAGCACACTACACATTTCATTTTATGTTTGGCCATATTGGAGAAAGGTTGAAGGAGCCGCCTCAGGTACCCTGCATTAAGGTGAGGTGGGAGGGAGACAATCCACTTCCTTGCCTAAAACTCCTCCACAAGACTGTCCCATTATTAGTTTTTTAAGCCGGCAGCTCATGTATCCCTGGTTCTCTTGTACTCACCAGGTAGCTGAGGCTGACCAGGATTCCTGCCTCGACTTCCTGAGTACTGAGATTAGCATTTTGCTGCCCCTAACCATTTGCCTCAACTTCTTTCTCTGCTGCTTCCTCTGTGAGGACCTGGGAGAGGGCACTGCATTCCTTCCAGTTGCCATGATAGGGGGTGATTTGTACCTACAGTCTGTTATCTTCTATATGGCAGGGCAGTAGTGCAGGTCTAACATTGGGGCCTGTGAGGACATGGTTGGTGGACACAGGGCACAGGTTGGCTGGTTCTATTGATTCACTGTCTACTTGTTCTTTGTTTCATCTTAAAAGTATGTTATCACATGACAGGTCCAGCGGATTGTGTTTGGTAAGACCCAGGACATAGTTTTGCTTCTTTCTCTATCTTAACAGATATGAACATACCTGCACTCTCACACCCACATACCCATAGTCATTTCTGGGTCCCAAATGCATGCGGGCTTTGGGGACATAGCTACCTCTGAGTTCTAGGTCTCTATGCAGGATCTGCGATTTTGGGGGGTGGGTGACAGGGAGTGCGAGACTGAGCTGTCACTTTGAATTGCAAAGCCTCTATCCATAATGCATAAAGGGGGCTCCATGAGTGGCCACAGCCTCCTGTCGTCCCCAGGCTCAGGGAAATTAGACAGCTTTGGAGTCCCTTATGAAAATGCAATGTATTACCACTGCTTTTTGACTAGTGAATTATGCATTGGAGGGTGACAAATTCCTAGATGCGGCCTTTATTAGACGCCCAGAGTCAGGTGGGTGGACAGTGTGGCCTGCCAAGCTCTGACAGAATGTTTGATAACTTTTTCTGACTGTGCTTCCCGGAGGTGGTGTTGATATTACGTATTTTCCTCCTCTTTCATTTTATCAAAACATCTATGCTGGATATTATTGCTCTATTTATGCATTTGGAACCTCTTCCTGGGTCAAAGGGCAACATCATTTGAAATGACAAAGGCAACCATGGAGATTTTTTTTAAAGCTGGTATGTCTCATGTGTCTGCAACTCTGGCATTCTGTTTTTTAAAGGCCCATCTGTTTGGAGGAGCCTGCCTCTTCCTGAACTTCAGGCCTCAAGGTGTGTGGCAGAGTGGGCCAACTCCTGCCACTCTGTCTGCAAGGAGGGGCCTATGACAGCATCCAGGACACAAAACTCATCTTCCCTGGGCTAGGAGTTGGGGCATGGACAACTCTTTCCTGATAGGACCAAGCATCTCACTTCTTATGTAGGAAAAGAGAGCAGGCTTTGGTCTAATTCTGGTAGGCTGGGTGAGCTTGCTTTGACCATCTCTAAGGGGTTGGCAATCCCAATTCCCGCAGGGGATGCCATGTCCTGGGGTGTGAACTTTCTTTACCAAGACATTGATTGCCCAACTACTTGAAATGTCTTTCTAATGAGACACCTGACCATCTCACCCACCTTACTTTCAAATCTTCCATTGCTTACAGGCAGAAGTCACACTTCTGAACCTGACCTGGAAGGCACCAGAGGGGCTTGACCTACAGAACTTTTCATCTTCCCCATCAGATGTCCTGACTTTACTCCCACTGATCTACTCATGCTGTGGAGGAGTGATTTTGTGACTCTCAGAGCATGGTGGGCTTCTCTGACTTTGGACATGTCATTTTCTCTGCCTGCAAGCCTTCTGCTTGTCTCCCTTACTATGCATTCTTATAAGGCCTTCCTTGATTTGCTAGGTAGAATTACCCCTACATGTGTTAGATAGCTTCCTGTGATACTATGACAAAATATCAGAGAGAAACACGTCAGAAGGAGAAGCTGGTTTTGGCTCATGGTTTTAGCTCATGGTTGCTTGGCCTATGGCTCTGGGTTTGAGTGGAGGCCAAACGTTACAACAGGGAGCATGCAGTACAAGGCTGTTTACATATGGGGTTGGGAAGAAGAGAGTGAGAGACAGGAAGGGGCCAAGTACACCCTTTGAGGTGACTTAACTTCCTCCAAGTAGGCCCCAAACTCCTAATAGTTGATTCAGCTAATTCATTAGCCCACTGATGGAGTCATCACCTGATGATTCAGGCATCTCCCAATAGCACCACCAGCTAGGGACCAAGCCTTCGATGCCTGTGCCTTTTGTGTGTATGGGACATTTCACACTCAAACTGATGCCCCTATCTACTGAGCTTATATGGATTTTAAAGGCTAAAATTGTATTTTATTTATTCACTGTATGTGTGCATGCTTGCACACACACATGCACATTCCTGCATGCAGGTGCACCTGTGCCTCCTCTTCTTAGGAGTTGGTTCTCTCCTGCTGCTTTGTGGGACCCAGGGATTAAGTTCAGATCACTAGGCATGTATACAAGCACTTCTCCCCACTGAACCATCTTGTTGGCCCTCATATTGCATTTCAATGCTGGCTTATATTCCTGGATGCCTTGTTTCTAACATACTAGATCATTGTTTGTGATAAGTGAGTCAGTGCTAGTTGTGTGTGGTACTGATGGAGCCTGACACTTGTTAGCAGTGTCAGTTTGAACAAGCTACTTAACCTCATGGGCCTCAGATTTTCATTTGTAAAATGGGCATGATGGTAACACTTTATGGAAAGTTAATGACAACTACATGGGATGACATGTGTCCAGTGTGTCAGAGACTGCTCCTTGGTCAGAGGGTGTCCCACTGAGAGCATGTGGCAGGTGATAGCTTTAATGATAATGATTATGATAGTGATACATGACAGTCTTGCTTATACCACATTATCATATGCTAATATTGTGTAAATATACTTATAATAACATAAATATTTCTAGGATTATTCATATCACTTGCTCTCCTTGAACTGCCTGGGCCTCCAACTTTCCCTGGCTGCTGTGCCCTACACTTGGCAGATGGGATGTGGATCATTTTAATTAGGTTTTATTGGGCTGTTATATCGGTCATAATTGTGGCCATTATTCATTTTCATGGGGCTGCTGACACAGCCTCGATTTAGACATGCAGACATCTTGATGAGACAAGTCCCCATGTCAAAGAGGTTCCTGTTTTAGAGGCTGGAGCTATGGTAGTAGGGTCCTTCTGAGCCCCCAACACATTCTAGAGAGATGATGCCAGGGAGAGATGATGATCTCCATAGAGAAAGGGGACATCAGTGGCTCTTTGTGTGGGTGGTGGGAATATCCCCTGTGGGGGTGCTCTATGCATGCCATGGAATCCTCAGTGTCCCTGACAGTGTCCTTCACAGAGCAGGCACTGGAAAAATACTGTCTGCATGAAGCCACCCTTCCACGTGCTCAGTAAGCCCGTGAAGCAAGTGTGGTTAAGCATTCAGGCTTCGTACTGGCTTGTGGGTCCAGCTAATAATTCAGAAGGTAGGGCCTTTAGGAGTGATTAATGTCTTCTCTGAGAGATTGGCTTTCTTCTCCAGGCAATACACTAGTTACTAAGACAGTGGGTAGTGAGAGCTGGGGGGAGGTTTCACTTGATACCATGCCTGTTATACAAGCCTAAGACTTGAGTTCCAATCCCTAGCACTCACATCAAAGCTGGGCATGGTTGAATGCATCTGTACCATCGTGCCTTGGGGGGAGGGGTGAGACAGGCAGATTCTTGGAGTTTGCTGGACAGCCACTCTAGACAGCTCCAGGTCCAATGAGAGACCCTGTCTGGAAAGATAAGGTAGGACAGGAAGATCGTTCAGTGGGTAAAACTGCACAGAGTGCAAGGCTTGAATTTGGATCTCCAGGGCCCGTGTGAGGCTGGGCATAGTTGTATTCACAATCCCAGCATGCCTACAAGGTAGCAAGAAGAGAAGCAGAAACAGGGGACTCTATAGAAGCTTGGAACATCTAGCCTGGTGTCCCCAACTGTGAACCAGACTCTGCCTCAAAGTGGATGGCAAAGACTGACAACTGAGCTTGACCTCTGACCTCTGCACATTCCCTGTGGCATGAGCATACTCACATGTCAAAACATTCAAACATACATACATACATACATACACACACACACACACACACACACACACACACACACACACCCTTTGACAGGGAGAGACATTTCCCTAACCTTTTGATTTTAGGCATAACCCTGTGACTCTTTCCTGAACAATGAAACATTAGCCAACTTCTACTGAGGAGCATCTGTAGAGCCTGGTGTAATTGGCCTCACCCTCCTTGACATGCACACTGGTAACTCACTGTCAGGCTGAGCTTGTCCACATTGGCCTCAAAGTGAGTGTGTATGGAGAAGACCTGAATCCAGCTTATTGCCCGAAGTCACGTTCATCATCCTTTTTTGAAGCAGACTGCTCCTCTGCCTGCTGGGACCCAGCATCACTGAGCTGAGCCTGGGCCATTTGCAGACCACGAGGGCGAGACCAAGGGTTTGTTACTGGGAGTCTTTAAGCATTGGCAGGTGTGTGGTACTGTGTCCATGTAGTATTGCTGACAGACAGGGCCAGTGCCAACTCTGCTCTTGTAGGTTTCACACATTGAAGCTTCTGTAGGAAATGGTTGAAACAAGACTGTAATTGCTTCAAACAGACAGAAAAACCTCTAAGTTAGAGGATTTCAACTGGAGGTGAAAAAACTTCCATATTGGTGTCGGTGCCTCTCAATCAGAGGCAATTTTGATTCCCTTGCGAGGGGGTAGGCATTGAAGACATTATTTTGGCTGTCATAACTAGAGGAGAGGGTGCTGACATCTAGTGAGTGGAGACCAGGAATTCTGCTAAACACCTTAGCCAGGACTGGACAGTCCCCTACAAAGAATGTCATGGCTCAGAATGTCGATTTCACTGAGGTTAGAAAACCCTGTCCTGGACCACATGTGTCTCTGTCATCCCTCACTTTCTTCTCTTCTTCTCTCCCATTTCCCTTCTCTCCTTCTTCCTCTTCCTTCCTCTTAAACAAGATAGATATATGGCTAGCCCTCAAAGAATTTATATTGAGTAGTGGAATCTCAGACAACATAGGTGGAAACCAGTGAGATAATGATGATAAATGTTTTGCAGGCAGCCATGGGGGGGCAGAGGAACTACCTTTGGGTGTGTGATGGGGAAGGGCTCTCTAAGTAGTTGGCACAAGTAAAAGGCAGTGAAGGATCCAGCCAGCCAATGGAAGGGGGTTAGTCCGTGACTTCAGGAATCGCAGGTGTGGAGGCACCAGGATGGGAAACAGACGTGTGTTCTAGCAAGCTGAGGGAGCTCTTGTCTGCTGCAGCAAAAAAAAAAAAAAAAAAAAAAAAAATGAGGCAGAAGGTGCTGGAAGGTTTCTGTCATCCCAAGTTGGCTAGGGAAGTCTTGTAAATGCTGTGAGCCCAAGTCTTAGGGTCACAAGACTCTGAACTTAAAGCCAGGAAGTGGCTTTCAGAGTGATGGGATTTGGAAGGTTTTCATTTAAGAACACGGGTCTATGGAAGACTTCTGTTAGAATGTATCCCTGGGAAAAATGGTATGTGACCTCACCGTATCACACACCCCTGCTCAGGTGGCCCTAGCAGGTGGAGAAGGGTTGGGCTAAAGTTCATGTGCTAATTCTCATTGCCCTTCCCACTTCAGCAGGGCTGTGGTGGAAGTTTCCAACCAGTGCTGTGTTGGCCTGGGGCCCTCACCTCCATCCTTTCATGGTGTGTGTGTGTGTGTGTGTGTGTGTGTGTGTGTAATTAGGCTATAAAACAGCAGTCAAGGAGCCAGCAAGACCTTCTCCCTTGGAAGAGACAAGGAAGTAGCAGATTGGCTACAGTTCTTCAGCTGAGCCTCATCCCTAATTACCACCCAGACCAAGCCCCTTGAGTAGCTCTGGCCCAGCCCATCTGCAGCTTCTGAGAGGTCCAGGATCCACGCCAAGTGTTGGCGTGTAGGTCCTGTGGCCAGTGAGCAGAAAGAGGACTTTAATTAAAGCACTAATGATGCTGGCTCTCTACTGGAACACTCAAAGCCCAGCCGATATGGAGCGGGATTTCCTCTACATGTGAATCTTTAGAGCATGCTGGGTCCCCAGGATGTGCACTGTGTGTCCATGGGCTTGTAGGTATGCATAGCATATGTATGTGTGTAGTATATGTGTGTAGCCCTGTGCATACGAGTGGGTGAGTTTCCACATGTATGCCTTGCCTTTGTCTGTGTGTGCACGTGGGTTATCTGGAAGAATGCACATGCATGTGCCAGCATAGACATGATTGTATGAGGAAAAGGGGTTAAGTAAAGTGTTTATCTTTAGGGCACATTTGTGTGCAAGCTTTCTATCTGTGCCTAGAGCTCTGGTGGTTATGTGCGTGTGCAAGCTGTGTGTGTCCTGGCCATTGTGCAGCTGTGTGTGTGTGTGAGCAGCATGTATCACAGCACTGGGCGTCTGGAAGATCTTATCAAGAGAAGAGGAGAAAGTGGAGGCTTTGGGGATGGGTCGGAGAGGCTGGCCTATGGGTAGGGTGGCAGTGAGGACCTTGGCCTTGCCCCAAAGTCTCACTTCCGTATGTTGGATCGATGAAGAAGGCTCTTGCAGCAAGGTGGTTCAATGACTGAGTAGGATGTTCAGCCTGGCACAGAAGGAGATGGTTCCATAGGGACAGAATGAGTCTCCTAAGAATAAGCACTATGCTTTCCGGTGTGCACTCTGGGATTCTCTGGGATTCTTGATGCAGGGTTAGAACTGGGTGCTGGCTGGGGAGGAATGCAGAGAGAGGAACTCCAAGTGCCTTTTCTGGGGGAGGGGGAGTTGATTATACTGGGGGCAGGACAGCAAAATACTTTTTCAGCTGCAAAATAGAGTTCTTATGTTGTAAATTCCAGGTGTGTTCAGGGCTGTGGGCCAGCAATGGGGCTTGGTCACATTTGTTCTCAGAGGCAGAGTGGTCTGTTGGGATATGGGAGTAATGGATACAAGGGGTTTGGAGGAGGCTCAGCCTGGACAGACTAAAGGAGCTGGTATGTGTCTCAGAGGCTGTAGAGGAAGGATTGTGAGTTCTTCATGCAGAAGGAGAGGAAGGAGACTTCTGGGTGGGCAGTCATTGGACAGGGCATACTGAAAGACAGTCATTGGAGTGGCCAGCTGGAATGGGGATGGGGTGGCCCAGGGAAACATCAACAAGCTGTATCTGATTAGAACACCCAACAGAAGCAACTTAAAGAGGAGGGATTTGTTTTTGTTGTTGTTGTTGTTGTTGGGGTGTGTGTGTGTGTGTGTGTGTGTGTGTGTGTGTGTGTGTGTTTGTATCATGGCAGACATTGTATCTTGGTCTATGCCAGCAGAAGTTTGTGCTTGCTCATATAATGGCTGACCGGAACGTAGGGTGTTGAGGTCAGAGTTGGAAGTAGGGTGGCTATAACCCTCAAGGCTCTCTCAGTGACTTACTTCTGCAGGCTGGGCACAGGCCCAAAGACTCCACAGTTGTCCCGAATACCTGGTGAAAGGAAATTTAGATCCAGACCATAATATCAGCGTCTCAGTCACTATTCTATTGCTGTGAAGAGACACCATGACCAAGGCCACTCTTAAAAGAGGAAGCATTTAATGGGGAACTTGCTTGTAGCTTCAGAGGGTTAGTTAGCTCATTATCATGATGGGGGGAGTAGTGGCAGGGAGGCAGGGTACTAGAGAAAGAGGGGAGAGCTTTACATCCTGATCCAAAGACCAGGGACAGGGTAGAAGGGAGGGAAGGAGAAAAGGAGGGAGGGAAGGAGGAGGGAGGGAGGGAGGGAGGGAGAGGGAGAGAGAGAGAGAGAGAGAGAGAGAGAGAGAGAGAGAGAGAGAGACAGAGAAAGAGACAGAGAAAAGCTGGGTCTTGTGTGAGCTTTTGAAACCTTCAAGACCCACCCCTAGTGACAAACTTCCTCCAACAAGACTACACTCCCAATCTTTCCCAAATAGTTTCATTAACTGGGGGCCAAGCATTCAAGCATATGACCCTATGGGGGCATTCTCACTCAAACCACCAGTTAGCTTAATCTTGCACTGTCCTATCTCTCACCACCATTTAGATACTTAGAAGAGGCAATGTTTCCTTAGCAGTCTTGGGCAAGGTCCTTGTGAAAAGACTTTTCTTTGATTGTCCAACAGGCAGTGGTAGGAATTGTGGCTGGTAAATAGCTCACATCCCCAAATGCTCCTGGGGATCCTGTCCCTCCACTGCTTTGCTTCTGAAGCAGGTTAGAAGTTCCAGGATTTGGCCACATAGAGGACTGGAGGTCTTTGGCCTGAATGGCTTCTTGAGTTACCTTGACCTACCAGAGAAACTTCTGGTCAGGGACTTGAAGCGTAGGCTGACATTTTTCTCCTCTTTAAAGAACTCCTTCTATGAATTCATTAGTTTATAAAAACACCAAGCATTCTAATGACAATAGTAATATTCTGGGACAGAAGTATCCCAGATGGTGACATGTGGAAACAAGAACCAGTGAGCATCTCAAGGTGAATAGGTGATAGAAGATGATCCCGGCAGTGGCCAAAGAGCATAAGACACACTTTCCTTAAAGTTCTGATAGCTCCAGTGTAATGCGTGGCCTGGGGTGGGCTGTAAATCTTGTATAGGGAGAACTCATGTAGCTGTGTGTTGGTAGCCACCACTTTTAGGTGCACACCTATCACCCGTGGTAAGGGTGGCATAACCACTGTTCTAATTTGATTTCTGTTGCTGTGATAAAACATTGACCAAAAGAAACTTTGGGAGGAAGGGCTTAATTGACTTACATTTCCAGGTTAACAGTCAATCACTGAGGGAAGTCAGAACAGGAACTCAAGGCAGGAACCTGGAGCAGAAACCATGGAACAAGGCTCCTTACTGGCTCACCGGTTCACCCCCTAGCTTCACTCAGCTACCTTCCTTCTTTCTCCCCCCATCTATCTTTGAGACAGGGTTTCTCTTTGTAACAGTTCTAGCTGGCCTGGAGCTAGCTCTGTAGACCAGGCTGGTCTCGAACTCAGAGACCTGCCTCAGATTCTGCATCCCGAGTGCTGGGATTAAAGACGGTCGCCAACACCACTGCCTCAGATACCTTTCTTATATCCCAGAACCTCAATTAATAACCATCAATTCTATAAGTCTATCTGATCTTGGCAACCCTAGAGTTCCTCCTCCCCAGGTGACACTTGGTTGTGTCAGGTTGACAATAAAAACTAACCAGAGCACTTGTTACCTAGCCTTTGTAATAAGTATGTGGCCAGGTTGTAGATTAGATAACCATGGCCTCAGGTGTCCCACAGACTGTAGGACACCACACAGCTTTTAAATGCTACATTAACACCTGAACAGCCTTAGCTGCAGATTTGAGTGCTTAGCTATGAAGTCAAAGGAGAATGCTGGGTAGATGAGAAGATGGGGATGGAGCTCTTCCATGGCAGCCTGGGTCAGAGGTACTCTTAATGTCCCACCCACCTGACTCCTTCACCATGGTTCTGGCTGAGGGAGTCTCACTCTCTACCCAGCTAAGGCTTTTCTCAGGGCAGACTGGAAGTATCTCAGGTTAGTGTCCTGGGAGACAACTGCTCTGGAGTTAGTGCTAAGTTGGCCCTTGACCTTGCTTCCTTGATCTTCCAGTGGGATAATCCGAGGTTTGTTAAACTCTGCCTCCTACAAGTTACCAGTGGAGAAAACTCCTTTTGTCCACCGGGGTCAATGGCTTATGGGGACTTCCTGCTTTGGCAGCCTCCCTTGTGCCTTTCCTGAGCCTCCCAGATAAGCACTGGGTTAGGTAATTCCCCAGGGGTAAGTCTGGAAGCCAGGTGGTTGGTAGGAATGTCCGGATGACTAAGGGTACAGCAGGTAGAATGAATGTAAAATAGTGTGTGAGGGTCAGAAACACCTGTGTCTGCACCCTAGATCTGTCCCAAGTGCTGTGTGGCTTTGGGAAAGTAGCTGCTCCTCTCTGAGCCCCCTCCCCCCTCTTCCCCCCCCCTGTGTCTCCACGTCTGCATTTATATCCCTCTGTGATGGGAGTGATGGCATTTTGGGTGCTGGGGAGAGGGTCACATCTTTCATCCTTGGAGCTGGAGCTCACTTTCTTCTTTCTGTCAGTCAGGTATCTAGGTCCCTAAGTCAATCACAGTGTGTAGAAATGAGCTGTTCATCCCCCTCAGACTCATGCGTCAGCCCCACCACTGCACAGGCCTGCCTGTGACTCACCTTTCCTAGAAACCTGCTGGGCGTAGAGACTGTTGTCATGGTGGATCCCCGCAGGACATAAGGCTTTGAATAAACACAGAGGGTTGGATATCTCCAAATGATGTGGGAAGCACTCAAATAAATGAGCTCCAATGGCACTCAGCTCAGAATAGAGAGAAGCAGCTTGAGAAATTGCTTATTTTGAGCCATGTGGACAGCTCCTTCCACGAAGGCTCATTCACTCCTCATGGAAATTTGGTCATTTTGGTTGTCCCATTAGCTGCACCTTCTTTGAAAAATGATGTTTCTATTTCACGACTGAGAAAAAGGACCACAGAGATGTTACATGTCTGCCTTATATTTGGCTTAAAATGCCTTTGCTACAGATAATGAAAAGTCTCATTAAAATTGTCTTAATCAATACAGGTAATTAGTTAGCTTGGATGCTGGATGAGAAGGTGGTTCTGGGTACTTGACTCTGCAGCCCGACATTTGTCACTGACTCAAGCCCATTCCGTCATCCTTGAGCCTTTCCCACTCTGAGGAACTTATTTGTTACCTGCGTGGCAGACACCATGCATGTGCTTTCATGTACTCATGGAGCAGTTCTTGATACCCAGGATGTGGCAGGCCTTTCTTAGTCTGATTCCCCTCCTCTATGACTCCAGCCATCTCAGGGGAAAACCCCAGCCTCAACCCCAGCTGGTTCCAGGAAAACCTTATCATCTTCTGCTGGATTCCACTTGTGTTCATCTTGGCTGTCAACTTGACTGAGCTGAGAGATGCCTAGCTGACTTCTGGGTGTGTTTGTGGTTCTGGAAAGGACTGACATGTGGAAAAAGACCTGCCCTTCATGTGGACAGCACCATCCAGTAGGCTGAGGCCCCAGTGGCTCAAAGGAGGAAGAGAAAGTGAAGTGCCAGGACACATGGGAGTGCTCCTCTGAGTAGCTGCTATGGCTGTCACCAGCTGTTGACCTCAAACTCTATCTGCTTTAGCCTTTTGCTGTGGATTCCATTGATGGCTCTGGGGAGCTTCCAGGTATCTTTGTTTGGTTTTCTAAGATAGCCTTGGATGTCCTGAAAGTCACGCTGTAGATCAGGCTGGCCTCGAACTCACAGCCTGCTGCTTGCCTCTGCCTCCTTAGTAAAGGAGTAAAGGTGTGTGCCATTCAACTTTCAGATCTTCTGACTCCATGTGGACAGTGTCACTGGCCTTTATTTGGACTGAGAATTCACTGCTTCTCCAGTGTGTAGACAGCCATCATTTGAGTAGCTAGCTTCCAACGGTGTGATCTAAGAGGAAAAAAAAAAAAACGCCTTCTTTTTATGTAAGTTTTCTAATTTTGTCCATCTAGAGAAGCTGGACTAACATACCACCCCTCCTCTAGTCCAAGGAGGGCCCAACTTGGTTCCATGAGAGGACTAGGATTTGGGGACACTTTAGTGCTGATTCCAGTGACCTTGTGGCCTGATTGGAAAGGTGTCTGGGTAGGACACTGGGTGTCTTTGCTGTTCGCCCATAATTGTGCCACACCAGAAATGTTTTAAGGAGTACAGGACAACAATTCTGAGATGTCCTAAATTAAATTAATAACGGGTGGAGAATGGAGAAGGGGGAGAGAGGGTGGATGAACTGTGTGACAGGAATGTGTGGAAAGCCTGACTGTCTGACCCCAGATTATTAGGCTCTAGGTTCATGCAATCTGTGTATGAAAATAACTTCTCAGCTGTGCTGCCTTGTAGTGGTACATATTTTTATGATTTATTAAAGCTTGACTGATGACTCAGAAAAGCAACGCAGCCTGCCACTAGCTTCTTAACACTATTCAGACTGAAAGGGCTGATCCACGCACAAGCTCTCACCAAGTTTTCAAACTGCTGCCCCTCCTCAGTGTGGCTGGAGAATGAGTGCCTCCTACTCTACTTGCTTCTGGTTTTTAAACCCCTCTAGTGCTGAGATTAAAGGTGTGAGCTAGAATTCTCTTTTGGATTGACTCAATCTTGTATAGACCTGAGTGACCTTGGATTCACAGAGATCCAGCTATCTCTCATCCTGAGTCCTAGGATTAAGGGTGTGTACCACCACCTCCTAGCTTCTGGCTGCTGGGATTAAAGGTGTGTGTCACCTCTGCCTGATCTCTTTAGCTTGAGGCTGACTTTGCTTTTCTGAATCCTCAGTAAGCTTTAATAAGTCACAAATATATCACTACAATTCCCCTTTTTTGTCTAATACAAGAGAAGGCTACAACTAACATAAGAAAACAATATACAATAAGTACAATAATAATATAATATATAAGGCAACAAGTTTATCAACAATGTCTATCCAATCCTGAAGTGCTAAAAGCTTCCTCTTAACCAATGGCTCACCTATTCCAAACTTTGCCCCTTGTATTAAAGCTTAAAAGGGAAAGACAACAATCAGAATAGATACACAATACATCTAATGATGAAAGGAGACATCTAGAGAAACTAGTGGCTCCTTAGCCCAAGAAGCTGTGAGTCCCAGAACCAGATGAACTAACAAAGGGCCAGTGAGGCTGCAGGTCTGGAGAGTCCTTGGGCAGTTGGTAGTATGAATCCTTGTTCAAAGGCAGAAGACACTGGGTTCTGACATTCACAGGCTATATTATTAGCAAAGGCACACTTGTTTATGAAGACCCTAGCTTGCACAAATGGCAGACTTCCTCTTCCTGCCTTCTCTTATTTAAGTTCACTGTGAATTTACTGTTGCCAATGTAGTTTCCCTTCTCTAAAGTTCTTTCCAGGATTACTCCTTTCCCCCAGGCTCAGTGGGCAGAGTCCCAGTTGCTTTCCAGTCCTGCTGGTTACCACGGTGAAACTGCAACCTTAAGTCCTGGCCCTTTATTTTTCCTGTTCCAATTCTCACAATGGCTCAATAACCCTTTTTATTTCAGAGAACCCTTGGCCTCTGAGTTTTAGTTTAGCATGAATCACCAAGGCTTTATAAGGGGCAGTAGATAAAAGCTGGTGTTAGAGCTGGCCAAGCTGTGATGTTTTAATTCTGCTTTCTGTTACTGTGATAAAATACCCCTACTGAGACATGGGAGAAAGGGTTTAACCTGGGTCACAGTTCAAGGACACAGTCAATCATGGTGTGGGAGTCAAGACAGGAGAATGAAACAACTTGTCATACTGAATCCACAGTCAGGAAGGAGAGAGAGAGGAAGAAGGGAGAAAGAGAGAGAGGGAGAGAGAAGGATAAAGAGAGAGTGAGAGAGAAGGAAAGAGAGACAGAGAGAGACAGAGAGAGACAGAGAGAGCTAGAGGCAGAGAGAGAGAGAGAGAGAGAGAGAGAGAGGGAGAGATAGGGAGAGAGAGAAGGAGAAAGAGAGAGGGAGAGAGAAGGAGAGAGAGACAGAGCTAGAGACAGAGAGAGAGGAAGAGAGAGAGGAGAGTGGAAGAGAGAAGAAGAGAGGGAGAAAGAGAGAGGGAGAGAGAAGGAGAAAGAGAGAGAGGAAGAGAGAAGGAGAAAGAGAGGGAGAGAGAGAGAGAGAAGGAAAAAGAGAGAGAGAACACTTGTATTTAGCTCACTTTCTCCTTTTTATACAGGTCCAGGATCCCAGCCCAGGAGACAGTACCACCCATAGTAGGTGAGTCTTTGCACCTCAAGGAACCTTATCAGTACCCCCAGCCTCACACTCCCAGAGGTCCATACCCAAGTGATTCTAGAGTTTATGAAGTTGACAATTGAGATTCTCCATCTCAGTGATGGGAGCTGCTGCAACAAGCGAACACTGACGTTCCAGATGCTCGGTATCCTGAAGTTTATTTTCTGCTCACCCAGTTTCAGTTGGTGGTGGAGTCAGGGGAGGCCCTGCTCCACCTAGCCATTCAGGAATCCAGACTGACAGATGGTCTGTGCTTTGACAGGTTCCTCCTAAGATCACCTGGATTGCATAAGCCAAAGCTCTAAGGACAGGACTTGGAAAGGCTAGTCTGCCACCCACAGAAGTCTGTTGTGGCACTAAATGGATCTTGGCTGCATGGCTATGTGTAACCTCAGAGGGGAGTGGTAACCATGCAGGAAGAAAAAATGGGATTGTAAAGGCACAATTGTTTCTGCCATGCTTGATTCAGACTCTGGAATCTGCCACACAATTTATTGAACTTGAAATCCCTTACTGTGTCTGGGCCTTGGCTAACAACCTCTAGGGCAGTAGTTAGCTGTCCTGATTAGTTTTATGTCAACTTGATACAAGTTAAAGACACATGAGAGGAGGGAACCTCAATTGAGAAAAAGCCATCATAAGACTGGGCTGTAGGCAATCCTGCTGGGCATTTTTTTTTAAACTTAGTGTTGATGGGGGAGGGTCTAGCTCATTGTGGGTGGTCCTGGGTTCTATAAGAAATCAGGCTGACAAACCCATGAGGAGCAAGCCAGTAAGTAGCACTCCATTCTTGGCCTCTGTATCAGCTCCTGACTCTAGTTTGAGTTCAATAGATTATGACTCAAGAGTATGTAAGCCAAATTCACCCTTTCCTCCCCAAGTTGCTTTGGTCATGGTGTTTCATCACAGCAATCATTATCTTAACTCATGCTTTAGCCTTGTGGGGAGAGTGATACTTTTTCCAGCATGCCCGTGGAGCCCTAGTCTATTCTGCATAGCACTGGCCTCTACTTACAGCTGTTCTCCTGCTGGCCAGGTCCTTTGGGAAGGACGTCCTGGAGCAAGAACTCCATCAGAAGGGGGCTGTGCAGCTTCTAGCAGATAGGTGTCTGGTAACCAGCCCAGAGCCAACGCTCAGCAGGCATTTAGTGAATACAGCTCTAGGTGACGAAGGCACTGGGAGTTTATGCCAATGCATGTGTGCTGGGAGTTACTCCTTTAAAAGTTTTTGCTCAATAAATATCCCTACATCCATATTCCATCAGGATGTGGTGGGGGAGGGGAGGGAGGAAGGAGAGACAGCAAGGAGGAGGGAGTGCATCTTTCTCCCAACCCTCCCAGAGCCCGAACTATAAATAGTTCCAGTTGGAACTGACTGCAGATTCCTCCAGCAAAGTCAGCATCCCCAGGACCTCTTCTAGATGGGGACCAGCAGAGCTTCCTCATTAATCATGGCTCTTTAATTAACAGCTCTGAGCCGGGAACAAAAGGTGCTCACTGGGAGAACGCCAGTGGGCCCTGAACTCTGGCCTCCTGTTTTTATTTGGTGGACCCTCTGCCTTTGGGAGCATGCCTGGTAGTGGGGGATGGGGTTTGGAGGGCAAGCAGCTGGCAGGCTGGCTGCCTGTCTCAGTCTCGGACATCACCTCACAGAGCTGACTGAACTCTGAACAATTTTTGGCAGCTCTGACATCTTCAGGCCAAGGCTAACTAATTGGTCTGAGGTTAGGCAGTTCTCATAGTTCCCCAGGTGTGTATATGGGGCAGTTTCTAATCATTGGTCTAGGGCAGATAGGCTCAGTGGAGGGCACTTGGGCTTGAGCAAAAGCCCAGAGATGAAAATGGACCATATTTGAGGCCCAGGGCCTCCCAGGACCCTTGTCTTCTTGGAGCAGTGTTTAGAGTAGGGAAGGATCCTTCAGCTTTTGACTCGTCTTGGGGTTCCTGATGCTGCTCAAGGAGTATTGGCCACAAAACAAGTACCCCAGCCAGAGGCAGGGGTGGGGGATGATAAGGGGGGCTGGGACAGAGCCTGACTCAGGGCAGTGGCCCTCTGGCTCCTACTAAGTCCCCAGAGTGATCCATCTGGATCACTGACGTACACTAAATCTTGTTTCTTCCCTTTTTTCCTTCTGTTCCCATGTCTCAAACATGGATCAAGGTTCTTTTAGAGTCTTATTAGCATGGTTTTTCCCTGGGCTTGAGTCTCTTCTCTTGTGACAGAGGCACACTACACAGTTAACTTATAAATCTGCAGTGTTAAAATTAGAGATGGCCTAGTTTTTACTCTGCACATTATCCTTAACTGTTTGGAGTCAGCTACTCGAAAAGACCAAACTAGGCATCAGTAGAAGGATGCTGAGATTGATTGGTGATGTCTGTCAGGAGTGCAGCAGGGGTAAATGAAATGTATTTGATCAATTTGATGAAGTAAAAAAACTGTCATTTAAAGCTCAACCTTTGTGTCCCCAGTTTAGGGAGAATTTGGTATACATTAAGTGCTCAGATTCTGCTTTTTTTTCCCCCTGGTTATAATTCCTTTAGCTTTGCCTTCCTCACTATTCACTGAACCTTTTTATCTTTAGAGGGATTTCTTTGATGGATTTCTTTTGGTCTCCTTTCTGGGAGCAAAGACGTGAGACTCCCTAAGTTTTCTGTGCAAAGTGTCACTAGGACTCAGGGAATGACAAGTCTTGGCCATGCAGCCGCAGCATATGCCTATTCTTTGAGGCACCATTGTGTCCTGACACTATGGTGTCAGACCTATTGGGCCTCCTTTCTAAGCCCTGGTTATCTTTTACATAGCACATCAATGATTCTAATTTCCTCCAGGAACATCCTGAGGATCATATGAACAAATGGACTTGAAATACTCAGAAAATAGAAGCACAGAGATGTTTCACTTCTGAGTTTTAAGGATCAAAGTCTCTGTTTTCTTCTTGACCTTTGTCAGCCATTTACAACAGGCCTGAAGCACATTTTCACACCCATCTTCCTTGATCCCAATCTTCACTCTGAAATTTTAGTTCTTCCTGTTCCAAACTTCTAATTTCCCACCTTCCTTGACCACTGTATATCGACAACTAGTTCCCTAGCCTCTCTTGAGCCTAACCAAGGCATTACATCCATGTACTTATATTCCAAAATGGTTGAAAATGGTTGGAGGCCCAGACAGTGCCTATCCCCCACCAAAGTGTAGCTGCCTCTGTCCAAGGTGCTGATCTTAAGTTCAGGTTGCAGGATCACAGGTGATTCCTAGGAGTAATCTGGATATTACCATTTTATCCCTAAACAATGTCCTCTCCAAGCTACTTGAACATTTATTGGTGCAGATTTCTATTTCATATACACATATGGAGTAGACACCCTGAGTATAGAGCCTGGGAATCCAAGAGCACAGTGCTAGGGACAGACGTTACTGCCTAGGATGAAAGATGGCCTGCCTGCTGGCCCGGGGAGGTTCCTCACACTTGCTTCCCTGATCGGTGCCAGCAAGTGTTCCAGGGCCACTGCTAAATGCCGGCTGTAAATCTCGCTTAAAGGGCCATGAGGAGCGGCTTCTGGCTGTGAGCATCCCTGCCATTATTCTTTACTAGGCCTTTTAACCGAGTTGGGAACAGGGCAATATTTTGTTCAACTGTAGCCATCTAAAAGAATCTCAGCAGGTTTAATGGCCAGGGTGTGGGTAACCTGCCCTTCCTGAGGGGATCTGGGGCCATCTGAGGCCAGCTCTGGGACTATTTGGATGCATAGAGCCTGGGGCAGTTCCTGCAGTGTGCCCTGCTCAAGTCTATCAAATCCTTGCTTGGGTTGTCTACCAATAATCTCCACTGACACACACACACACACACTACACATAATTTTTAAAGGAAAAATAAGTTGAAATAAGGCTTAGTATATTGGCCTAAATAAAATATATGATCAAAGTTAATTTTACTTTTTAAAAACCTTTTAAAACATAACTACTAGAATATTCTCATATATATTTGCAGTACTAAAGATCCAGTAATAAAATCCACCCAACCATGAGAAAGTCAGCAATGTGGTCCCTTGACACATATGCTGGGCTCCGGGCAGAGAAACTGAGGCTGAGCCGCTTAGTCAGTTTGTGCAAACCCTTCTTTTGGGGGAAGAAGGAAACTAGGGAACAGGCTGCTGCATGAAGCTCACACAGGGACAACGAGTGTCTGGGTGCACAGCTCATGCTAGGTGCCAGCTGAGGGCACTACCTCAGTTTCCTTCTACCTTCTTAATCTGACATGCCAACTTCTGTCCAGCCTGTGAGTTGTGGGCTTTTTCTAATGGGGAATTCAACAGCTTTGTTCAGCGGGCCCTATGGGTGTGGCTTGCCTTCCCTATCACTCAGAAGGAACACTCTTCCTTGTTGACTATAGACAGGCAACTTTGCAGTCAACAGTAGGCTAAGGATTTATCTTGAGCCTGGCACCATGCCTCATATTTCATTTACATTCTTACTTAACCCTCATGTTCTTGTTTTATTCTGTTGCTGTGACCAAGTCTATAACTAAAGGCAACTTAGGGGAGGAAAGAGTTTATTTGGTTTACACTTCCAGGTCATAGTTCATCGCTGTGGGAAGTTAAGGCAGGAACTCCAGCAGGAACTTGGAACAGAAGCCGTGGAGTAATGCTCCTTGTGGCTTTTCCTCTGGCTTGTTTTCAGGTCCATGCTTAGCTGGGTTTTGAAGACAGCCTGGACCCAAGGGAATGGTGTCACCCACAGTGGGCTGGGCTCTTCACACCAATCAACAATCAAGGCAATACTCCTCAGAAAGGCCCACAGGCCAATCTGACCCAGGAAATACCTCCCTTTTCAGGTGTCTCTAGGCTGTGTCAAATGATAGTGAAAGCTGATTAGGACACATCATAAAGAGCCTATTAGGTAGATGTCTGGTGGCTACTCACACCTCAGAAACATGTTCTTAACCATTGTGTGCTTGAATTTATATTTTTATTAATCACTTCTCAAATATAAGATACACTAGCAGAGGATGGTCAATAGGTTGTTACATTAGACATCTCCAAGAAGTTGGAAGTGAATGTCTAAAGCATTGTTGAGAAGAACTCAGAGTTGGAGCAGGTTTTAGAACTCCATTTATATTGTATATTTAGTAGCTCATATAATCATATGTAGGAGTTTTGTCTCATAGGAAGGGGCCAGGTGTGTTCCCAATAGGCTATACCAAGAGAGGATGCAGGGAGAATGCTATAGTCTGGTCGGGCTCCATCTGGGCTACACACTTTAAAGGGACATTACTAGCAAAAGGCAGCCAGCAGGAAGAGAGGTCATGACCCTGCATTAGATGAAAGTTAATAGAATTAAATAGGGCTGAACTTGCAAAGCCATTCTTCTTTATATATTGTTGGATTTCAGTAGTTTGGTAAATGTTAAGTAAATACCCACAAATTCTGGGCATGCAATAGTGAATGTGGACATCTCATGGTGGCCCCTTTGGATCCCCTTTGGGTCCTCTCCACTCTGGTCTGTATTCTGAGAGGATGGCTCTGATAGAGCACAACAATGGACTCTCTGGCCCTCTTGCTCCTGGCCATCAGTAGAAAGTCTGAGGGAGGCTATGGTACTCTTTGCCACCAAGAGCTCACTGTGTAGATAGAAGCTGAGGCTGGGCTCCCCCTCTCCATGTGGCCTTGTATCTGAGAATTCTTTCTGCCATAGGCATTTTCAACTCCTTCCTAATGTCAGGTCCTTGGAAGCCATAGATAAATATGAGGCAGGCACAGGGAGGGGTAGACTTTATGTCAGCCTCACTCACAAGAGATCTGAAGATGAGCTCCTTCTTGTTGCCTGGAAGCCGTGCGCGCACGCGCGCGCGTGTGTATGTGTGTGTGTGTGTGTGTGTGTGTGTGTGTGTGTGTGTGTGTGTGTGTCTTCCACTGGAGCAAATGGATATATAAGGTTCTAATTATCTTGAGTGACTCATTATCTTAAGTTTCATGATAGGTAGGCATTCTTAAATTTTTATTGGAGTATAATAACTATAGACAATAAAGGGCTTCATTGTGGCATTTTCATACACATATAATATATTGATTATATTTTCCGATTGACACTAATCTTTTTTGTTTTTTCCTTTATTTTTGTTGAAACAATTAGTTAAATTTAGGTTTATTACAGGACATGTTTGAGGAATTCTTTGTGTTGTAATTAAAAAAATGGAATGTGAGAGAAAGATGCCATGCAACATAGCTCATGTGGAGGGTCTTTTTAAATTAAGGGAATGGGGAAAGGAGGAAGGGGAGGGGAGACTAGTCTCTGTGGGCAGGAACAGCAGAAGAGAAAAGAGAGGCAGAGAGAAGGGGGGACAGAGAGACAGCAGAGAAGGGGGGTAGTAAAGTTTCCTTTCAAAGGGAACATAATGAATGTGCACAATGGTGCTCTCAGTGGCTGAAGTTGAGGATGTATTCTGTCAGAACCCCAAGGGCAGGCTAGTATAGATGCCTGGATACTAACACTTTGCAAGATCATGGGTGGTTTAGCAGAGGCTACACTACTGAAGAATATGTCTGTCTTCAGAAGGGACCACAAATTGCCTATAGATGTAGTGTGTATGTTTTCTGCCAGCCTGCCTGGTCCCATTCTTTGTTCCTCCCTGCCAGCTGTCTGGTCCCACTGCCGCACTAGCCCCAAATAACATGCAGAGACTCTGTATTTGATACAAGCTGTTGGCCACTTATTATCATTGTTTATCGGCTAGCTTTGTCTTAATGATTAACCCATTTTTATTATTCTAAGTATTTCCACGTGGCTCATCTTACTGGAGAGTGGCAGGCTGGTATCTTGCTTTCTCTATGCTCTACATGCTGACTCCTCCTTCCTACTTCCTCTTTCCTCCTTGTCTCCTAGCCCCGCCTATCTTGCTTTCCCATTGGCCACAGTGCTTTATTCATTAACCAGTATGAGAAACATATTTACAGAATAACATCTCCCATCATATAGATCCTTAGGAAAGGGTAGGGCCTTGTGAACACCTCCCTTCTCCTTTGATGGGTCCAATACTTATGCTGGTAATTTCAGCTGCCATGAGTCTATGAGTGCAATGGCCATGCCACACCCAGGAGACAGTGTTCTGCGATGCTCTTCCATTTGTCTGAACCTGGAGAGAGTGAGGGCAATGTCCCATTTAAGGATGGACATTCAATAATACTTGTTCTCAGCACTGTAACTAGCCATGAGTCTTTGCAGTAACCCAGACCTACCATGGGATGCTCTCCATGTATCTCTTTGTTATGGACTGTAGGGAAACAATAAAATGGTCATGGTAGGGAGAGTGCATGAAAAATCTGTATATGGTGAAGAAGCGTTATCATTAACCTATAAAACTCTTAAAATTAATAACAAAAGGACAAACGCTCTAATCTGAAAATGTCCAAAGACTAAGGAGAGATTTTCAAAATTCCAGTCTGAATGTCCTACAAACAAAAAATACTGAATTTCACAAATAATCTAAGAAATGCAAATAAAGCCATTTGTTATGGTTAATAGTGAATAAAAATAAAAAAACATAGCTGATTACTCTGAAGTAGGAGGGAAGCAAACATTTATGACATGAGAGATATGTGGACATTTGTGAGCCCTTTCACAGTGTGAAAAAGCTTATTTATGTTTGAAATTCTCATGTCATTTAAATTGGTGTTTCCTGGCTTCCCTGCCTTTCTCAAGTGTAAATTGGTGCTTCTGCCTCTAGCATTCATCCTAGGGTCTTAACTAGACAAGTACACATAGATACAGGTGCAGGATTATTTACCACAGCATTGTGGAAAGGAAAAAAATAGAACAGAAATAAATGCCTGTGTCTCTGTAATTCACTAGGTAAATTCTGGGAAAATGGTTAAGAAAGACTAAGGTGGTGCATGGCTAGTGACTCAGAAAGAGCCCCTCAGATGCACATGAGAAGCAAATCCAGCTATGACAATACCATCTGAGTGCAATACAGTCCCATGGGAGCATGGGATCCACAGAATGCCCTTATGTTATTGGGAGGCTGTCTTGGGCTAATGTAGGGTTGAGAGCTTTGGTTTCTACAAGAAGCATGTATCATCTCATTCATACTAAAGATTAAAGACCAGCTTATCCTAATACTGTCCTGCTTGGGGTGATTTGCACAGCATGGAATCTAGAGTAAGGAAGTACTCAAGATGAGTAGACTCTTGAGGCTTTCCCTCTGCCCAGTGTAGGACCACCTGCTAAGTTCTCAAGGTTTCCATCTTCAAGATATTGAAGGGTGTCATCAGTGCATCCCTTGAGAATGAGATATTACCATTTGCCATTTAAAGAGAAACTTTTGCTATCTCAGACGAAGCAATTGCATCTTTATCTTTTATTGCATCGACTAGTCTTTCTTATTCTTACCTTCACATCAACAGGTCTTTGACTACAGTGGGATCAACTCTAAGGATCTTTAACCCAACAACACTCAGTGAAACTGCCCATCATTTGAGTCCTTGGGAAGGAGTGAAAGAGCAGGTGATGGCAGTCTTGGATGGAAAGTCTATTCTCAGGCAGACTTTGGTTCTATCTTGGACATCATTGCTTAGTGTGAGACTAAAGAAGAGAAGATGCTGGAAGAGCTAGAAGGACAGACCTGAGAGCATAGTGATGTGGCCGCTGATGAGGACTGTTGCATTGTCCTTGTTAACCCCTCATACCCTGCCTGATTTCTTCCCTAACCTCACGGCAACAGTGTTGACCAGGATGATGAAATTCTTTATCTGCATTAACCATGTCCATCCCACTTTCAAATGTTCTCTTCTGTTGACAGACACCTGTCCTGGTTTTTGGTTTGGGAAATAAGACCACTGCACCTTTGAATTCTTCATCTCCCTTGGGCCACAGTGTAGGAAGAGAGGGAAAGTTGGTATTCAGGTATGAGCCCGAGGAAGGGTGAGAGGGAGGGATGGTTGCTGGGGGACCCCGAGATATTTTCTTTCTTGTCTGTTTTTTCCACCCTATTCCTTTTCCCTCCATGTCAACACCAAACAAGACAGGACTAAAATTAATGGGGAAAGCAGCAATTAGCAAATTAGGTTAGCGGCGTGTTGCCGAGTGGCGCGGCTGCCAGGTGCGGGGTCTCTGGCAGGATATTTATTAGGGCCTGTCAGAGAAGTGACACATTGATAAATGGAGTTGGGTAATCAGCCCTCTCCGACAGCAAGCATTGTGAGGCCTCAGCATGCGCCACTGCAGAAGAGAGCCTTTGTTAGGATTAAAAAAAAAAACTTTACATGCAGAAAATGACACAACAGCAGCCCACTGTCTTGGAGAGTAGTAGCCTTGAACTTAAATCTTGGTGTCCAGGGTATGTCCTGAAGGGTCTTGGAATTTCCTTTTGGAATGGGCAGCTGAGAAAGTGTGGTCAAAACAACTGATGTGGGAAAGTCCCCCTGAGCATTAGAAATGCCTGAGTTGAGATGAAAAGAAAGATAGGATTGGATTTTAAAGAATAATCAGGTGAGTAGAGGGCAGCCTACTCTGGGCTACTCTGTGATGGTGACCACATGCTGAGATGCCAGACTGTCTGGACTTGGATGGGAAGTGCAGGCAGAGTAGCTCTGTAGGATGGTGAAAGGGCCACATGTTCTCTACCTCCAGAATGCCGCCTTCTGTAGGAATCCTCCCCATGGCAAACAGACAGGGCACATCTCTCTAGTGACTAGCTTTCTAGGCTGATGTGATGGTTTAATCTTGACTGTCACATGGATAGGGTCTGAAATCATCCAGGAGGCAAACCTCTTGACACTTCTTCAGGGAGCTTCTGAATTGAGTTCATTCGGGTGGGAAACTCAAATTGTGGATGGTGTCATCCCATGGGTTGGGGTCCCAAACTGAATAAAGAGAGGTAAACTGAGCACTGATCTCTCTCTCTCTCTCTCTCTCTCTCTCTCTCTCTCTCTCTCTCTCTCTCTCTCTCTTTCCCTCTTCCCTCTCTCTCATTTCATATGGTAGACACCATGTGACTTGACATCTCACACTTCTACAGCCATGCCTTCCCTCACAACAGGTCACCTCAAACTGTAAGCCCAAACAAATATTTCTTTATGTTGCTTTTGTCTGGTATCCTGTCACAACAATGAGACATGTAACTGATGTTCAGTCACCAAGTAGAGTATTCACACATTCCCAAGTGATGAGGCATGAAGGACCAGGCTGAAGTCCTGAAATGGGTCACTGGCATTTTCTGAATCTCTGCTGGACTTGGCAGAAACAAAGTTTCTTGTGTGCAGGGACATCTGGGGAGCCATTGCTGCTGCTTTCCAGCCCTTTGACTCAGTGACTTAATGACCTCCAGATAAGATTTCTGAAATGACCTACTGACATCAGGATTTTTTTTTTGGCTTAACCAAAAGTTGATGGAGCCGTCAAATATTATGGGGTGCTTTGGTCTCACTGTGCACAATGGGGCCTTGCCTGGCCCTTTTGTGTTACTTCTCTATCTAGTAGGATGGACTCTGGTTTCTCTGCCTCTGGTCCCTGTCCAGTGCCTTCTCTGGGTCAGAATTGCATAGATTTTGATCCAGACTGGGCAACCTGAATTTGCTATTCTTCTTTGTTCACTGAATATTGGGATAGCTGCTTTTCCCACTTTGGGGCCAGGTCCATAGGCAGAGGCCAGCCCCAGAATTCTCTTCTTCCTCTTCTACCTCCTGCTGAGGTTCAGGGAGCTGCAAGCCTGATCTATCCCCAGCTTGGCTTTATTGGAATTCCTGGGTCTCTAAATGACCTCCAATAGGTGTACCGCCAGAGGCTAGTTCTAGTATCATCTTTCCTTAACACATAGACCTGAGCTGTAGTGCTAGGGAGGGAGCTGGGTTCTTCAGGTCCCCACTACTAATGGCTCTGTGCCTTTTGGGCCTTCTGTCTTCTGCCTTGAGGCTGAGACTCAGGTGAAAAGAGTCAATCCCTGTCTCATTCTAACCCTTACCACATCCCATTCTGCTGAAGGTTACTGAGGCTTCAGTAGTGGGTGAGAGATGTACAGACTTTCCTGCTTTTAGGTACAGAACTCTTTCATGAGTCCTGATCTGGGATAGAAGGTGGGGACAGTTAATCTCTCCTAATTTGACTGTCTTTAGAACCACCTAGGGGACACACCTCTGGGCTTGTCTACGAGTGTTTCCAGAGCAGTTTAATTGCGGGAAGACACACCCCAATTGCCATCCAATAGGATGCAGTTCTGAACTGAATCAAGGGAAAAAGGAGGAGGCTACTTGAGTACCAGCATTCACTTTCCTTGGGTCCCTGATCTGCCCACTACCATGTGCTCCCTCTCATGGTGAACTGTGTCCCCCTCACACCATAAGTTTCTTTCTGTCAAGTGTTTGGTCAGTGGTGAGATGAGCAATGAACACAGAAGGTGGTGCCAACCATATCCACCTTGTAGCCTAGCACCTTACTAATGCTCCATCAAACAGTTCTCATGGGAATAATCCTGGATGTGCTGAGGACTAGATGCAGAGTCTGTCAGAAAAGGACTTGCATCATACCAATAGTGGCTGTTGCTGATGGAGCCTTGACCAGGAAGTGGTGGAGAATGGACATGCCTCTTCAGGTGGCCATAGGTTCAGCTCTTGCAACATCCTTATAGATACGTTTGGATGGGAGATGATCTCTACCAAAAGTTAAGCAATACCTTACATGAAACTGTCAAAATGATCTCAGTGAACTTGAAGGTTCAGGAGATGGTAATGACACACATGTGGCTTCAGAGGGCCCATGACATGATGATATGTTTCTTCTTAGGAAGGGCTTCAGACCCTGTTGGCTCTCATAAAATACTTAATTATTTTTGACAGAAATGGAAACATAGGTTATGCCCCAATTCTTTAATCATTTGCACTGCAGAGCATACTTGCAACATGACTACTTTAGGGACTTGTCCTGGTTTGTCTCAAACCAATGGAACTGTATTTGGTGCAAAATTTCTAAGATGGTTTGTGGGTCACTCCATATGAAATCCCGTACTGTCTTGGCATCTGATAGCATAGATTAGTCTTGCCTGTTTTAAAGCTTTATATCAATGCAACCATACAGTATAAAACTCTTGTTCCTGATTGTTTTCATGCAATATTATGTTTGTGAAGCCCACACATATTGTTATAGTGGGATAAGCATCATTCATATTCTTTTCTTTCTAGTATTCTATGCTGTGAGAACACTACATTTTACTTCTCCATTCTTCTGTGGATGGGCATGTCAGAAGTTGTGAACAGTACTATGTGATCAAGGCTCTTCTTGTACTGTACCTCCCCATCCTCACCTCCTCCTGCATATTCTTCCTCCTCATTCTCTCTGCTCCTGTCACAAGGGCCTGTTGTCCTTTATGCAGCCAGCAGGCAGGTATGCAGCTTGCCTTCCACAGCCTGGTAGTCTCCAGCTCTAGAAATCTGGTGTCTGTTTACCCAAACCACCTCAGGCTTTTCAAAATGTCCACATCTGGATGCCTTATCCAGCCAAGTGCTTAATGTTCTAACCTTGTCAGTGTGTCCTCTTTCCTCCATGTTTTTTTTCCAGAACATTCAGCCACCATGGGTCATACCAGACATACCACCCAGATGTTCAAATGTGTGTTGTCTGTGTACCACACATCATTCAGTCATCCTGGGGACATGGGTTCTGCTGATTGCTCATGTCCCCTATATAGTAAAACACAGAGCCTGCAGAGGGTAACTCACAGAGAAATATGTATTGACTGATGTTTGTCTAAAATATAGACAGTATCAGTTCTGAGCATAGGCACCTCACCAAAAAAAGAACTTAGAATAATTTCACCTGACACCCTCTGGGAATGTGCATTAGATCTTGGTAAGTGCCTCATTCTTTTACAATTAGCTACTCACTGCCCAGTTAATAAGACCTAGACTTTTTCTTGGGACTGAATTTGAGAGTTTCCTTTTCTTGGAAAATCAATACGTTATTTATCTTCTGTACTCTCCAGCATTCTACTTGATTTATCAAAGATCTTTCCTGTGACTTTGAGATGACATCAGCTGGATTCTGCTGGTCCCACCTACCTTGTTTGTGATAAAACTTCCAAGTGGAGTTTTGCACGGTCATCAAGCCTTTTCTGTGCACCTGCCAGGTGTAGAGCACTGTCCTGTGCCCAAGGACATGGACATAGTGGCACTTCCTTTACTTTGGAGGTCAGGAGTTAGGTGTGTGTGTGTGTGTGTGTGTGTGTGTGTGTGTGTGTATGTGTGTGTGTGTGTGTGTGTGTGTGTGTGTGTGTGTGTGTGGTGAAGTGTCAGTGGCCCAGTGAGGCTGTATGATGTGGGAGCATGGGATTCAGTGGACAATGGACATGGTAAGGTAAGGCTAGTTGGGGTGGGTATGGAGAGCTTGCAGACCCTGTTGGAAGGTTTCCTTGCTGTGGTTCATGAAGCCAACACTTGTTTATTGAGCTGTTATGTTTGTAGTGCTGTGTTGAGCTTGGTGGGCACATATATTCTTATGAGCATGGAAAGTCCCCCTAATCCCATGGATTTAAGGCTTCATCCTCAGCACAACGACATCCAGAGATGAAGCCTTGAGAGGTGAATTAATTGTGAGGGGTCTGATAGCATTGGCAGATTAATCCAATGGTAAGTTTGAAACTTAATGGACTATTTAAAGAGGGGTCTAGCTGGAAGAGGGGAATGTCCTAGAAGGACTTACTTGTTGCAGATTCCCAGTCTCTGTTGCTGGCCACCATGTGGTAAGAAGTTTTTCTTTACCATGCACTCCCACAGTCCCCACTTAAGAAGACATGCATGGAGAACAAGAGAGGTCATTCTGGGTATCAACAAAAGTTATAAGAGGATTTCCATTTTACCTGGTGTTCCCTCTCTCTCCTCTGTCTCTGTCTCTGTCTCTGTTTCCCTCCATCCCTCTCTCCCTCCCCCTCTCTCTCCTCATAGTCCAGGTTAGCCTCATACTTGCTGTGAATGGACGGCTGGTTTTTAACTTCTGATCCTCCTTTCTCTACTTACCAAATGACAGGTGTGCCCCATCATGACCAACTTTTGAGGTTAATCAATTACTGTTTCCAAGTGTCTTTTTTTTTTTTAATAAAAAATGAGACAGAGTCTCTCTACATAGTCCTGGATGTCTTGGAACTCACTGTGTAGACCAGGCTGGCCTCAAACTCACTGAAATCCCACCTGCTTCTGCCTTCTGAGTGCTGGGATTAAAGGCATGTGCCACCACGTCTGGCTCTGATTCCAAATCTTTATTTATTGCTGATCTATTCTGGTTTCTACTTCTTCATTATGAAAGTATGGTGTCCTTTTCATTATCCCCTTTGCATTTGCTGGCAGACAGCTATCCAGAGTAAGTTTTTTTCTTTTTGTATTTTTTTTTTTTTGGTGTGGTGTTGGTTATGAGGCCTCTTCTTATACTTTTATTTCTCTAAGTCTCGGTTTAATTTTCTTTCTTTCTCTTTTTTTATTGCTCTATGATTTGTCAATTTTCTAGCTTTAAAAATAATTCTTAGTTTTAATGTTTTTTCTATATTTTTCTGTTGCTTTTAAATTTATGCTTATTTATGCTAAAATAATCAGGCCATATATGATGGAATCATAGTTCACATTACTCACTTTAGACAATGATGGCAGCATTTCCCTGAAAGGTATGAGATGAGAGCAAGATGTCTGTTCCAAGCATTTCTCAAGATATTTCTGGAGTGTGTGGCCAGTACAATTGGACAAGAGAAACAAATAGAAAGCATGGAAGTGTGTGTGTGTGTGTGTGTGTGTGTGTGTGTGAGAGAGAGAGAGAGAGAGAGAGAGAGAGAGGGGCAGAGATAGAGATAGAGAGACAGAGAGAGAGAGAGAGAGAGAGAGAGAGAGAGAGAGAGAGAGAGGTGAAATGATCTGCATTTAAAGAACATGTGACTTTCTGTGTGGGAAGCTGGAAGGTTTCCCCAGAAACATATAAAATCTAATCAGCAAGCATACAAAACAAACACATGTAGCCTGGTTGAGTCTCTATGCACCAACAATCAACATATAAAAGGGAAATTAGGTTATAATTCCACTTGCAGTAACATCACAAAGAATCAAATACTGTGGTATAAACCTAACCAAACAGGTGAAAGATCTCTTCATTGAAAACTAGGAAACAGCAAGGAAAGAAATTACAAGAGACAGAAAGACACAGGAGGACTTCCCACATTCACAGATAGGTAGATTCACCACTGTTCAAATGTAATCTATAGGTTTCATGCCATCTTTATCAAAATCCTCAAGCATTTAAAGTGTGTAATGGTAAAACCACCCAGCCTCCTTGGGGCAGAATTTGTGACTATGTAGTTGATGGGTTTTTTTCTACTTGAGAGAAGATGGTATGGTGGGTTAAGCAAACACATTGACTCTGGATTCAGCTGAATCCCATTGTCCAGGTCATCACTTACTTAGTCTGCAGTTGTGGGGAAATTTATCACCCCCATGAACCTCGGTTTCCTCATGTGGGAAAATGTAACCCTTGGTTCATATAGTCATGAGATTACACAGGATCAGTTCTGGCACATAAGAGGCCTTCAATAAATATGGTTTGTTAATTGCTGCAGAGTCCAAAGCTGACCTTAGCTTAACAAACCATTCTGACCAAGGTCTACATGGGATGCAAAGGTGATCCACACTCAGATGAACAAGGCAGCTTTGAGCTTTATGAGGGCGAAAAGAGTATAAACAACACTTCTACTATCACATTATTTCCAGCCTTACCATTTCCCCCATGACACAGCCATCTCCACCATACATAGTCATGTCCACCATGACACAGCCATCTCCACCATATATAGTCATGTCCACCATAACACAGCCATTTTCACCATGACACAGCCATCTCCACCATATCTATCCATCTCCACCATGACACAGCCATCTCCACCATGACACAGCCATCTTCACCATGACACAGCCATCTCCACCACCATCCCTTCTACAATTACCCCTACCCCCCACCACCTCTACCACCTCCATAGCCACTTCTACTACTTACCCTACCTCCATCCCTTCCTAATCCTCCACTTTATTAGCATCTCCCCCACTGTCTCCATTCCCATCTCCTTTTCTACCTTCACCTCCACCACTACTACCTCATCCCCTTCTCAATGCTAGCTCATATTGTTTTTGGTTCACTGCATAATTATCAGTGCATGTACCAGTGCCTGGTGTAAATATTTCTTAGTCATATGTGATTATTATCATCATTTTTAAAAGTCATAACGAACATTTAAAATATGTTGGTGGCCATCATCTCAATTAAGTATTATGAGAGTTCATGATTTTAGAGGAAGGGTTAACAAATCCAGCCTATGGTTTACTTGTAAATTCTGTGAGCTGTGTCTGTTTGTCTATCTGTCTGTTTTCCCCAATATTCTCTACTGGGGAACAAATCTTGTACATGATAGGCATGTTATGCTCTATCATTGAGATATGACCCAAAGTCTCCTTTCTTACTTTTTTTTAACAAGACAAAGAAGAATAAGGCTTCTGCCAACTTCTTCTATAGAGTATTAGTCAGGGTAGGCTAGGTTATGCTGCAGTGTCAACCTTCCTTCTCCATGGCCCAGCCTAGCAAAGATTTACCTCTTGTTGAGCTCATGGTGGCTGTGGGTCTGTGCCACCCTGTGTCTTCCAGGTGCTTAACCAGCCAGAGTGTTTGAATTCTGGAGTTCTGCTATCTCAACATCAGGCCTCTTGGCAGTGTGTTGGTGAAGAGAGAGGCTAGAGAATGTCAAGGAAGCCTTTCCAAGCTACAGGCAGAATGGGCATTTCCCAGTGCATGCAGACCTTACCACAGGGTCCTACTGATCTGCAAAGGGCTGAAATGGGGGAATGTGGGACACCCGGGAGGAGGTGAGAAAAAGGATCTGTCTAGAGGTCAAGACCATATTTGACCTTCACAGCCAGGAATAACCTTATCTACTAAGCTCCTCTCCTAAGCTCTGTGTCCCAGTAACAAACCCCATTAAACATCTTGTTACTTTGGAGTGGTTCAGACAGAATGTTCCCATGGTTGTTGGCATGTCTCCCAGAAAAGTCTGTTTAGCTCTCCCTGCATCCCCCAGCCTCTGGCTCTGGCCCCAATGGAGGGTGGAAGGTGCCACAGTCTGAGTAACTCATGACTCCTTTGACTCCCCACAGTGATGAATGACACCCATCCATCCTGGTCCCTGCTGATGGCCCAGCTCGTCCATCACAGCTCAGAGCTCCCAGCTGATGTATTAGTGGTTGAAGAATGGATTGCTCAGAGCTCAATCTACTTGTGAAAGAAACTGAGCCAAAGAGGAGATTCAATCGAATTACTAGTTCACCCAGGACAGAGCTGAGAGGCACTCTGGCAATCCCTCTTGGGTTCCTGCAGAAATATGATTTGCAGTCCTTGAGCCACCAGGCCATTCCCAACTAACTGGCCAGAACATCACTTTAAAGAAAAAAAAAAAAAGATTCATGGAGGAGATATTGGCCAATTGGCTTCATAATGGGGAACTAGACAAGCCAGGTAAACCTTTTAGGGGAAAAGAGATGGGTGAATCAAGCCACATTTGGGGTGTGTGACTTGAGTTTATGTTCTATTTCTGTGACTCACTCTTTGTGAGACCTTGGGCAACCCACTTGAGCTCTGGGTACCTCAGTTTTACTGTTTTACTTGAGTGACTGTTGTGAGGATTAAGTCACATAGTAGATACTAAGTGCTGAGTGCAGTAAACTCAGGTGCACTCAGGTAGTGGTGATACTACCTGAGTAGGTGATACTACTGAGTACCTGAGTAGGTGATACTACCTGAGTAGGTGATACTACTGAGTACCTGAGTAGGTGCATAGTAAGTGGTGATAATGGATATCAGTTAGTCCTCAAATTGCCAAGGACACAGTACAGATAATAATGGTTCTAAATTATTTGTTATTCTTCCACTGAGGGATGGAAGGACTAGCCTCATGATTACTTCAACCAATAGGGTCTGGAAGAACCATATCATATAGAGACCTAGATAGCCTGTAAGAGAATCGGCTCCTTCTACTTGAATTTTTAGAAACATGTTCCTTGATTAGGCAAACATACAATTCCTCTGCAGCCAACATGCAAGAAGAAGTTTATTTATCTCAAGATGACATGCTGTGAGGAAGTCCAGGTCAACAACCTGAAGAGGCCAGATGGAGGGAGATGCCCTACTGGTCCTCACTGATTTCAGTTGCCCCAAATGAAGTCCCAAACCTGAGAGTATAGATGCCATCATGGATGTCCAAATTCATCTTCAGCTGACAGTAGCCCTTGTTACCATGTAGCTGTAATTGCATGAGGGACCCCAAGGGAGAACATTCTCTCCATATGAGAGGGCAGTTATGGTCCTTTAGGTCAAAGTTGAGGCTGCTGGTTATTCAGAAACAGATATCTGATGTAGGAGCCACTCTAGATGTTGTGGTTTGAATCTGAAATATCCTCAACAGAATCATACACTTTTTATGTATCTTTTCTGGCTTTGGCCCTATTTTGGTAGGTGGTAAGCTCTGCAGGGGCTGGGATATAACTGGAGGAAGGAGGTCATGAGGGGAGGAGTGAGCCTTCAGAAGTTAGTATACCCAACCCATGCTTTTTGATGTTCTCTCTGTTTCCTGGTCTACCATGATGTGAGCAGCCTCTGTTCTATGCCCCTGGTGCAATGAGCTATTTTGCTTTCTTTGCCTTCTACATGATGGTGATCTGAAACCCACTGAAACTATGAACCAAAATAAGTACTTCTTCCTGTAAGTTATTTCTTTCAGGTATTGTGGACACAATGCTTCATTAGATAACATGTTTATTCAACCAATATTTAGCGACTACCATGGAAGGCTGAGATGGACACTTGGAAGATAAGATTGAGGGTGCTGATCTTGAGGCCCAGCCTGGTTCTTTTCAGATCTTAAGGTCCTACACTAAGGCTAAAGAGAATGCTTTTTAATAAATCATGCATATTTTTCAGCCTCAGAAAGTGACACGCCAATTTTTTTTTTTTTTGTTATGGAATCCTACACCCTCCTACATCAATCCTGTTATATTCCCATCCTTGCCCTTAACTAACTCATTATGATTTTAGTTTTTCATTGGATATATCATAAACAAGAATTCTACAAGATAGTGTTTCTCTAGCCATTAATGCAAAAGGACCAATCCTGCCCCTCTCTGTGTACATGTGCCTTGGTTAGTTTTTGTGAAATTGATTCAATGCTAGACATACCTGGGGAGAAAGAATCTCAACCAAGGAATTGTCTCTGTTACATTAGACTATAGTCATGTTTGTAGGGTGTTCTCTTGACTGCTGATCGATGGAGAAGGGCTCAGCCCACTGTGGTTGGTGCCATCCTTGGGCAGGTGGGCCTGGGTTATCTAAGAAAGGTAATTGAATAAGCCAGAGCAAGCAACATGACAAACAGTATTCCTTTGTGGCTTCTATTTCAGTTCTTGCCTTGAATTCCTGCTTTGAGTTTCTGCTCTAGCTTTTCTTGAGGATGGAATATAAAGTGTAAACTGAAAGAAATTCCTTCTTCCCCAAGTTGGTTTTCATTACAGCAACAGAAAGCAAAGTAGGATAGTATGCATGGTAAATTTTTAGCTTATTTATGACTAATACTTTGATAAAAATAAAGTAAAAATCAATTACTAGAAATGTTAATTATCCCAATTAGATTATTACATATTGTATACATGTATTAACTTGTCAAAGTGTACCCCCTATATATGCATAAGTATTATAAAATTTATTAAATGATACACAAAATGCAAGTCTGCTGTTTATTGTTAGATTCAGTGTCTGTGTTGTCAATTCATCAAAATGCTATTAAAGGCTTCTAACCATTTGTTCTCAATTTCTGCCATTAGCTATCATAGGTCATGAGTCTGTGGCCACACCGGTCTGTGAACTGCATGCATTTCCAGCAGTGTTACAATAGAGAACACCTTAGATGCCCCAGAAGCTCATATAGGAGGAGATAAGAGCCTAAGAAAGAGATTTTGTTTATTTGAGAGAGAAAACACTTGAGTCAGTTTTGTGTGTTGAGGGGAATGAGTGGGAGCTGTGGGAGGAGCTATGATCCCGGAAATAAGTGGACTGATGGATTGTGCTGGAGGGGCAGCCACAATAGATAGAATTCCAGGGAGAGAATGAGGTTGACCTTAGCCGGGGAAGTACTGAGAGGCTCATGTCTATCAGGAGAGACTTACTTCTCCTAGAAGTCATTAGACTTCTGCCTTCTCAGTTCCACAACTCCAAGAAACACCTAGGAATAAACAGCCAAAGAGATGGGGTTGTGTTTTGTTTCAGCCCTCCCTGAATCTGTTCTTTCAGGAGCTCACCCAGCCTTGTTTATTAGTTTATCTTGATCAGCCCATATGGCTTGGGGGAAGTGAAGCCACTGTCAACTCCCAAATGTGAGCAGGTCACCCTGCCTAGATAGAGTGTTTTCTGGGACCTTTGTTTGATGTATCCTGATAGATGACATGGATATCATTGGAGAATGACTTCTAGTGACAGGATAGGACAGGGTGACTGTATGCAATCTCGGTCAATGTGATAAGTAACCTCGTCTAACAATTTGATTGGATCAGGAATCAAATAAAAGACATGCTTCTGGGTGTGTTTTTGAAGGTATTGTCTGCTTTCTGTTTCTGTCTGTGAGTCCATCTGTCCTGGTCTGCTCTCATCCTTCCCTGATATTGGAACCTAGCTTCTTCTTCTTCATCCTTTCAACATGGACTGGCAAACCATGGCACTTCAGAAGTCCTTCAGATCATCAGTGCTACTTTGGGACTGAGAGTTCCTCTAGCCTTGAAATGGAGCAGATATCTTGCTCATAACCTCTTGAGCATGCAGCAAGGCATTACTGGGTACTTCAGCTCAAACTGTATAAGCAAATCTAATAAAGCCCCTTGTCACATATCTTCATTCTATTTACTCCATCCTCCTTCAAACAACCACATGGAACTATCTCCATCCCATCAGCTCTGCTCCTCTAGAAAACCCTAATAATCTCCTTTGGGAGGAGGCAGCCTACCCAGTGACACAACATGACAGGCAAATCAAAAGCCAGAGAGATGGAGGACGTGCTGATGATGCTGTCACTGGACAACAATGTGCCTTGAGTTTAGCTGGGACTCTGATACTCTGCCTCTTGAGTTTCCCAGTTGTAGGAGCCAACCTGCTTTAGGTTTTAGTTTTTTTTTGAATTATGTTTCTGACTTTGGCCGCCACAGCATTAAGATGAATGCTCTCCCAGTCCAGGAATAGCCAACCATGTGGCAGGTGACATTAGTTTCCATCTTTTGTGTTCTACACGGGTATGTCAGTAAGTCACACTCTTCTCAAGTAAGTTGACATTTGGCTTCAGAGTCCCTGTAACTAACTCTGCAGTGGTCTTCTGTGTGCATTGCGTTTATCTAACCTCTTACTACTGCTTTCAAGGTTTTGAACAGTTAAGTACCCATCATGCTTCTGGTCTCATGCTGTTCCTTAAGCACCAGAGCCTTTCCCATTCCTGGGATGCTTCCACCTGCCGCAGGGCCTTTGCACAGGTTCATGCTGTTTCTTCTTTTTCATCTCTTTATTTCTTACCCATCTTCAGCTCTCAACCCTATTGCCATTTTCCTGTGAAGCTCTTATTAGTTTCTCTGTGGAACTGAGAGAGGAGCCAACAACACACAGCACTTAGTTCAAGCCGCATAGCGAGTCCTTTACACACATTGCTTCATTTAAATCCTCTCATTAGCCATTTGAGGTTGGTAATATTGTTCTGTTTCATATGATGTTTAATTTCCAGAACCTGATGTCTGTTTTCTGTAGAATTTCTTAGATCTGGAATCATGTTTCTTAGTGCTTTTATGTTGTTTTTCTGAGACCAAGTTTCACACTGTAGCCCAGGTTGCCCTCAAACAGTTGGCAATGCTTCTGCTTCAGTCTCATGTGCCCAGATGTGGTTCACATGATCCACGCTCCCAGCTGTGCTGTGAGTCTCTAATTGCCTTCCTTGACTCTTTGTATTACTCACCTTTAGGGCATTATTTCCTTTCTAATCATTCCTGTTGTTGTAGATAGGCTTTCTCTTGCTCCCTGCTCCTCTTTTCTCCCTCTTCTTCCTCTCCCTTCTCATTTTTTCCTCCTATCACCACTCTCAGCCCCAAGCTCTTTTTCTATGTTACCCCAGGCTGGCCTTGATCTTAACAATCCTTCTGCCTCAGCCTCCCCTGAACCGAGGTTGCAGGCATGCATCACCCTGCCCTCCTTATTTGTGCTTTGAAAGCAAGTTTGTCATCATAGTGCATGAGACCCACATAAGCAGGGAGCATCTGTGTTTGTTTCTTGCTATCTCTTCAACATCAATTCAAAGCCCAATACATTGCTACAGCTTGAATTCCCTCTGATTCCCAGAGATTTTTGTTGTAAGAATAGAAAAGATGAGAGCTTTGAGAGGTGAAGCTGTGAGGTCTCTGCATGGGTGACAAGTGCCCTTATCATGGAATGGGGTAGCTGCTTGGGGGTGAGCTTCCCATCCTGCCTTGGGGGTGAGTTTCCCATCCTGCCTTGGGTGTGAGCTTCCCATCCTGCCTTGGGGGTGAGCTTCCCATCCTGCCTTGGGGGTGAGTTTCCCATCCTGCCTTGGGGGTGAGCTTCCCATCCTGCCTTGGGGGTGAGCTTCCCATCCTGCCTTGGGGGTGAGCTTCCCATCCTGCCTGATTCCTTCTTGCTCTCTCACTTGAGTGTGCTTGCTTGCCCTCTGCAGCACGAGGACACAGCACAAGGCCCTCACTACATTCTTACACCATGCTGCTGAACTCCTGGTCTCCAGAAGTGTGAGAAGCAAGTTTTCTTTGTTGATAAATTATCCAGTTTCAGGTGTTCCAATAAAGGAGCAAGAGGTGGACTAAGACACTTAGAGTTATTGTTTATGAAATCTCCCAAGGACAGCTTGACTGATTTGGCCAATGTTGACTTTCTCTATCAGTGACAATCCCCAACACCCCAGACCCTTGCAAGTATCTTTATGTCAAGTTCTAGAATGGAACTAGGTTTCCACATAGGGTATGATACTCTGTGACTCCCCTTCAGCTGGGGAGCAGTAGGGTGTGCAGAAGGGCCAGGGTGGGGAGAGAGAGTGAGGCTAAATAGAAGGGGCATGGGTGGGGGTGTTCAGCACAACTGTGGGTGTGAAGCTAGGGCTTCAGAGGCTAAGCCCTGGCGGTCAATTTCTTGGATGGCTAGAGCTCAGTTTTAATAGTAGCCTTGGCTGTGACAGAGATTGAATTCACTTCCTTCGAGCCTGTGGCCTGGGTCAAGGGTAGGTGAGTGCATGACTCCACATGCTTAAATGCTGTATGTGCAAGTATGTGTGTCTTTGTGTGTGTGTGTGTGTGTGTGTGTGTGTGTCTTTGTGTGTGTGTGTGTATGTGACTTATAGTTTGAGAATTAGTGTGAGTCAAGTGATATTGCCACCAAAAGAGCAATTTCATATGACTTAACAAAATATAAACACGCCTGGAGCACAAGTTCCTCTTAATGGTTAAATGTCCATGGGTCCTGGTGAGTTGATGCCGCATTTGGCACAGACTCAGCTCATGTATTTATGACATGTACAAATGGGAACAAGTCATATACAAGTGACTGCACATGTGTGTGCATGGTACATGTGTATGATGTAGAGGAGAGCCTGGAGCATGTCAAGACTTGTCTGCTACACTTGCATAATGACACAGAGCTGCCAATATCTGAGTAAGTGGCCAGGCATCTTCCTCTAAGTGAGTAAAGGGACATGCACTTGCTAAGGACAGCATGATAATTACTTAACCCAGGAACCACTGTGTGTGCAGATGACACTGGTCACTCTATTCTTAAATTCTGTAAACTCAGGAGACAATTGTGTCAGGCTCCTTCTAGTGCTACCCGTGATCAAGTCTAGAATAATACTCATACAACACTTGTGCCTACCAATCTCATGCAAAGATGAGTTCACCAGCACAGATATGCAGGCAGGCTGCATCTATGGTTATAGCCCTTACTAGCTATGTGGCTTTGGTAAAAATGACTCATCTTTCCCTTTGTAAATTTACCTATAATAATGCCTGACACATGCTGGAGACAACTCTGCCATGGAGTGAATGTGGGGTATGTCCTCTTAGTCACAAATGCCAACTATAGGTGCTTTGCTATTTAACAGTATTTGTGCTTTTTTAACTCTTAGACATGAGGTATAATTTTCCTTGTCCTTTGGATTTGCATATTGCCATGTGGCTTTTTTGGCTTTGGCAAAATAAAATCATATAGTTGGGGTCTCCTCCAGTTTGGGACCCTTTGTGAGGGGGCAGAGCCCCAGCCGACCTATGCTAGACATGTTGTATCATGAAATAGGACTTGTTTTATCTCAGAGGTTTGTTTGCTACTGTATTGCTATTTAGGTTATCCTGTCTGATAAGTTCCTAAATGTTGGCTTCTTCCACTGGTTAGTTTTTGTTATCCACTGTGAAGGATGTACTTATGACATCCTAACTCTAACTCTATGTTCCCAAATGACAAAGCAGTTTTGAGGGACTTGGGGGTTTATACATCATAAGTAGGATCAGCCTTTTGATCAGAAAAAGTGACATTAGAGACTGTTACAGTGAAAATTGGGGTTCCCTGTTAAGGTTTCCAGTCTCAGCAGCAGACAAATTTAAGAAAGGGTCAAAAGGAAAGCCCAGAGCAGTTTCATTAGCGTTTAAAAGAAAAACTCAAGAGCGGGCAAGCTGTAAATCTTGGTAGCTGCCCAGAGGGAGGCCAGCCATAGCGTAGAGAAAAGAAGACTGGTTTGAGTTAGGACTCTATGGAGGTCAACCACATGGCCCACAAGCAGCCATGTAGTGGGGAGAATTGTTAGGGGAAGTATAGTTAGAAAACAATAAAAAAAAGTAGCAGGTCGGCCTCTTGAGTAGTTTGGAAAAGCAGTCTGTCTTAGGAGGCCACCTGGCTGTGGCTTTGTAAGCTACTGAGTTGGAGGCAGGAGTTCTGGGGAGGGTAAGTTCATAATCTCATTAATATGATAATTATTCCTCCTATCTCTGTAGCATGGTTTAAGAGAAACCCACCTTCCTGAGGGCTGGTTTCTTGGCTGGGTGATTGACCTGCCCAGATGGATAACCTCTTACGAAAGGAGACAATGGCAATCTCCACTCAGACAGTATCCAATCTTTTGGTTGGGAGGCAACATCTTTCTCTGTACAGCCTTCCGTGCCTCTGTACCAGGAATTTTGCTATAAGGATGATCTGTAAGAATGGCTTCTCACACTCAGGGACATGTATGCAGAGTGAGGTTTCAGTGAGGAAAAGCAAATAAAATTTCCAACATGTGAATGTTGTTCAGATAACAAAGAAAGCCCTGTAGTTGGAGAGGGAGATATAAATCCCCCCTGCTGGGAAATTCACAGAAAAGGTTACTTTTCATGAAGTTAGAAAGAGAAATACTTGGGAACAGAGGGTTCAGGTGGAGGTTGGAGGGAGGAAGGGGTGGATCAGATAAAAAGTATGTAGGAAAATGCCACAAGGAATCCATTATCTTGTATGCTAATTAAAAATAAACCAGGAAAATTTTAGAGAAATCAGGGAGGAAAGACCAAAATAATTCAAGCAAACAAATTTTCTGTCACCCAGGGATAGTCAACATTTGTATTCAGCTTCTAAATATTTTCTCTCTCTACTTAAAAGCAATGATTGCACCTCATGTGGATTGTTTTCATAATCTTCAGGGCCACTTAACACTGCATAAATGTTCTTCTGCTCCAACTAAACCGTGGACCACCTCATTGTTTTAAATGGCTGAAGAGTGCTCCCTCCTATGATGCCTCTATTTATTTATGAATATTCCTTAATGATAATGAGCTCGATATCCCTGGACCTCTAGGCTGTTTGCAAGCTTTTGCTGTTACAAGCAGGCAGTGATGAAATCCTGGGGAAGATGCATCTTCTGGCACTTGCCTAATTATTTCCTCAGAATAATTCTTTGAAGTGGGATTGCTCGTCATAAGAAATGTACTTTTCAAAGGCCGTTGTTACATATTGCCAAATGGCTGTCCAGAAGCACTGCATTAATTTGCAGCCCTAGAGGTAATGCATAGGAATGTCCTCCACTTGAATTCCATGTCAATACAGAGTATTGTCAGTCTCCTAAATCTTTGCTAATTCTAGCAGTGAAAAATGGCCTTTCCATTTTCAATGTAGTTTTTTATACCTCTGAATGTAGACTTTTAACATTTTTCTTTAAAAAGAAAATGTGTGTTGTTAAAATATCTTCTTGATTACCCTGTTGGTGTCTCTGGAATGCAATTAATTAATTAATCAATCAATTAATGCATGCAGCAAATGAATCTATTATATGCTGAAGTAACAGTAGGGGACAAGACCGACAATCTCTTCCAGAGACCACAGGCTGTTGTGTGTGTGTATGGGGGGTGTGGGTGGGAGACTTGGGTCCTCACCTTAGGCACACAAGTTTCCAGAAGCTACTGTGAAGGAGGATTTGAGGCAGTGACCCGGTTAGAGTCACCATGGGCCAAGCTATATGGCGGTGTAAGGCAAGGAGAGGAAATCAGTCATGCTAATTCTCTGTATGCAAATTTTGATATTTCGTTCACTATGGATTTTTGCATTCATTATGGTTTTAAAATATTGCATTATAATATTCGTTCTGATGGTTGAGCCTTCTTGGTGGACACTGAAGTTCCACCATGGAGATGCATGCCTGGCTCATTTTATGCTCATCCTTGTTCCTCCTGTTATATTTCTAAAATTTCTGTCGACATACAGCCAAGAACCCGCAATCTGAAATCAGGGTCTGCAGACTTATAAATAAATACTGTTCTGGCTGCGCAACCAGGAAGATTTCAAGTCATTCCATTGACCATTATTTTGAGGAATTGCTTTGTGCCAGGAGCTGGGTCAGACACCAGAGATATGAATAAGCACTCAGATGCTGTTCTGGGGCTGAGATTCAGGGGCAAATGAAATTCCCTGTAATTACCCATCAGCCGGCTTTGTCTGTGCAAGCATGTGGCAGATTGACCACTGTGCCTGTGTGTGTGTACCCATCTTGGTCACCATTTTGGGGAGAATAATGTATGTTTTCAACAGTCTTGCATAACCTTAACATTGATGTTAGAAGTCTTAACATAACTACATAATTACATTCTCTATAAGTTTCCCCCATAAGGCAAGCATGACACTAGGTTATTGTCAGGGTCAGGGCCAATAAGGAACTTTGCATAATTATACCAGAGAACAGTTACTTTACACAGGAGATAGAAGGGTAAAGAGGCTAATTAGGAAAGGTGCTACAATCCAGGGTTTGGGTCACAGTGGGAGGTGACTACAGTCACCAGGGCTGGACAGTGACTGTAGTCCCCAGGGCTGGACAAGCACACGGAAGTGGTGGTGCTTTCCTGATCTGGGGTAGAGGATGGAACCTCAAATGACTAGGTGCATGAGAGCGCCACCCTGGAGGAGAGTCACGGTTGCCGGAGATATTGCTTGGGCAGGGAGGTAGGGGTGGTAAAAAATCATTTAGAGTTTTCCTCCTTCATCTCCAATTTCCCACCAGTGGTCTACCCTTGTTGGATGACTGCTGACCTTAGAGTTGAGTCAGAGGCCAGCTTTCTGCATCTTAGATAGCAGAGCTGGGAGAAAGACAGAGGCAGGTCTATGTGGGGCATGAGGAAATGAACAGAGCTGGGAGGTCTGTTCCCAGGACACAGTAAATACCTGATAACCTGGATTTGAGGTCAAATGTGTTTGGTACCAAGTTCATATTTTCCCCACACTACAGGCTTCCTCTTTTTTTCTGAATCCCATGCCACCCTGGGCACCATAGTGTTCATGTGCCTTCTTAGGGATGGTAATGGTGACACAGTTACCTGAGAAGAAACACTGGACATGCAGGAAGAGTGAGGCCTGAAACTGTCCTTTTCGTAGTGCATGTGAAACCTTCTGGGGACTCTGGGCCCAGTGACTTCACAAGGGTTAACACACTCTCTGTCATAGTGCCGATGTGAGTTACTTCAGCCACAGCAGACATTGCAGGAGCTGGAATCGGGTTGTCCCTGCTTCAGGGTGGGTTTATTGCCAGCTGTGCATTATGAAGGACTAATTGTGAGCCACTCACACCTGCTGGTTTCCCTGGTGGCTGGGACTTGGGAAGGAAGAGAGGGGTATTAATAAGTTTGCTGCTCATTAAAATCCAACAGTGAATATACTGGCAAAGGGGCTGGTGGGCCAGGTGTGGTTTCCGAGAAGGCTGGCTGGCATTTCTGGAAGCATGACTTACTATCTTAGCACCTGCCTCCTTCCCTCACTTGTGCTATAACATCCAACGGTAAAAGAGCTCTCATCCCGAGAGACACACAGTCCTTGTGAGCTCATGACCAGGCAGAGCCACCTGGATGGAGGAGTTGCTGAGTTCACACTGGGCTCTGGCTGAGCTGAGCTGAGGTACTGGCTATACATGGCCGTTACTCCGAGATTAGAGGGGGGCAGGTCTGGTTGGACCCCAGGCTACCTGGACTGAGTGGATGCATCTGGGAGATGGAATGGAAGGCAAAGAAGGTCACAGAATGACAACCTACTGCAGCTTGAAGAGTTCTGAGGAGTGTCCCTCTTTGGGCTCAGGTGCAGTCTATGGTAAGAGATGATGATGCATCTGGAACACTATGTTTTTGGTTCTGAGACAGAGTCTCAGGTAGTCTAGATTCACTATGAAGCCAAAGACAGTCTTGAACTTCTTATTCTTCCCATCCATACTTTCCAAGTGCTAGAATTGCAGGCATGTGTCACCAACCCCAGATGCAGAGTAACTAGTTTTAGATGACTCTCGCTCTCAAACTTGTGTAAGTTCAGGAATAGCATGCAAGGCAGTACCTCACCATGGTGTGGGAGCATATGTGGAAGGGCCAGATGGGAATTTCTTGGTAGCCTCTTGGAGTCATTGGACTCTTCTCCCTGTCTTGGTTCTCCAGGGCTTGATCTGGAGGCCCACTCTCCAAGGACACTTGGAGAAGGATAGTGAGGACAGCTGCCATCAACATGGCTGTACATTACTCTCACTTTAAAAACATATGTGGAAGGGAGGTGACAGAAACCTCCCTTGTGGTGAAGTGTGGAGAATGTTGGCTTGGAGCAGCTGCTCTGTGTCCCAGCTTCTGTCTTCTCTGGCACAGTGACCTTAGACCAGGTGCCTGGTGCCACAACATCTTGGTTTCCTCATATGGAAATAGCTTGTTTCCTGATTTGTTCTCAACAGCAAAGCTCTTCTAGGTTTTTGAAGGACACCTTATTATCATCCAAATGTCAAACTCCAAGTCCTTGAAGAGGTTTTCTTCCCAGGCAAGCTTACTTAAAGGGGCCACTTATCCATAATATTGTGATATTCAGCTCTTGACTTCACAGCTATCAGCATGATCATCACCTATTTTCCTTAGCATCTGTCTACGTCACTGGAGGTTAAGTTTCTCCAAAGCAAAGATGTTGCTTATCTTGTTTATTACTGAATCCATAAAGACTAGAACAAGTAATTGCTGAAAGAAAAACCCCAATGAATGAATGATTTAACAATGGTATCGATGAATGATTTAACAATAGTATTAGAGATGGCTCAGCACATAAAGGTGCTTGCAGCCAAGACTGATAAAGTTCAACCCCTGGAACCCATGTGGTAGCAGAAGAGAGATGATTTGCAAGTTGTCCTCTGACTTCTACACACATACTATGATATGCTTTCACCCCACTCTATAAATGCAAAGTATAATCAAATAAAATAATCACTGTATTATTGGGACTATTAAAAGTCATGGAGAGAGGCTGACACATCCTCAAACCCTCACTTCTGAGGCCAATAGAGAGAGACTTGTTCATGTCCACCATTTGGAAAGCAGCAGCTCTAGATCCTGGACCCATGCTGTTACCTTGGATGCATTTTAGCCATCCAGGTAAATTTCTGACAGTACAAAAAAAGTGATTTAAAAATTACAGCTTCTCCGGAAAAGAAGGTATCCCAGGATAAAGAGAAGGTGAATATGAGTGCTGGTTCACCCTATACTTGTAGTTAAGGACATCAAGTTGTAACAGGAGGGACAGTGAGACTTTCTAGAGTGCTGGAGACTGCCTTTGGAGCACTTATAAGCCCACCACAGACACATGGTATGGTGTGACTTTTTCTGGGGAGAAATGATCAAATGCTTGTTCATCCAGAGTACCAATGACAGACCAAAAAAAAAAAAAAAAAAAAAAAACTATTCAACTCAAAACTGATGTGGTGAACAATCAGGTGATGTGTCATTGGGGTTGCTTACAGGAGTAAGGCTGATGGGTCCCTAGAGCTCTTGATCCAACTAGTAGACAGCTCCACTTAAGAGCCTCCTTTTCCTCCACATTTATTTAACCTTTGGAGGAGCTTGTGAGTCCTGTAAATTTTTATGAATGTTTTGGGCCCCTAAATTGTCTGAGCCTCTTGAGTTTTATAAGCCTCCATCATTCTTCTAGAAAGTTTTTTTTTGTTTTATTTTTTCAGAGGAACTAGCTATATAGCATATAGACTACAATCTGGAGCTATTATATGCCCACCACAGACCCATGGAATTGTGTCACTTTTTTTCTGGGGACACACAGACAAAGATCTATTCAAGGTAGAGCACCAATGGCAGGCCAAAAAGATTGATCACCTCAAGCTTGATGTGGTGAACCAACAAATGTCTCCAGTACTTGTGAATGTTTCAAGGAGAGGGGGTTTTTGCACATTTCATTAAGAATCTTAAGATGAGGTAAAAATTCTGGATCACTTTGGTGAATCTAAATCCAAACAGTTTCTCTGTAAGAGAGAGATGAAAAGTGATTGGAGGCAGAGGATGGAGAGAGGTGGCATGGGAAGTGGAAGGAGAGGTTGTCCACAAAATCAGGTAGTGACAGGGCTATATATCCCCAAGGGGGTCACACTGGATCATAGAAGCAGGAAGACGACAAACTGTATGGATATATGTAGAAAAAAATTTTCTGAGCTAAGTGAGTGGTATGTGTATCAGGGGTGTGTGGTTTGTTTCAGGCTAGAGGCTAAAGGTCAGAGAGAAGGCTAGAAAATCAACTCAGGTAGAAAGGTCCAAGGCAAAATCATGCTGGGCCATACAGGCCACATTAAGAACTAGTTTCCTTTTAAGTATATAGTAAAGCCACTGGACGGATATAAAGAAGAGAAGCAATGTACTCTATGTTATATTTTAAAACGATCATGTGTCTGCTGTAGAAAGACTATAAATGGACATAGGTTAGGGAGGCATAGCATCTTTGGCTGGTTTGTTGGGGGAGATGATGGTAAGGACAGGTCAATGACAAGATCAGAACCTTGGGACCCGCTGAGGGATTAGACGTGGAGAGTGAATGGAAGAACAGTGATGCCTCTACTGAGATGTCAAATGGGCACCTATGTCTGAGGGGAAGCCCAGTGTGGCTCCAGAGGGCTGCTTGACAAAGAAGGACAAGACTCTACTGGGAACAGTGTTGCTCTTCATTTAGCCCTTGCTCAGAGTGGAGCAGACCCTTTGAATTTCCAGGGCTTGATCAATGATTTTCCTAACACATGGATCATCAGAGGTCATGGTTAGAAAGATGTGCCTCAGTGAGGTCCAGTTTAGTTTATGCCCACTCATGGCTCCAGAGTAGAGGAGTCTATTATCACTTTACAGCACCAGGTATGGCTTCCCTCTCTACTTTGAGAGAGAAGAATGAGGGTGGCATGTAGGATAAACAGAAGATATGCATGTCCTGAAGCTGCCTATGTCATTGGTTTCCATTTTAATTGAGGGGTAGCATCACTATAGTCCTGGATTTCCATGGGATGCCTCAAAAATTCTTGTAGATTATTCTCTTGCTTATGCTTTACTAGTCTGTACTTCTGTTCTTTGTGACTGTAGAGATCCTGACCAGTAGAACATGTATGTTGAGAGGCACAAAACACCTTAGCTTGTAGTGTGTGAAGAATGACAGATGTGACTGGGTAGGTTAATGCACCTAGATCAGCAGAGTGAGGCAGAATATTGTAAAATTGTTTCAGTGGTCTGTGGTCTTTGAGACTTTAGGTCCCATAACTATATTTCCTTGGAAAAAGTAGTGACACACATTCTTGGCAAACAGTAAGATTACATGCCACAACTGTTTGTTGATGGCCTCAGGCCATAGACTCTGAATCCCTGCCTGTGTGTCTCTTGCTGCCCTTCAACTGAGAGCTGTCTAGAAGGCTGGCCTTTCTGTTAGTGGATCACAAGGAATGACTCTGCAGAGTGCTTATAATGCCCAGTAGCCCCAAATCTCCTCTAACTCCAAGTCTGTCTATTGTGTTTTGAATCTAAAACTGTCTCTCATAGACTCTTTCGGACGTCTGTTGTTTAACAGTAAGTACTGTTTGGACCTGTAGGAGCTGAGACTTGGCTGGCATAAGTAGGGGTGGGCTGTGGAAATATATAGCCATTCTTGGTTCCAGTCTTCTTTGGCTCCTGGCCTGCTGTGATATTAGAAGTCTCCACTACATATTCTTGCTGAAATGGGCAGAGCTACTATGCTGTGCCTTCCATTCTGTGATGGACAGAGATCCCCTACAACCATGAGCCAAAACAAATCTGTACTTTTTAAAGCTGTGTTTCAGGTATTTTAGACATGGATGTGAAATAACCAATACATGGTCTCTAATCTGGGACATAGATTAATTGGAGTGGTTGGGAGTTTGAGGTCTTACACTCAAACCCACAGTCCCAATCAATCCTCTATCTCAACTGAGTTCTCCATGAATACAGGTCTGGTGTGGCACTTGCTCTGGGTGACTCATGAAGTGAGTCTATAAGAAAAGGCTTTACTCTTTCTCTTAATGATAATTACCAGGCAGTATATTAAACACTTGGAGCTTATTGCACAATAAAATCAAAATAAGGATCCCTAAACCAAGTAAGAATTTGGTCCTAATTGGAAGTGAATAGATCAAATGTAGAAGTCATACCATTAATTATAATTGATTGTTTGCTACCCATTATATGTACCATTTCAATAACTGGTAGTCATTTAGACTTTTACAGGAATGCCCTGATACACACATTGTTTTGTGTTATGGTTAGTGGGATGAACTATGGAGAGGATGTGCTATGTATTGCTGGATGTTCTCAATACAATGAACACCCTGGTCTCCCCCTACTTTCTTCCCTCACATGTCTTCTAGGAATAGATTCATTTGTTTGAAACAAGGATGGATGTAGAATATTAATATTGATAATAATTTTAATGATATAATTAATTAATAATTTAAAATGAAGGTTGTAGCAATAAACATTTGAGACATCACTGTGTGCTGTGACTTTAGGTGTAACTGTATAATCACAACTCAGCTATGTTGTGTACCCATTAGACGAAGGCACAAGGAGGAGGACCAAGCAAGTGACTCATCCCAAAGTCATACAGACGAGTGAGTCTTGTGAGCCTAGATGGTTAGGTTCCTCATTCTGATTCTGTCCTAAGGCAAATGTGTGTGTGCGTGTGTGTGTGTGTGTGTGTGTGTGTGTGTGTGTGTGTGTGTGTGTGTATAGGTATACAGTTGTGTTCATGTGTATTTGTAGTGTATATGTGTTTGCTTATATATTTATGTGTGTGTGTGTGTGTGTGTGTGTGTGTGTGTGTGCTGTATGTGTGGGCACATGTCTGTGTGCACGCTTAGTATATGTTAGTATATGTGTAGGTGTGTGTGTACTTGTGTATAAGCCAGAAGTCAAGGCCAAGTGTCTTCATTAGTGATTATCCACCTGTTTTTTTTTTTTTATGTTTTTTTTTATGACAGGCTAGAGTCATTCGGGAAGGACTCATCTCTATAAGATTGGCCTGTGTTGGGCATTTTCTTGATCAATGGTTGATGTGGGAAGGTCCAGGCCACCAGTAGTGGTACCATTCCTGGGCATGTAGGGCTGATGCTCTAAGAAAGCAGGTTGAACAGGAGTAAGCCAGTAAGAAGCTTGGCTTCTGCTTTAGTTCCTGCCCCTAGGTTCTTGCCTTGAGATTTTTTTCTTGACTTTTCCTCAGTAATGGACTATGATATAGAAATGTCAGCCAAATAAATCCTCTCCCTAGCAAGTTCCTTTTGGTCATGATATTTTATCATAGCTATAGAAAACCTTCTCTAAAACAGAAATTGGTACTATGTCGATGGGATGTTACTGAGACAGACCTGATCATGGTTAGGGGAGGATTTTGGAACCATGGGCTGGAAACTCCATTGAGTTCAGGGCTTGATGAGCTATTATGGGTCACAGTCTTTTATGGAACCTTGGGCTTGTCAATTTAGCTAGACTTGTTGGCTGGAGAGCTCCAGGAATCTTCCTGTCTCTGCCTTTCCAGAGTTTTGACTACAAGAGCCAGTTTTTATGTGGGTGCTGGGGATCACCTAAGGTCCTTCATGTCTTTGCTGCAGGCATATTACCTATTATGCCATCTTGCCATCCCCTCAGATGGCTTTTTAGTGGTTGTTATTTCTTGGACTATAGAGCCTAACCTGTGGCCAATATTCATGGGCCAAGTTCCTAGCCACCCCTCGATGTTCTAGGTCTGCAGCTACTCTGGTCTGTGAGCTTATGTTATATTATAGGGAAGGACTTTATGCCAAAGAGAGGTGTCCCTGAATGTATTCAGGAGGGGAAGCTTTGTCTTCCATCCCAGCTCACTATTTGAATACAAAGTGGAGCAGGCAGGGACTCAGTTGAGTACCAGATGGGAGTGAGTAGGAAGCCTTTGCTCAGGATGCACTGGCCTTTGGGAGGCTGGTGCCTTCTGGGGATGATGAGTGAAGTTCACCGTCAGGGGTTAGACTCAGCAGATCTGGAGATGAGGCTGGATGCCAGGCTGGGGCATTTTTACTTTGTTCTATTGCCATTTGGGAGTCACCTGGGCTTAAAGAACAGCGTGATAAGATATTTTTTCTAAAGGTCACCTCATGGGGTGTTGAGCCTTGTGAACTGGACATGAGTGGATCTGGGGTCCAGACACCAGCTGCATTCAGATTCTTTGGGTCAGCTGCTTCCTCTCTCTATGGTATCTTTTCTAGACTGGATGGCCCATGGAAAGATGTCTGCTCTTTTATTTGCTTTTAGGACCTGGTCAGCACAAGAATAGATATTCTGTTCTTGCTTGTAGTTGTATGTGGATTCTCGGGTGTAAGCTGGTACCTGATGATGGGGAAGTAAAGTCACTGTCATTTCATGTCTGCTGTATTCCCAGCCTTTCTTCTTGGTGGCTATTGAGTTTTTCTGGGGAATATGAAGGTCAGATAAAGCTCAAGTTCTCAGTTTGTAAGTAGCAGAGTCCGTATTTGAACCTGCATCTATTGACTCAACCCAGTGCTCGTTTGCACTCTGGCATTCCCAGAAGGCTGTGCACTTGACCCTGGGCAGACTGTGTGTCTTGAGAGTTCATCAGGTAAATGCGGGGACCCTCGGCTGACTGGCAGCTCTCCCGTTCTGTTTTTGGGCTTGTCTCCTACATAGATTAATTGCTGGTTGTCCAAGGTGTGATGTTCTTTCACTTCACTGTTCTCTCCTACATGGGCGCAGTGGGGAGTGGTGCAGCCATGCTGATCCAGTCTACACCAGCACAGCTGGCAGCCTACATAGCACCCTCATTGGAAAGCGATCCATCAGCCAGCAGCCACACTGCCATTCCTGTCCAGCTGCCGAGTTGGCACCTCTGGGCCTTCTCAGCTGTGACAGGACCCCAGCTCAGAGCCTCTGGGCTGATCCTGCTGTCGGCGTCTTGGAGGACTGCTTTTTAGGGGAGGGCAGGTGGTGGAAGCTGTGCCTTGCTGGGTCACTCCCAGGAGGCTTTAGAGAAAAGCAGATGAGAGGTGAATGTCCCTAAGTGGAGGGACGGGTACATTTTGAGCATAGTCCCTGCTCTGCGAACTGTCAGTCCTCAAAAGGGACAAGATTCTCCATGACTCAGGCTTCTTCAGCTTCCCTCAGTAACTCCCCAGAGACTGGAGTATCCCTCATAGATTCTCAGTATAGCAGGGACTAGGAGGGGCCAGCAGGGCTGGGGTGTGGCCTTGCTAGACCAGTATGTGGCTTTGTATGGAAGGAGAGATTCAAGAGAGCCTGCCTGTTTCCTAAAGGCTAGCCCTGCCCCTGCTCCAGAGGCCAATCCCTCCTTAGATCTAGGTGGGGCTAACTGAACTTCTAGGCTGTGATTCTCTGACTTGGTCATGTGCCAGAATTGTCCTTCCAAATGTGGTGTCTGAATCCTGTCTCCAGAGTTTTCAATTTGCTGGGCTTGAGTAGAGTGTTAGAATTTACACTTTGGACAGATTCCCAGGGACTACATTTCAGAGTTCACTGGTTTGAGGCAAGGCCAATGCCCTTTTTTTGTCCGTTCTGGAATTTTTCAGGGAAATAATACTGCTGTTTTTGGTTTGTTAATTCCTAATTAATTTTCTGATCATCTCCTACTTGGGTAGGCCTAGACTTAAAACTAGGGGCAGAGTTCAGTCCCTTCTGGTGACAAGCAAGAGTGTTTCTAACACGACTAGCCACCTTTGGTGAAGATCTGGGTCTGCTAGGGCAGGGTTTCTATGTGAGAGGTACAGATAGTTCTGCTTGCATATATGGCCTGTTTAATTGTTCTCTAGCTTCCTCCTTGGGGTTGGGGTAAATGGAGACTATGGATGGAAAAGAACTGGCTTTCAGTGGGTAAATGCTCATCTCTGGCTTACCAAAGGAAATGTCTTCACTTCACTGAAGTTGAGCCCGGAAGAATCAGTCCGGGAAGGAGAGTCTCGGGAGTAACTTAGCAGCAGTCCCCTTGTGCTAGCTAGCTTTCTGTTTCTGCAATAAAGACTTGAATAAACTAATGCACAAATGCTTGTTTTGCTTCATAGTCTTGGAAATCACGATCATCTGGCCCACTTGCTTTGGGGTCTATGGTAGGGTGGTACCTGCAGCAGCAATGTGGGGCTGATTGGTTGGCTCACCAGCCAGGGATCAAAATGCGGAAGAGAAAGATGCTGGATCCCACAACTCTGTTTGTGGGAATACTGCTACCTTTCTAAAGGTCACCTACTAGGTCCCATCTCTTAACATCCACCTCCTCCCAGCAGCATAACCCTGGGGATCAAGCCTTTAACATATAGACCTTTAGATAGCGGCAGCATCCTCTTGCAGCCCATCATTGGCTGAGGACTTTCTCTCCTAGGCCCCTAGCTCCACATGCCATCAGAGGCAGAACTACTTTGAGGATTTTGCTGTTTTCACATTATATCCATACCAGGAGCTGGTATGACAACAGGTCCTAGCGGGATAGCTTTCGTAGAGACTCTATGCTTACCATAGCACTTTCATGGGCAACATTTTCAATGTTATGGTTCCCTCTTATCCCCCACATGATGGGCTTTTATCATTTGGAGCAAAGGTACTTACCCTACTGTTGGTTGTCTTACAATGGCAAACATCTCCCTAATTTCCAGTCTCCAGCCAGATGCAAAACTGTCCTGTAACACTACTAATAAAAACCCAGAGGCTTGGGGTACAAGCTGAAGATCAGAAAAGCAAAGCAGTCAAGCCATCAGAGAGCTCTTACCTATCCCAAGGCTGGGGGGATGATCCTGTCCTCAACGTGGCTGGAGACTAATTGCCTAGGACTGAATGCCTGCTCTGAGACCCTGCTCCTATCTTATATATCTCTCTAGTGCTGGGAGTAAAGCAGTGCACCACCACTGCCTAGCTTCTATGGCTAACTACTGTGGCTGCTGGGATTAAACCACTGCCTGGCCTCTATGGCTGTGGCTTTATTAGATCATAAACAAAATATCACTACACTATCCTATACTTCCTGGGGCTTGAGCTTCTTCAAAGATGAGTGGGTTTATTCTGAAGCTTCAAGTTGAGCCCCAGTGAGATGCATAATCAGAGAACCACAGAGCCTTCCACTCCCCACTCCTTACCTGCCTCCATCTGTGAGTTTTAATTCTAAGGCTATACAGAGACCATGTTCAGGTTTAGCTTTTGTCCTTTGGAATTTTGGGGATACTCAGAATAGTATCCTTGAATGGTAGGCTTGCTTGTTAGAAATTAGAAAAAAAGCTATGCTCCTTCCAGAGTAAATGCTAGAAAGTGCTTAGCAAGAAGGACAGCAACTTGTTTTCTCCTGGACTGTTCCTTGCATTATGTGTGATCCTCCATCCCTGCTGCAACAGGAGGGCAACAATAGCATCTCCCAACCCTTTGAACCTCAGCACTTGGCTAGAGCTTTGGTGTCCCTGGTAGCTGGATATGAGCCTCTGATTCTTGTTCTTGGTCTTTCTAAGGGTAGAGGCTGTCAGAAGTGTCCCTGCAATAGGAAGGTCAGACAGCTAGTATAGATGGTCCTTGATAAGGCTATGTATTTATTTAGCAGAAAGTATACTTAAAAAAAACTAACAGAAATGATAACTCTAAAACAGTTTATTTTTTAAGGTACATTTTTATTTATGTGTATGTATGTCTGTGTGAGTATATGCCACGCTTATGAAGGTGCCTGAAGATGTCAAATGCTCTGGAGTTGGAGTTACAGGCACTTGTGAGACACCTGGCTGGTATGTTGGGAACCAAACTTGGGTCTTCTTGAAGAACAGCAAGTGTTCTTGAAGCATGGAGGCATTTCTCCGCTGCTTTAAACATGTTAAATCTTAGGTAAGGCATGGCTGGCTCAGCCCACACTTTTACTTTCTGGAAGTTTCCAAGAAGGACACTCTGAGACAGAGAAGAAGAAGAAAGTCACATTCTGAGACTATTGTGACAATAGAAGGCGGAGGATTGGGACTTTCCAATGAAGACCCCAAGTGAATGTCTCAGTACGTCCCAGACTTACCCTGTCCACAGTTTCAGGGGACAGTAATCTTATCTTTTCTGCAAATCTTGTGGGCTTCTCTTTGCACTAAGCATGATGTCAAATGAGGGGCCCCCACCAAGGCGCCTGCTGCGTGCTGCCAGGCTCTCCTGATGACTTCAGCTAATTTCCGAGTCTGGAAACATTGTTGACAATGTGATTTCTGAAACGTGAAAGGCGTTATCTCGTTGTACCATCTGCAGCATGTCTGTCTGAGCCCGGGCTTCCGCTGCCACTCTGCCCCCTCGCAGCAACTCTCGCTGCTCCGTCATCATCTCCCACAGCTAATTGCTCCAAACTGACAGGGAGGCTTTTTCCATTTAAAGATATGGGTAAATGGAACTTTCTTGCTGAGCTTTCCAAGTTAAGCCTGCTTTTCAGAACACAATGTGATCTTCTGATTGGGGAGAGGTGGTGGCTGGGGTTTGGCTTCAGCACCGAGATAGGAACAGCTCCTGGATGAAAGGAAATGGTCTGAGTGGAGTGTTGGGTAGAAAACCTTTGCAACTCTACCATTGTGATTCTTAGTTACAGGAAGCCTGGTATTCAACCAAATGGTAGAGACTTATCAACTCCCATGTAATGAATTGGGAAGTCATCAAAATGTGCAAAAAGAATGCTTTTCTTCTGTTGATGGTTGGAAACAAACTGGAACCAAGCTTGAATGATCTCTTTTAGCTCAAGGAATCTCTTAGAATCAGCATAGGGGTAATCAAAGGGCTATGGTTGATGTAATAGTTAGCTGTTGGTATATAGCATTAATTTTTTTTTTGTGTGTTTTGTTGGTCATTAATTCAGTGAACAGCAAGGAGCCCTTGCCTTAGTCTTGAGGATTTAAAGTTGGGATCATCTTCATGAAGGCTTCCCTACAACTGAGGATCTTTTCCAGGAGGCTCATGGGAGTGGCTGGCCGGAGGGCTCTGGGTATGAGTGGGCTTAATTCTGTTCCACAGGGTTGCTTGTGTTCTCATGGCATAGTGGGTGGCTTTCACATTTGTGGATGGGGATAGCCATAATGGCTGTAATGCCATTATGATCTCACTCTCAGGAGTCACACACTTCTCCTTTTGCAATATGGTCATAGAGGTCAGCTTGATTCAGTGTGGGAGGGTACTGTATAGGGGTGTGAAAACCAGGAATCAAGGATCCTTGAGGTCACCTTAGAAGCTGGGTGGCAGTTGCATCATTGTATAATAATGCAAGGGATCCAACTTCTTTTGTCTGAGAGCAAAACCCAGTGCTGAAATTGTTTCATTGGCAACAAGTTGGCAGAGAGCACTAATTCCAAGGAAACTCATTTGTCTGTGAGACTCATCCTCTTATCTTTGCACACTTCCCTGTGTATCCCTTCCACTGGCCTTCCACAGTTTGTTTCCTGTCCTGGCCTTCTCCTTGAATTCCTGAGTCATATTTTGATCTCACTCCAACATAATCTCCTATCAGCTTGAATGTGTCATGGTCATTCATGCTTCAGTGGTCTGTTCCCTCTGCTGGTGATTCTGCCCCCCCTTCCTCCTTCATCCTTCAAAACAGACCATGGAAGGCTGAGCTGGATGCCAGTGGAAGGGACACATGGTAAGAGGATGAGTCTCACATACAATGGGTTTGTTTGGAATTTGTGCTCTCTGCCAACTTGTTGCTGATGAAACAGTCAGCACTGATTTTCACTCTCAATGGATGAAGGATGAAGGAGGATCACTTTCCTGTATCCTTCCCTTTCCTTCACCACTCATACCATTTGCTCCAGGCTTTTCTGACTTCTGTGGCGGAAGATATTTTCCAAAGGTGGCTAAGCCAATGTTTCTCCTACCCCACATGCTCTCTGTAATGTTTTGTTGACATCACTAAAGTAGGAGGTGGGGATATGTTCCCTCATCTAAAACTTGGGGGAGCCATGTCACCGTCTTGATGAACAGATATGATGCTTTGTGGCATCTAAGGCTGGTCCATAAAAGGAAGCATGACAGATATTTGGAGCATCCCCCACCCCCATTTGTAATATACTCACCACTGTAAATGGAATTCTTAATTGGTCTAATCAACAACAACAACAAAACAAAACAAAACAAAACAAAAAACAGAGTCAGAGACAGAGAAAAATGCTGAGAGATCAGATAGAAGAAGGAGCAAGCCATAGCTACACCTTACCTCCTTAGCATCTCAGCAGATAGGAGAGAGATTTCTTGTTTCTCCCTATTTATATCCTGTTTCTGCCCAGCAATTTCACTTCTTGTCAATATGTATGGACCTCCAGATCTCTATGATTAGCTAGTGGTACACTCCATTCTCTGATGTTCAGACAGGCTTTATTTGTACAAGCAAGATATCATCACACAGCACTATTTTTTTTTCTGAGACAGGTTTCTCTGTATTGTTTTGGAGTCTGTTCCGGAACTGCTCTTTAGACCAGGCTGGCCTTGAACTCACAGAGATCTGCCTGTCTCTGACTCCTGAGTGCTGGGATTAAAGGAATGCACCACACAGCACTATTTTTGTAGGAAGCTCAATTAGCCTTGGAGAGAGACCACTAGGAAAGGAATTCAGGGCCCCAGCTAAAAGCCAACCTTGCCCATCAAACACATGAGTAAAAGAGTATTCAGGATAACTTTAGCTCCCTTGGCCTTTGAGTTTTCTGATGATACCACGGAGCAGCGGCATGTGGTCCACCGAGAGCCTTTGTACTTTATGACTGAAAGAAACTGAAATGATGCCTGACCACCAGTGTTTCATGCCACCTTGTTTTGTTGACTTTGTCTTGTGACTTCATATCCCCAGATGCCACCAGATTTCTCTATAACATACTGCTATAGGAATGTTTCTTTCAAAGCTTCTTTCCAAAATTTAAAGTAACATATTTGTATAGTGAATTAATTCCCATCTCTTCCATTAGTCTGCATTATTTATGAAGGCATGTACCATGTCCATTTGTTCACCAGAGTCTGCACTGTAATATACTCAGTGAATGTATCAAACTGATACACTTACCAATGGTATTTCTCCCGAATGCTTCTAGACCCTTTTCACTGCAGTAAGAACTTTACCTCCTGACTTGGTTCTCCTGTTTCATCTTGGTAAATGTCTCATCATCTCTTCAGGGGCTCAAGACACAAATTTGGGATTAGCCTTGACACTTTCTGTCCTTTCCACTTCTGAAAAAGATTCCAAGTCCTGTCTACTCTTCTCAACACTTTCCCTTTCCTCTTTTTTTTAAATTTTTTTAATTTAAATTTGAAACAAGCATGTTTTACATGTCAATCCCAGTTTCTCCACCGTCTCTTCCTCCCCTGTCCACCCCCCACCAAACCCCATCCCACCCTCTTCCTGTTCCACAGGGAGGGTGAAGCCTTCCATGGGGGAATCTTCAAAGTCTGTTATATCATTTGGAGCAGGGCCTAGGCCACCCCCGTATGTCTAGGCTGAGACAGTATCCCTCTATGTGGGATGGGCTCCCAAAGTCCATTCGTATACTAGCGATAAATACTGATCCACTACCAGAGGCCCCATAGACTGTCCAGTCCTCCCAACTAACACCCACATTCAGGGGGTCTGGGTCAGTCCTATGCTGGTTCCCCAGCTGTCAGATTGGGGTCCATGAGCTCCCCTTGTTCAGGTCAGCAGTTTCTGTGGGTTTCTCTAGTGTGGTCTTGACCCCTTTGCTCATCCCTTTCCTCTTATGACTGCTACCACCATCTGGGTTCACCACTATGTCTTCAGCACCATGCCAGCTTTCCTTAAAGTCTTCTGACCACCGTTTTCTACTCATGCCCAAATCAGAAAGTTGGCCTTTCTGCATGGTGTGCCAGGGTCTATCACGCTGGAAGCAAACTTCTATTCCTAATTTATCCCTAAATCATCAGTTCTGAAATCATTTTTGGAGATGGATGGGGTATCCATTGAAAAACATTCCTTTGCTGCAGCCTATAGTTATGCAGTGATTTATACTAGATTGACCTCTTTATCTCAGTTTCTTACTACGTTTGCCCTCTAAAAACATGTACTCTAAGTACAAGAAGATACTGGGTTCATCCCAGACCACTCACATGAATTAGACTTCAAGAACTATTTAAGCTAACCTAGGTGTTATCAATAGCTCTGTACTTCACAGCATCTAGAAAAATAGATGCTTGGGGGGCAGGTGGAAGTTTCCAGGGACAACTTGACTGTGAACTCAAAGACAATTTCCCCCTCTCCCCATTTCCAGCATCGTTATTGCTACAGAAGACCGATTTCCATATGTTCATCACAAGGCACCTTAAATGAAGTTGCTCAGGGCAGGAGTCCTTTGTTACGTTGTCCCAAGGGTCTAGCCAATAGCTGGTTCATCCTCAGACCTTCATATGGCTTCAGTTCAGCTGATATTGAAATAGTTGAAGCCATTTTCCTTATTAGCAAGCATATCAGACCCACTGTGGATTTGATGGTTGGGTTTTCCTGAACATTTTTCTTTACCTGGTAGGTGATTTCAATATCCTACTTTAAAATTTTTTAAACTTATTCTTCTCTCATATATCACATCCTGATTGTAGCTTCCTCTCACCTCTCCTCCAGTTGCCCCTCCTGCACCTCCTCTCTCCCTCAGATCCACTCCTCCTCAGTTTCCCTTTAGTAAGGGGCAGACCACCCAGGGATATCAACCAAACATTGCATGCCAAATTATAATAAGATCAGGCACACCCCCTCATATTAAGACTGGATGGTGCAACCCAGTAGGAGGAACAGGGTCTAAACAACCAAACGAGTCAGAGACAGCCCCTGCTCCCACTGTCAGGGGTCCTGCAAGAACACCAAACTATACAACATAGATAGTATAGGCATTCTAAACCAGCTAATTCTTACTCAGAGGCTCAGGGCTCTGAAGGCTGTGGCCTCAAACAAAGATGTCTAAAGGCACATGGTCTTTTTGAATCGAAGTTTAGAAGTCACCTTTTCTGCTCCATCCATAAAGTTAGTTAATATCCCCCTCTTCCATGGTATGGTTAAATGGTATGGACCACTTGTCCACCTCTTAGATGGGGAGAGTCACATGCTTGAAAATCCCCATGCTTTGCTACTAAGCCCGACCCCCTGCATCCATGACACTGTCTGTGGTCACCTGACAGTTTCAGACATCAGTTCCTTTCAAGTTACAATCTATAGAATCCTGGGTGGGTGGGTCTTTTTGGGTTCAAGGGACTTAAGTGAGAGCTTGGAATCCTCTAGAAGCATGGCAGCCTCCTCATGTGGATGAGCATGGCAAGTTCTGGAATGGGAAGAGAAAGGTACCAGACAGATAATACAATCTGTGATTTGTTCCCAGTTCCAGAGCCAGCATAGAGAACGCCATTTCCACACCCATGCTGGATCTTCCGCCCATGCAGCAAAATCAGCTTTGCTCCATCCTGTTCACACTTCCAGCTCTCATCCTGTGAATCACCTACCCCAGGGAGTCCTCTCTTCCTATGACAGTCAGGGCTGGCTCAGGTGTTTCTTCCTGTTGTTATCAAAGGCTTCTGTGCTTACTTTCCTTCTAGCTCTAATTATGCCCTTTCATAGTTCGCCCCTCTATACCTCTTTTTGTCTTCCTCACCAAGCTCTGAGGGGCTTTAGAATAAAACATGTGGCATCATTGCTGGGTGTGGGCTTTGGCATTTGATAGCTGCTCACTAATCTCTTAGAATGAATGAATTCATCTGAGCGCAGATTGAAGCTGCCCCTTAGATGAACTGCTCTGTCTCCTGGTGCGAGCAGATGTCCCAGCTGCTGTGTGCTGGGGCAGGATGAGGCCACTCCCTCCACATCTGCCTCTGGGGTTGGGGTGGAGTGTCTGCATGCTGTGTTGAGAGCCCAAACCAGCCTGCCATACGGAAGGCTAATGGCTCATGGACCATAGGTCCTCTCAGACCTTTTGAGCTTTTCTGTTGCTGAGGAGGCCATAGGGGACCATGGCAACATTTGGGAGAGAAGGACATTTCAAGGGAGATTGTCCACACCAGATGTTGAGCTTCATGCAGATGAAACAGCCATTTCTGGTTTGTGGTTTCTGAGATCTGTTCACAGGAGAGTTGGGGTGGGGGGCAGTGTGGGTTACCACCAAAAGTAGATTAATGGGTGTTTGGGTGTAGATTGCTCTGGAAAACATAGTGAAGAGTAGGGATGTGAGACCCAAGAGGGAAAACAGTCATTTAAGGATTTGTTACCTAGACTTATGGGACATCTAGGGTCATATTTTATTCCTCACATGGAATTCAAACCTGAGACCTCCTGGGAGGAGTCCAGGGTAGGCAATGTGAAATCCAGGCACGGTCATACTGTACTTGAAATGACCTCTGACTTCAAGGCACCAACAGCAAATCTCTTACTGTCTTTTCTGGCCCAACAGAATGAAATGCATATCCATAGGTACAGGTGGCCCAGGGACCTCTAACACTCATGAGTAGATGAAATCAGTCTATTTAGGGTGAGAGAAATATACTGGAAACAAAATATATGGGGAAGTCATTGTGTTAGCCTATGCTCCTTATACTGACTAATACTGAGCATATGTGGTTGATACAGATCAGGAGCTTGCTTTGTACCAGGTCCTGTACTGATGGTTTCATTTCCAGTGACAAAAGCCCTCAGGAGCCACCCACATAGGAAGTGTGCAGAATGGACTAATTAGTTATCTTGGAGCAATGGGCTTATTTAATCCTTCTTCAAGTACATTTGGGAATAGTAATAACAATAAACGTGATATTTTTCTTTTTCTTGTTTTTTTTTGTTTGTTTGTTTTTGTTTTGAGACAGGGTTTCTCAGTGTAGTCCTGGCTGTACTGGAACTCACTCTGTAGACCAGGCTAGCTTCAGACTTACAGAGATCTGCCTGCCTCTGCCTCCTGGGTACTGGGATTAAAGATGTGTGCCACTATCGCCCATCGGTATTTTTTTCTTTAGTATTATTAAAATAATGTCTTGGGTGTTTATGCGTCAGGTGTGTTTACTTCACTCACTCCACATTTGTACTTCCAGGACTCCCCTCGGATTCTTTGCTCTTTTGATTTATTGATTTGTGGTTGATGCTCTGTCTTCAAATTCCTGTTCTTGGTTATGAATGGTAGTATAGCTTATATTTTAAAAAAATGCAACCTTTATATTTATTCTTTGAGAGTTTTACTTATGCATACAACTCTTCCCAGACCCTCCCTTGCCTACCTCCATCACATGTGTGAAGTCTTGATCCTCCTGCCTCAGCCTCACATGCTGGAGTTACAGGTGTGTGCCACCATGCCTGGATCCCTATTTTCTTCTAAAAGATTGTACTTCTTTAAGCATGGAGGGATGCTGGGATCTCTTTCTTCTATGTGGGTTCTGCCCTTGGCTTACTGGATGCATACAAAGGTGTTGATTGCTTTAGTTTGTGTTTTTGTGTTTTCCCTTTGAGTGTCTGCCATGATTGTAGACTCATGGCTATCTCAGCTGGTTGCTGTGTGTCTCTCTGGGTCTTGTGTTAATAGCATAGGGCCCTCACTGGCTGGGGCCAGAATAGCTCAAGTCCCTTCATCCCAGCCTTCATAGTCACATGTTCTATTTTCTTTTTATACTGTGAGTCCAGGTATAGCTGCTACTCCTGGGTAAATGATGGAGTGTTGGAGCCTCATTTCAAACCATGCGTTTTGTTTCCTGGTCAGGTACAGAGGAAGCTCTGTTTTCATCCTCCTGGGGTACTTGTATCTCTCAATGGCTACTTTTGGTTCCATTGCCTGGTAAACACTCAGCTTCAGCCATGCCTCCATACTGTGACCATTTCATGCATTTCTGGTCTAGAGATTCAAAAACAATTTTGAACATGTATGTGTACATATGTGTAATGTGTTTATATATATGTGTGTGTATGATATTATGGATATACATACATATATGTTTATCTATAGTATCACTAATTCAAAAATACTTTTATTGTTATTTCTATGACATTGGAAAGGAAAGGAGAGTGGGCCAATCTGAGACCTGGAAAGTGGTTCACTGCTACTCATTTTACGTTGTTTCACTTAATCCTTACAACATCCCACAGGGCATTCTCATTCTCATCCCTTTTTAAATGAGGATGTTGCATTAAAATAACCAGTATAAAGGCATTTAATTAATAACAGATTCAATATCTAAATTCAAGAAACATGACTTGAGAGCTTTTCCCTCAACCACTACCAAATACTACAGGGCTTTCTAGAGCCTTCCGTATGCTGATGGTACAATGAATATTCATGAGGTTATCAGAGAATTTCCCAGTTGCTCTAAGCCTATCCTGGTTAAGTTTAGGATAACTTAGAGTCATAATTTGGCAAATATTATTGCAGGAACTGAGCAGGACAAAAGTTGAGGCGAAGCCATTGAAGTGGGCTATGTTACAGTCAGCTTTTGCTGGGTAACAAATAGCTCCTCACACGTTAGTGCTCTTAACAAGAACAAAACTTTGTTTCTCTCTCATGTCTATCAGCAATTGCAGTTTGGCTGCAGCTCTCTGGATGTGTCTTTTCTACCCAGGTAAAATAAGTCATCCCAACCCAGGCCATGCTGTTTTCTATACTGAATGAAGAGCTTTGTATGTGATGGAAACATGCGGCATGGCTTAACTTCTTCATGAACCTGGCGTATGCCACGTTTCTATTTGCCATTGATCAAAGCATGTCACATAGACAAGCCAAAGTCAATGCAAAGACTCCATCTCATAGAACAGAAGGACAATGATTCCAATGTGAATACAGTCTACCACAGAAAATGACTGCCACCAGGAGTTTCCCCAGCAGCGATGTTCAGTCACAGAGTGAGGGAGTTGGGAGCTATAGTGTGAGGGTTTAGGGAAAACACAGAGGGTGGGAAGGAGAAGAACTTGTGAGCTAGCCTTTCGATGACTGACATGGCCTCATGGGTCAGCACTGGAGTTCATCCAGCCTAGGACAAGATGATGGAGGACAGTGTGGGGATGTGATACCCACACCCTGCATGTTAGAAATGTGTTGCTGGCTAGCTCATTCTCATTTGCCTTGCACATTTGGAGAGCTGGCCCAGCAATAACAAATTGGATCTATTTATATGGCTTCCTTCAGCTACCTCCCCCCTTCCAATAGCTCCTAATCAACAGCTGATCATCCCACCCTATAGTCTGAATGTGATGTCATCTTTGGTATCATTCAAGAAATAGCACTTGGCAGTTGTTAAGTAGGGGAGTCCATTTTTAGAACTCAGCCTGCTTATCTTCTCCTCCCTTCCAAAGGTGATTAAGATTTCTTTTTACTTAGATGAAAACAGCCTTCGTTGATTTCTGCCACAAAGAAAAGAGATCAAATGGGATATTTGGCTTAGTGAGAGAGAAGGCTAGCCCTTTTGTTACTATCAGTGAGGCATCCCACGCAGTACCTCCATGGGCATGTTCATGAGAATAAGATAGTCAGAGCTGCTTTGCTTTGACAGTGGTGGCAAACCCTGAAATCAGAGAATGTGGCTTTCCTGTGTCAAGCACTCAGGCTTTGGGGACCTCGGTGCTCAGAGGGTATCATGGGACTTACTTTACATCAGTTCAGACTATGGCTCCTCAGTTCTCTTGGAGTGGAATGCATGTCCTTTTCTCCCCATTATGTTCTGTACCCCAACACCCACAAACTCTTAAAGAGGAGTCATCGACCTATACCAATGTTGTTGTAACCATACTCACCATCCATGCACCCAGATCTGTGTCAGTTTCCTATTGTTGCTGTTATGAATGGTTTTCACATGTTGTTTGCTTTCATTAGCATAGGTGTTTTGTGTATAGGCCTATTAGTCTGGAGTCTGAAATGGGTCATGTGGGGATACTGTGGACTGAGGTGATGTCTGGGTTGCATTCCTTCCAGAGACTCTGTGGGGGACTCATTTCTTGGCTTTTTCCATTGAGGGCATTTTTGGCTCATAACCCCCTTCTGGCTTCAAGTCCAGCAATGATGGCCCAGCCTGTCTGTTATGATTCCATCTCTCTGGTCCCCAGTCCTTTGCTATCCTCATCCTAGTACTTTGCCATTCAGGGACCTTGTGATTGCCCTGGGTCTCTCCTGGCCACTTAAATTCAAGGTAAGGATTATAAATAATTAAAAGTGAGTGACTATTTCTATCTGAAACCTTAATTTCATCTTACTGTGTAATCTAATATAGTCCCACATTTTGAGGATTAGGAAATGTACAACAGGATGGCATTATTCTGCTACTCCCTATCTCTTGTCAAATATATGTATAGATTGTGTGTGTGTGTGTGTGTGTGTGTGTGTGTGTATTTGTGTGACAGAGTATGTGTATGTATTTGTGTGTGAGTGTGTGTGTGTGTGTCTGTGTGTGAGTGTGTATGTAGGCCAGAATTTGATACCATGCATCTTCTTTAATGCTTTTCCACTTCATTTTTTGAGGCAGGGTCCTCACTGAACCTGGACATCACGGATTCAGTTAGAATAGGTGGGCAGGAAGCCCCAGAAGAACTCCTGTCTTTGTGCCCACCCCCAGCTTGGGAATTAAAGATGCATGGTGATGCACCTGGCTTTTATATGGGTAGTGGGAACAAAACTTGGGCCCTCAGCCCTGCACAGCAAGGCCACTATTGACTGATTCATCTCCCCAGCCTCAGTTTTTTTTTCCTTTTTGCTTCCTTAGAAATTCCTACCAGTCAGAGAAATAAGAGGAACATTTTATTTATCACGAAGTTGTAACTCAATCTCACAATACTCTTAAAATGTATATTGACCTCTACCATAGCTTTACTTTCTCCTTCAGCTTCTCAGCTCTTCCGTGTCCTGATTCATCTCTTCACCCATTTTCTTTTCCTTTCTTTTTTGTGTGCATGCATATGTGTGTGCATGTGTTCATGTTCCTCTGTATGTAGGTGCACATATGTGGACAGGGATGTGGAGACCTGAGAATAACCTCAGCTGTCACTCGTCAGGTGCAGTCCACATTGTCCTTTGAGTCAGGGTCTCCCTTATTGGCTTGGAACATGACAAGTAGGGTGGCTTGGCCAGCCAGTAAACTTAGGGATCTTCCTGTTTCCATCTCTTCAGTGCTGGGATTACACGCATGTGCCATCACGCCCAGCTTTCTTTGTTCTCTTTGTTTTTGTTTATTTTCACTTGTTGAAGTGATATTACTTGGGAATGTTTATTATGAAATGTTTTTTTTTTTTTTTCTAGAGATAAAACTTAAGTTCTGAGTGCTTGCTGAGCTTTCTGGATGAGCTATTTCCTCTTCCCACTTTACTAATTTTTTTTCTAAAAATGTGCAGCCTTTCTGCTGCACTACTCAATTCTAGGGCCACCTTGCCCCTGTAGTCACTTTTAATGGTTAAACATTAATGCTGATTTTTAAAGTAGCACATTAAATACTGTTTGTTCCTTTTTGGTATACTTTTGTATTTTGTGCCTGAGTTGCTTGTTTTCCTATCACTGTATACCCTATGGGGAATGTTGCTATGAGTACAGGACACCCTACAGGGAATGCTGCTACCACAACATTTGTTCTTACTGAAACTAGTTGATTTGGCAAAGTGATGTGACTATAGAGGGGACCTGAGCTGATCAGCCTTTGTTTCAAAGAAGCTGCCTTGGGATCCTTTTAGTCTTTGAGGCTTGACTATTCTAGCAGCAGAAAAGACACTACTTGTTTGAAAGGACTCCAAGGATTTCCCAGTCTTCCATTCCCCTAGGAAGGCTGGAGGGGAAAAGAATCCAGTAAAGGTACCTGCTCTGGCCATAGCTTAGCTGAGATTCTAGGGATTTATGTACCTTGCTGGTAGTCCAGAGCCTTTCATGGGAGAACATTGGGTCATATGAAATCAACTTCAATTACTGCCATCACTCACTTTATGTGTCAACTTCTCTGACCCACCGGATGCTCAGAAATCCCATGAACTTTATAATTAGGAATGTCTAGGAGGAAGTTTCAAGGAGAGGTTAGCATTTGAATTGGTAGATCAGACAAAGCAGTTGGGCCTCTCCTACAAGGGTGAGCCACATTTAACCTTTGAGGCCAGGAGAAACAAACAGGCAAGGAAGGGTGGGGTGTCCATGATTCCTGTCCACAGTGCTCCTGTTCTCCAGCATCTGCAACATGGTCCCTTTAAACCCCATCACTGGTTCTCCTGGATCTCTAGATCACGATCAGCAGATTGTGGGACTTCTCAGTCTCCATCACCATGTGAGCCAATATTTTATGTTACCCTTTCCTATATCTCTTTGTCTATGTCTTCTCTCTCTCTCTCTCTCTCTCTCTCTCTCTCTCTCTCTCTCTCTCTCTCTCTCTCTCTCTCTCTCTCTCACACACACACACACACACACAGAGATAGATAGATAGATAGATAGAAGATCCTTGCTAATATTTGCTAATTTTAAATAATCCTCGTTTTCAGAACTGACTTCAGCTGGTAAAACAAAAGCAAAGGGCTTGCATTATTTTGCTAACTCAGGTGACTGTATCAGATTGGGTCAAACATTGTCATGTGAATGCCCTCTCTTCCTTCCTTCTGCTTCTGAGCATATGCCAAGCTTTAACAAGGTATTAGGCACATCATGACAAGGTAACAGAGCCATTCCCTTCTTGCATTCTACAAGCCCAATTGACATAGCAAGAATGGGTCTCATAAATCAAAGGAGCTCGTGCACAAAAAGGTGCAATGGGATGGGTATATGTGCAATGGACAGGACAGCGGCAGGGCTAGGTTAGCATGGAGCTGGTGATTAAGGGATACTTTATCTACTGTGAGGTTTGGGCATGTAGAAATCATCTGAGTGACAGGGGATGTGGGGAAGGCTCCCTACAGTGAATACAAAGACTTCTTGGTAGGATGATCCTTGGAGGATTGAGGGAACAGAGAGGATAATTGGTGTTTGACAGAGGTCAAGTTATTGGCAGTTAGAGTAGATGTCATCTGCTGGAAACAGCATACAGGAACAGGCTAGTTCCTAAGAAGTATTTGTGGTAGGAGAGCCTGGCGTGAGATTGAAATTGACAGAACACTTGGCACCTGCTTTGCTCACTGCCAGAAAGTCCCAGATAATTATGGGGAAGGCCTAGCCTTGCTTTGCACAGTGTCTCAAGGGCTCTTAGTTGGCAAATCCAGAGTTAAGACAGCGATGCTGGATGTCCTCAAAAACGCAGGCTTCTCTCCTACTCACTCCCATTGAATGCTTGGCATCAGTGGTGGCAGTGCGGAGGAGGAATGTAGTAACACAAGGACAAGTTCATGATCAAACACCAAGAAAAAGGAAAGCGAGATAGTGACTGGTGGTTTTCTTATGATGTTGATGTAAAAATTTGCCTAGGAAAGATATGAGCTGTGCCAATACCCGAGCCTTACTGTGGTTGTGCTAAGACACTGGCACCATGGTTCCATGGCAGAGCTCTTGTCTCACACATGGGAGATCTTGGCTTTCATTTTCCACACTGTGAACAAGACAGCGATAAGTGAGAAATAAATGTGTACTTTATGGAGAGGTTAGCACATGCCTGCTTTCGCATACAACATTTTCTGTGGGTTGTCTTTTCTTAAACTAATATTTTTGATTTTGTATTTCCTGTTTTTATTTTTTTATACATTTTTATTTAAATTAAAAAATCTTATTTTACATACTAACCCCAGTTTCCTCTCCCTCCTGTCCTCCCATCCCTCCTACCAACCCCCCATCCCGGCCCTATCAACTCCCCAGGGAGGGTGAGGCCTTCCATGGGGGTTCATCAAAGTCTGTCATATCATTTGGGGGCAGGGTCTAGGCCTTCCCACTGTGTATCTAGGCTAAGAGAGTCTCCCTCCATAGGAAATGGGCTCCTAAAGTTCATTTGTGTAGTAGGGATAAATACTGGTTCCACTGCCAAAGGCCCCATAAACTAACTACCCAGGCCTCAAATTGACACCCACTTTCAGGGGACCTGGTTCAGTCCTATGCTGGTTCCCCAGACAGGCTAACATTTAAGCATATGTGAGTAGAATTTTCTTCTTAGCAGAGAAAGGCTCCTTAGCAAAATCTGATTGATAAAAACAATGTTCCGTAGGCTTTGGGGACACTAGAATTCCATGGAACATGGATACTTAACCCCCAGGGAGCTGGCCTCATACCCAGAGCTGCTTCTACATTAGGTCTATGGAAGAGCCTAGGAATTTGTATATCTTAACAAGTTTTCAAGGGGTGTTGAGGCTGACAATATGGGGGGCACCCTCTGTAGAGAAGAAAGAATAATGAATGTTTACATTTATAAAACTTGTAACTGTGATGTAAATATTTGAGGCATACTCTTATAGTAACAAACCCAGTGTAGTGAGTATCCCACCACTTTCCTCACCTGTCCCACCACTGTCCCCTGCATACTCACTGGTTGCAGCCTCTGCTGGCAGGTTCTTGTGTATTATTCAAATCAGGTTCCACATTCTAAAAACACTATCTCTAAGTACAAGAGCAGATCAGTGCTAGATTCCAGCTTCTCGTGATCGTAAGCTTGCTCGACACAATCTGTCCTGCAACCCATGCTTCTTTCCTCCACCCATATCCCTACCTCTAAAGCCTTTCTAGAAGATTGACATATGGATTGGCATCATATTGATTGACATCACACCTTTCACACAACATAGGATCCTTACTTTCTCACATCCCTCCTGTAATTTATAATACTGCTTGATTTCCTCTACAGGCATAAAAATAGAACACGAGCAAGGGTAGTGGGAATAATAGAATATTTGAAAGAGCAGTGAGGAGAAGAGCGATAATGTTTATTGAGAGACTGTTAAATGCCAGCAGTATGTAAACGTTTATGCACTGTTTTACTTGATACTTCTGGTAATCCCGTGGGATGGAAATCACACCTGTACTTTACAGATGAGAAAGCTGAGACTGAGATGAAGGAAGTAACTGGTCTCCGGGTGTTACAGGCAGTCAGGGAGAGAACCGGAGTTGGAATGTAGTTGGATTTGCTTCCAAGCCTGAGCTTCTAAGGATGGCTGCTTAGTATTTCCTCATGTTGATTAAGGAGTGTTCTCTGTAAGCTGTGGAAGCCAGAGCCACACTCAGTGCTGAGTGGTGAGAGCCTTGCATGAGCAGTTAAATGATGATGTACTAGTTTGAGGTTGGGGACTGTTGGTATCTGAGAATCGAGATTCCCCAGCATAGGCATAACACAGTGGAACTAGCTGGCCCAACTTGTTTTATTCTGTACCCCTTTCCTGTACGAGACATGAAGATTTCTCATTCCTTTTCCTAGCCTGGTGTGGAATCCTGATATCACTCACTGGGTATAACAGCGATGATGTATTTGATTAAAAAAATAATAGAAAAGACAATATACATTAGTTTAAATGATTCAATTTGTTGGCTCATGTAACCAATCATGCATCAGTCGTGGTCTAATCAAGGTATTACCTGGGTTTCTTAATGGGATATGTGTGTTGATTTTATAGTGTGTCTGCTTGGCAAAGTTGAATTGCATTTTTCAGAGCCTTCCCTGTATGTTTCTTACTGGATCACAAATGACATTGCCAGGCAAGGTTTAGAGGGTGGAAATGAAACAGCAGCTGTTGGTTTTAGCTTTGACACTCAGAAAGAAGCTCAATGGTTGGGGCAGGCACATGGTGTCAAGAGAAGATAGTTATCTTGTGGTACAGACCATCTTCTGTCACTGCCTATGATGCTGTGTAAATGGCTGGACTCAGAGGGGCATCTCAGGAAGATACGAGTTCATGGTAAATCAACTCGATTCTCTCGACTATGACACTTGTGCATTCCTAGGGAGAAGTTCCTCCTGTCAGGGGACTGTGGTCCTTGGTAACAGGTCCTTGGTAACACCTTGCTGTAAGTTGGTATCTCCTCCCATCCAAGGCAGAGAGCTGCAAAGTGTTCTGGTCCACAATAGGAGAGGAGTCTTTTACTGTGCTTGAGGAAGAATTTGATTTTTGCCTTACCTAGTACTCCTCTGTACCTGAACTGTTTCTGTGCATCTGTGTGGGATGTCCCCTCACTGTTACCTTCATGGACGTGTACTTGGATTATGGACATCACCTGGAGCTGATTTCATGCCACTGAGTAAGTAGAGTGGTGATTATTCAGCCAACACAGTTTCCAGTGAGCTTGAGCAAATGGGGGCAGACATCTGAAAGAGGTGACTCTGGAAGATGGGCAGAATTTGGGGGTCAGGGACTAAATGAGCCCCCTAAAAGTACAATTCTCTAAATACAGACACAAAGACAAGATCAGAGTTTCTGGTGCTTGGTAGGTGGAGGTGTGAACCTCAGCCTTGGCCTTGTCACCACCTGGGTGGCTTCAGTAGGGGACACTGCTGTGAGCTGCCAAGAGTCAAATAAAAACATCTTGGTTGCAAAGTACAGAGAAACCTCTGTAGGCAATGCACTAAGAAACAAAGAACAGAACCTGGAGGGTCTTTGGCCTTGTCACAAGTAAACTGAGTCACCCATCGTCCGTGGCAGAAAGCTGTGTCCTAGAACCCAGAGAAGTAGGAAGAATCTCCTACCATTGTGCTCCTTAGAAGACCTATTGTATATGCTCTGCTGCCAGCTGTCTCCTTTCTAACAGTGCCCTGGTGCCCTCACCTCCAGTGCCTGGGTGAGTGTTCATGGGTGTACATGCATGCGCATGTCTGCAGAACCAAGGGTGCAGCTAAGAAAGTGCATTGTAGAAAGAGAGAGGAAATATGGCTTTTTGCTGCATGTGGCCCGAGGCTGCAGTCAGGCAAAGTGCTGGCCTGTTCTAGCTCATTTTTATGTTTTTATTCAGAAGCTTCTGTACCGGAGCTGATGGCAGGAAATGTGCGGTAAAATGCGGGGAGGCCGCTGGGTAATGGCCCCTGTAAAGTGTTAATTGCCTATTGAGACTGCAGACTTTGTCGATGCCAGGGATCCGAGCTATTGACAGGCCCTTATTTATTCTGGGCCCACAAAGCGGGCTCCTCCTCTGCACAGGCTTCCAATCAGTCACGCTTCCCTGGGCCCGACAAGAGGGTACCAGTCGATAAGTCTGTTTGCAACCTTAACCCTTTGAAGGTGGCAGTGTGGTCTGTGGGCTTGCCTGATTCAAATGTTTCATCACCAGGGGGAACTCTGCAGGCATAGTGGTTCTGAGTGAAAGACCTTGCAGACACCCAGCGATGCTGAGGAGCTCAGGGAGCCTGTCTCTCGCTGCTTCTATCTTCACCATTTGGGAAGGGGAATAGGGCTCATTTGAAGGACTGGCCCCAGGAAAGCCATGTGAACTGATCAGTGATGCTCCTCACCTGTATCTGGAGAGAGAGAGAGAGAGAGAGAGAGAGAGAGAGAGAGAGAGAGAGAGAGAGAGAGAGAGAGAGAGAGAGAGAGAGAGAGAGAGAGAATTGAAGAGGGAATTGAAGAGAGAGAATTGAAGAAGTTGAAGTAGGTTTTAGGGTGAGTCCTATTCCAAGCTGGCTGGTGTCCTAAGAGGAAAGTTGCATTCAGATAGTACAGATGGAAGCCCACGTGAAAGCAAAGAACAAAGGCAGCTTGATCAAGCCAGGGGAGAGAGAACCCAGAGAAACCAACTCTGCCCACATCTTGTCTTCACTCTTCACTATCAGACTGCTAAGGTTCTGAGCACTCGTGGACTTGTGGCTGTGAGGTGGGGCCCTTTGGAAAGTGCATGTCAGCTTAGGCAGTCACAGGTCTGTTGGTGGAGGGTTAAATACAGAGAAAAGTAGTGACAGAGGAAGTGTCAGCTACTGTCCCAGGTACATGAGCTTGGAGATTGCAGGCTTGTGCACTGAGGCCCAGGCTCCCTCTTCTCAGAACCTTGAATATGGCAATGGGCAAATGAGCCCCTCTGTTAGTTAGCCATGCTGAATGAGGAGAGGTCTCCTGAGGCAGGGCTTCTGTTTTTTGATGTCCTATTTTGTAAAGTCTGGAGGACATTCTGAGATTTTGTGCTATGATGGGGGTTTGTATGAGGGAGTGATGGGAGAGGGTGCTGGACTTCCCACTAATTAACCCATTTGACCAATCTTCCTCCATATCCTTGTTTCTCAATCACCTGGCTTCCTCTTGGTCTTCTGGGGGTTGCCCAATGGCCTAAGGGTTGTGATGCTGGGCCTTCCCTATGCTCCCTGTTGCTAGGGCCACTTATAAGTCTTCCCTCTACATCATTCATCATTTCTGACCATGTGGACATCAGCAGTCTTGATGGTGAGATACCCTGGGTCAGGCTCCCATGCTTTAGTTTTCTCCCCCCTGTACCTGACAAGATAGCAGTGATGCACAGTGGTTTCAGCCAGAGCCTGTGGGCTGTCTTAAACAACGGGGAGTCTTTGCTTTACTGGGAAGGAAGAGAGTAGAAATGAGTGAGAAAGGAAAATACCTTGAGAGTCAAGGCAGCACACAGATTCTTGGCATCTGGCGGACTGAGGAGGCCTCGAAGCGGTTGTGGATTGCACCTGCTAGAGAGCATGGTACATTCAGGGACACCGGTTGTGTGTGCCTGGCAATGACCCAGCCCTGTGCTGATTGCCTTCCCCCACTTTCTGGCAACACAGGATGGGCAGTGGGGCTTGAATAAAGCTCAGCCCTGCCTCAGACACTTCACAATCTTAGGCCTAATTAAAACACCACAAGACGGTTTGAACCCCACATTAAAATTTGATGAGGAATTGATCAGCCAAGCAAACAGGAAATTTAGCTGTGAGTGAAGGTAATGTTTGCTCAAATGTGTAATGAGGCCCACGGGGAATATTTGTGGGGACCTCTGTCGTGTCTAGAGATGCTCTTACGTTTCAATCTCATCTTCTCTGTGTGCTGTTCCTCTCTGAGCAACCCAGGATGCTTCCAGGGGGAACCGAAAGATAAAAATTGTTCGGTAAACTTTTCATTTGAAAGCTCAAGTAAATCTAAAAGTGTCACAGTGTCCCAGGAAAGTAGCATAGGAGTGTGTCAGACTTGAGCCAGGGTCATGAACCTGACCTTGCCTGAAAACAGTATGCAAACATTACTTATGAGCAATCACTGGGTATCTACTTATGTGGCTACCATAGGCTAGATTATAGAGATAGATGGGTGCACACAATAATAGCAGTCCTTCCTTCATGGGTGCCTAGGTGAGCACAAGAGGTTCTGAGTGTTAAGTTCCCTATCTGGAAAATGGAAATAATGATGTCTTTTCATGAAAGGGGGTGGTTGAATGCATTTCATTAGAATATATATTCTAAGAACAGGGCTTTGGTGAGGGGAAAGACAGTCATACTATACAGCACAGGCTAGCCTCCAACCCTGTTCCCCTGCCTCTACCTTCTGGGTGCTGGGATCACAGGTGTGTGCCACCCCTCCTGGCTAGGGCTGACCTGTATTTCATGTCAGGTTAAGGTCCTTCTCTGTCCTTCCTCCCAGGACCAGTGTGAACACAGGCTCTGAGAGCTTTTCTCTGGCTTCATGTCTCTGGAAATGACCTAGCTCGGTGTTGGCTCACATATTTGTCACTGCTGGTGGGTGCAACTGAGGCCACGGAAAAAGCGAGTCACACGGCTGACCTACTTACCAGAACTGGAATTGGATCGGAAATTCTATCAGAAAGATCAAATAGCAAGTGCTCTTGGGTCATGTGGGGTGAGAGCAGTCTCTGACTTGAGAATTGTGCCTCATAGATTAGGGAGAAACACTGGAGACTTAAAATACCCTTGAACCACAACCACAGCCGGAGTGAGGACCTGCTGCCACTTGCCCCTCTGTTCATCTTTCCTGACTGCATTTACCATTGACCTAAGCAGCAGGAGGAGGCCCCTCCCCTTCCCTTCCGTCCATCATTCTCCTGACACCCTCACCCCTCTGCTACTTATTTCTTATTCTTATTCTCACCCCACCCCCACACCCACTGTGGCCTATTCCTCATCTCCATTCTCACTTCCCTTCTACATTCCCTGTGGCTTCTCCCACTGTCGCCCACCCTACCTCCATTCTTGCCTCCATCCTGCACCCACCTGTCAGTCATCCCTCATCCCCATTCTCACCTCATGCCCACATTTACCCTCTCATTCTTCCCTTCACCCCATCCCCAGTCCAAGGTTCACTCATCTGCTCCCATTCCTAAATGCACCTGTCCTCCTTCCCCTTCACCTCCTACACCATCACCAACACTACCACTCTCATCTTCATCATCTTTGTTATGGGGCATTCCCACGTTGGATTGGGTAAAAATGCATGCTCCCTTGCTTTGATGTCTTAATGTCTCTGATTCTAGAAAGCATCCTATAAACTGCCCAATAGAATTCCTGACCCAGGTGAGAGTGGTCATGGCAGTGTTGGTATCATCATTGAACTTTTAAAAATGGTGGGGCCTGGGGACTCACACCCCAGTCCTCAAGAACTGGCACTTAGATACACATGATCTTGTCAGAACAATGATTGGCTTCCCATGTTGAAATTCTGTTAATATGGAGTTCCATGAAAGGGGACCCAGACATTTGGGGTTAGCCATATGTAGCCAGTAGACAAAGTCCTTACATTCTTCGACATGCCCAGAGGACAAAGCCTCTAAGTCCAGGTTGGATCTCACAGTTAGGGGAGCATTGTGTAACCCCAGTGCTGTGCATAACTGCTTGTAACAGAAAGGGCTTACTCAAGAGACCTGTTGAGTATGGAATATGTTTTTAAATTGTCTTTTTATTATAAGCTAGACATTTTTCATTTAATTTTATAGATGCTATTGCATTTATAGTCTGTGAGAAAGCTATAGATTTATATACAAGTAGATTTTTATATCTTATGTAACAAGATATAATGCTTTTGGTTTTTCAAAATCTTGTATTACTTATTCAAATTTACAATGGTAACATTTATAAATAATACTTATTTTAATCGCTTGCTGCATTGTGTGGAGCCTCCACTGGGATTAATGTATTCAGATTTTCTATATTTATTGAATCAGTTCTGGCCGTACTGTGATTTTTCTAGAAATTATCTGCAGTGTTTTTCAAAGCCATTTTCATGTAGCTGTGTATAGTGTTCTCTACTAATTAAAAGCACCTCCATTCACCCTCTCATATTTCCCATTCCTCCTCCCCCTTCTTATTGTGTGGATGATGTGTGTGTGGGAGTGGTTGTGTGCCACACTGCATGAGCAAAGGGCAGATAATGACTTCATGAGGTCTGTTCTCTCCCTCCACTTCTATGTGGGTCCCAAGAGTCACACTTGGGTCTTCAGACCTACATGGCAAGCTCCCTGCTCCCCACACTTCCTTTTCTCATTTTTAAATGCATAAAACTCAAATGTCACAATCTCACGATAATTAGAATTTTATTCTATTACCTTTTAAAATCATTTTAAGCATCGTGGTGGCTCTTGAGCATTTGTCTTACCAGACCCAAGTTCCAATCCTTGTTTCCTGCTATAGGATCAGGCTAGAGTTTAGAATGTTATTAATTGTATGTCCTGCCTTCTAGAGAGAACTTCAGCTAACATTTTGGAGAACAAGATGTTGGTACTTTATGCATGTACAAGATTCACAAGCATAATTTTATTTTACACACAGAGGCCATATTGTCTATTGTTTTCCACCCATCAACATCTTCCAAAATGCTTTCTTGAATGACTTTTTAGTGGTTCCACAATATGGGCGAGCCATATGCTTCTCAGTTGTTTTATAGACAGGTTGATCCATTTGACTGTCACCAGAAGTGATAGTGTGACGAACATTTTTGTAAACAAATATTTGTTCGCAGTTCCAATTATTTCCTTAGGATGAAATATATAAGTAGGCATGAATACTTTTCAGCATCTTTGATATAGATTGCTCCATCACCCTTTAGGAATTGGTACTAATTTACACTCCCACTTGTGGTCCTAAGAGTACCATACTCCCTCAGCTGTCACCGTCACTGAGGTTTCTTTAATCTTTGCAAATTTAATAGATTATAAACAGAATCACACAGCTGTCTCCATTCACATTTCATTTGATTATTGGTAGGTGAGTCTTTTAAATAGTCTTTGTCTTCCATTTGTAGTTCTCATGCAAATTTTCTCATTCTTGAAACATTTTTCTACTTAGGCGTTTGACTTCTTGTTGCTCTGAAAGAAATCAAACTTGCAAGAAAACCTTAAGGATGCTCACCTATGTTTGGAAATATTCTTTCTCAGTTTGTTGTCTGATTTTTAATTTTTAAACATTTCTTTGAGTTTTATTCTTTATGATTGTTATTCTTGAATTCTGTGATGAGATCAATATTAATCCTAGTTTAGAATTTGGACCATTCTGGAGGTTTTGGCCCAGAGTTCCTTATCTCACTGGTAAAGGAATGCATCTGCTTTGCCGGGAGACGTCATGCTTTCTGAATGAGACCACAGATTTGGGAAGTATGATAATGGAGATGCCATAGAAAATGGTTTCTTGGCCAGCCTTCCCATCACCTGGTCCAGCCTTGTAATATTGGGGTGGTACTGTCATACACATGCCATCAGGACCCTGTCCTTCTGAGCCAGTAGTTTTCTTGTTTCAATGCAAGTCTCTAACTATTCAAGATGAGGTTCAAGAAACCATGAATTGGACACAATACATACACACTGTCCCCCTGACACCTCACATCTATCTAATGAGGAAGGTGGTAATGGATTTTATAGAACAGGAAAACAACATTCACAGGCACAAGGCAATTGACCCAAGGTGTCCTTGGGACTGCACCAGAATGCTTTGCCATGGCTAATTTGTTGGATGAAATTATAGGCCAGGACTGGACTGCCCAAGCTCAAGGTCAGATTCTTCCATGCCTCTGCTTTCCAAGCATGGGGCAGGGATTTCTAGAGAAACATACCACATTCACAAATGAAGTCACTTCTTCCTCTGCCAGCTAAACTCTGTGGCCAAGTCACCTGACATCAGTGGGCCTCATGTCATCTGAGGATGCCACCAATAATGCCATCCTCCAACACTAGGTCCTTCACCTGCCCTCCTGCATCACAGAGGCCCCCACTGAAGTCTTTGTGATACAGTGGGTCTGTGGAGCCATCTGCGGATACAACATGTATTCTCTTAAGCCAGACTGCTTTCAGGTAAGGACAATTTAAGGAGATGACTGCATGTCATAATGTTCTGGCCATTCAATAGATGCCTCGTTACAGTGCTTTCTGGCTTCTAAAGTGCCTCACTGTTTTTGTTCTTAGATTTTAAAACTTTTGATGGACTATGCCCTGTTCCCCTATTCCTTACTCTGAATGCTCATGCATTATAAATAATGACTATGTTCTAGGTTATCAACAACAGAAACCAGCTTTTATAAAGTTAGCACAAAAGAAATCTGTTGGAAGTGTACATGGGAGCTGAGAGTTGCCTGGAGTCAGGGGATGAAGCTGGGTAGGAGCTCTGCACATGGAAGAACTGGGAAGTTCCGCCCCTGTGTTATGGCCAGAAGGGTCTGGTCACAGCATCTATACTCTGAAATAGTGAATCAAGTCTGAAGTGTCTTATTCCAGTTCAGGGATGGTGTAAACTCACTAGCCTTCAGCCACCACCCAGCCTCCGACTCTTGATGATGCTGACAGAAGGATTTCTCTCTGATTTTCCAGGTACAGTGTGGTCACCTGTAGTCACCTTCCCAACAGTCGTCTGCATAATGAGGAGCTGCCCCTCCCTCAAAGGAATCTTGAGATTGGATGGAACCTGAGCAGGCCCTTCAGTCATCAGTGGGAAAGCTGAAGTCAGCCTTATGCTCCTACCCGGAGCCAAGCTCCATCCATCCCGAGTCCTCAGGACCATGCACCCCCTTTTCTCCAGATCCACTGTCATCTCCAGTACTTGGCTTTCAGTGTGTGACTTTCCTTGATTCCCAGCTTTCTTCTCATTCACCTGAGTACACACTCAGAGGCGAGAGTTCTGCTCTCTGTGCTATTGGTGGGGTGAGGTGCAGTAGGGTGGGCAGGGCCTTTGTTTATAAGCTCCTGGAAAAGGGGCTTGAATGAAATAAGATTTGTTTGGAGGTTTACCCTGAAAACAAAGATGTGAGAAAAATCAGAAAATGTAAACCAAGTGGTATGGTAAGGGGGATAAGCTTATGGCTGTGGGCAACTGGGGCTCAGTCCTGCTGGGGCTCCCTTGGGATACTGTGTGACCTGTACCTTCTGAGTTGTCTCACTCGCTTGCTCCCATGTGTTTAATGTGCTTTAGTTCTGTCTATGTTACCAGATGTGCTAAGTTACATTCTTTTTTATTTTGTTTTTTCGAGACAGGATTTCTCTATTGGTTTGGAGCTCTCTCTGTAGACCAGGCTGGCCTCGACTCACAGAGATCAGCCTGCCTCTGCCTCTCGAATGCTGGGACTAAAGGTGTGCACCACCAATGCCTGGCTAAGTTACATTCTTTTTTATGACTAAGTAATATTCTGTCAGTCAACTACATGCCATGTTTTCTATACCTTTTGATTGGTCCTGTTGGAGAGCAGGAGGGAGGCTGGACATTTTCCCATCTACTCCCTTCTTTAATAGTTTAGAAGTAACCTCTGAGAACATTTACACTTTCAGGTGCAGTGCTCATTCAAGAAGTCCTACGGGGCTGGCTGGAGCTCAGTTGTTAAAGGCTAGGCTCACAACCAAAATAATTACTGGGTAAAGACCTTAAAGGGACTAAAAGGCAGGCATGAGGGATAGGAACTGTCAGCAGCCTGAAGCATCCCTGCTAACATTGCAGGTGGCTCAGATGGGCCCAGGGGCTGGGTGGGATGAAGGGACAGGGGTAGGTGGGTGAGGCATCAACAACATGTTTTTGCTGTTGATGAAAAGAGGCTTTTCATCTACTATGCAAATGAGTCATTTCACCTCAGTGGAAGGCTGCCTGGACAGTGCCCCAGAAAATTAATGGAAGCCCCTAGCATCTGAGCAGTCTTCCAACTCCAACAGGCTGTGCCTATTTCATCTTGTGTCAAAATCACTGCTGAAAAATTAAGGTCATTGGTAGGCTGTTTAAAAAGTTAACATTCAAATAGCAGGAAGGTAGCTCTGTGGATAAAGTATTTTATGTGCAAGAGTGAAGGGCAGAGTTCATATCCCCAAAACCCATGTAAAAATGAAGCAGGCGACTCACCTGTAGTTTTAGCCCTCAGGAATGGAGACAGGGTTTCCTCCGGGCAGGCTGACTTGCTAGACAAGCTAAGTTAGCAAGCTTTGTTAGCAAGCAAGTGAAAGGCCCTGCCTCCACATAGAAGTTGAAGAGCCGTCAAGGGAGACACAAAACATCAACTTTCTGGCCTCCACATGTATGTGTACACATGTGCACCCTGCACATGCGCTCAAAACACTCAGACACACACAAGCAGATACACATGTGTGCATGCAAAAACTAAAGTGTGCACTTACACCTTTCTTAGGGCTACACTTAATTCTTCAATTTCTGGCAGATGCAGAAATTATAGTTAGTGACACTGGGTGTGACATAGTACTGGCAGGTGTATTGATGAAGGACTGTTTAAAACCTCAGACCCATGGAAGGGTGCTTATTGACTCCTGCCTATCATCATTATCCTTCAGGGTGTCTCTGCCAAGCCTCAGGGCTGTGGTTAATTCTCAGGATTAGTAGTTAGAAGTTTGGGATGGGTTTGGGAAGTTGGCCTGGGTCCAGGTTGGGGGTAGGGCACTTAGGACTGATGCAAACCATCCCTGGGTTTGTGCTCTGTATAAATGAGCCCTGGGAACAAGGCAGGCACCTCTCAGGTTTCTGTTGGTGAGGAGCTTAGTGGCTGCCCTGGCCTGGTACCCTGGATGACCCTCACCTTCCTTCTGCTGTCCTTTGCCATTTGTCTCACTTAAGGAAACTCTTGATCACCAGAATGCCACAGGAACAGGAACCAGCATGGCAGTCCAGCTGAGACTTCTTTCAGACACAGCCATGTTGACGAGACACAGCAGGGCAATTGACTAGTATGTGCTTGGTATTATCATTAATAATTAAAACAAAGCTACGTTTATCCAAATAAATGCACCGACCAGGGTGTCCCTGTTTGGCTGAGCACATGTTCGAGGGGATTAGAAAGATTTAGAAAGAAACTGAATCCGTCTTCTAGAGGCTGCTGTCCAATGAGTGACTGGGTATTGATCGGCCTCTGAGAGGAATCAGTGCTGTTAAAAGCCACAGCTTAATGGAGACCCAGGATGGGAGAAGGCAGCTCGGCTGGGTTAGCATTCTGACTCTCTGTTTGTAGGATGCCCTCAGGTAGGCTTTTTGCCTGAGTCTCTGTGTTATCCCATTGATGAGGTAGGGTTATAATAGCCAGCCCTCAGGAGGACCATAAAGATAAAATGAAAGAATGGATGAGCAAACACTTTGTAAATTCAATAATGGTATGTAGATGGTGCAGGCTCTGGTTGTTAAGTATGACAGACAGTTCACTCCCTCCTACCCCCCGAGACACCAGGATTTTCAGCCTCAGCACTTGACAGCACTCTTGGTTGGGGTGTGTGTGGCCTATGAGTTGTGAGATTTTTGCAAATATCTCTACAAATAAGCACACATCCTTAGACTATTACTTCAACTGTAAAACGCTTACTCAATGGTTTTTGGAGTCTTTGAATTTCCTTTACTAATCAGTGACGTTACAGGATGTTAATCCAGACAGCTGTCCTCTGAAACCTTCCTCCCATTCCAGGCCACTAAATCAATGTATCAGTCAGCTCAGTCTGCGTCCTACTGTGGTAACAAACATCCCCCAAGCCTCAGTGACTTAAAATAACAGATCTTTGTTTCTTGCTTCTGAACCTATACTTCACACTGAGTATAGCTGTCCTCTGCGTGGACTGCATTTTGGGATCTAGACTGATAAAAAAGCCTCATGTGGGACTGAGAGATGTTGTTCCATCCTAGAGGGAAAGACAACAGAAATGACGACTTGGATCTTAAAAGCCCTGTTCAGAAGCCACACCGACTCCTCCTGCTCATAGAGCACTGGTCAAGATAAGTCCTGTTACCCTTCTTGACTTCAGCAGGTGGGGTTGCTTAAGCCTGTTGTGGGGAGAGGCAGGAGTTCACAGAGCCTAAACTGTCTCACTGGAGTGGAGGCTACTTAATCCTGCCCTGTGAGGGCAGGGACAACTGAAGAGCAGACAGTGTTCCCAGTGGTAAGTTGTCTGTGCAGGTCTTTGGTCTTCACAGATACTGCATTCCACACATCTTCCTCTTTCTGGAAGTTCTTTACTGCCTCTCTGTTGTGAAACTCCTATTCAGCCTTCAGGAACCCTCTCAGGTATAACCCTTTCTGGCTGTGCCCTCCTTTCTGCTGCAGTATCCAGTTGACTTTTCCATCATCTATATTTCCATCTACTGGACAGTGTCAAAGGAGACTGCACTGCTGCTACCTTGTGGAACTAGCATTATCTATAGCCTTAGTTGCAGAGATGGGCATGGATGGTGGTCAAATTCTTCCTATGCATTTCTTAACCATATGATGAAATGAAGACTTAGGGAGATTTACTCCCCTCAAATCCCACAACAACCAGGAAATACTGAGGACTGAAAACTTCTGTCTTCTCTACTGCTTTTTTCCTCTCTGCTGACCTTTGGGGAACCAGCTAGTGATCCACGGGGTGCATGATGGTTAGCTTTAACTGCCAACTGAAAGCCACCTAGCAAGAGTAGTTCAATGAGGAACTCTCAGGTCAGTTTGGTCTATGAGCATGTCTGTGGGGGGTTTCCCTGATTGTTAATTGAAGTGGGAAAGATGTAGCTTACTGTGGGTGGTTCCTTCCCCATGTAAGGGAGTCCCAAAATGTATAAGAGAGGTGAGAGTAAGCCTGCCTACATTTATTTTTCTTTGCTCTTGGCTATTGATGTGGTGTGACTTGTTGCTTTGAGGTCCTTCCCCTTTGAGTTCTCTGTTATCACAGACTATAACCATTTTCCTTTAAGTTGCTTTTGGCCAGTTTATTTTGTCATAGCAACAGAAATGAAGCTAGAATAGGGTGTCTTGCAGAATTTGGAGCATCCCTTTCTGCTTCTGTGCTGTTGGAGTTTCTCTGGTACTGACTTGAATTTTGCACAAGTCAGTGTCTAGATGTTGTAAACCAATAGTGTGTGTCCATGACCAAGTGTTTAGATTCTGGTATTTTGAAGATCTAGCTTTGAATTGTAGATCTTCTTGTTAGCTCTGGAACTTTCGGCAAATTTATACCTCTTCATGCCTGTGTCTTCAGCTATAAAACTGGGGATTGTTACAGTACCTATCTCATATGAATGGCATGAGATGATGTATGTAAAAGGCCCAAGCTTTTTGCCAATTACAAGAAAATGTTTGATATTCATCAGCTCTTACTTCTTTTACTTACACTTTTAAAATATGATATATACTCTTGGATCCTTTATTTTGCTGAGCCCTTTGTTACGTCAACAAATGTGCAGATATCAGAAAGAATTTCTAAGGTGGCACCATCCAGTTGTGTGATCTATACCACCTCCAAAGTACCTGCTTCTACTGAGGCATCATCCCATAACCCAAGTCAAAAGTCAACAACATGCACTGTTTTTATTCAGTCTTGTCAATCACTAGGAAGACTGAATTCTCCCCATTTATGGAGGCAAACACTGAGATCAAGACCATTAACTGAGTGATTTGAGGGAGGATGGATTGAGGCTGGGAGTGTTTAGAAAACCAGGAGGAAGCAGGGAAGTTCAGTGGGAATTGAGTCCTAGTCCTGTCCAGACCATATGGCGTGTCAGGAGGAAGAGATGACTGTCAGGGAGCCAGTGGTTGCTATTTCCTTAGCAGCACTTTAGAAAATGGGGTCATCTCTCTGGATTTTAGGGGCCCCCAGATTATGGTTTGGATTGAAAGTGTCTCCCTAAAAGGCTCACACTGAAGGTCCCAGAGCAATATTCAGAAATAAGGCTTTGGGGGAAGTAATTAGACTATGTGGGTGCTGACCTAATCAATGACTTAATCTATTGGTGGATTAATTATTGGAAGAAAAGTTGGAGCAGAGAAGGTTGCTGGGAATGGCCCTGAAGCATATCTGTCGGCTCCCCGGCCTCCTCCTTACTCTCCTGTCTTTTCTTTCTGGTTACCATGGGGTGAGCAGCTGTGTTCTGCCAAGCTATCCTACCTCATGCTCTGCCTCCCTGTCACCTCAGAGCACTGACGCTGATTGGCCATGGACTGAAATCTCTGAAACCTTGCAAACCTCTGTGTTTACAAATGGTTCTTTCAGGTATTTGTCACCGTGTTTTGATTCACTAACATACAACCCACATGCCAGTGAGCATACAACCCACATGCTAGTGAGACCCAGGCCCTCATTGCATGTAACAGAGATATTTCCTTGGAATTAAGATTTGGGGAGTACATTAAGGAAGGCCTCACCCTCCTTGAGGAGTAGATGGCGGATGAGGTGCTATGGGGTGGGGGGTACGAGGGGGGTTTGGGGGTATGGGAGGGAGAGGGAATTGGGATTGGTATGTAAAATAAGATTGTTTCTAAATTAAATTAAAAAAAAAAAAGATTTGGGGAGTAGTCTCAGGAAGTAAACACCTAAGTCTCAGGAAGTCCTCCAAAGTCAGTCACAAGACTCCCATGCTCACTGAACCTCCAGCAAGTTGTGTGTGTGTGAGACTGGGTGGGGGATGCAGATTTCACCAGTTGTCACACATGGTTGGTCATCTTTCTGGTAAGGTTCAGGGTCCAGGCTGCTGAGAGTAATCCCTTGCTCATACTTGTATAAATAATCCCAGTGAGCCCACTGGTGTGCCAAGCTAGGCCTGAGTGGTACTGTTTGTTTTGTTTGTATGTCATTGGTGCCCTTTCTGGTGTGAACAGATATTTATTCATATCTCCACATGAAAAGTCACAAAAATGTCCACTGTGGGCTTTGTATCTTCCTCATTTAATTGTGTGGATTCTTACCATAATTTAAGAGCCAGGAGCCCTGGTCCTCTTCACGGAGGCCTCAAACGTGTTTCCAGCTATCCACTGACTCAGGCATGGACTAGGTGCTTGCAAAAAAAAAAAAGAGCAAAAAACACAACCAGGGCCTTGGGCTCGTAGAGGTGAAGTCATGTGCCAAGGTCACACAGCTAAGTCAGCAGTGGAACTGCACTTTGTCCCTCTAGAGTTTGTATTCTCTGCTCTACCGGCAGTAATGGTTTGGCTTAGTCAGCTGTCCTTGTATTCCTATCCGTGGAGCAGCCATCTCTGGAGAACACACGACAAACCTGAGCCTGATAGGGAGCTTCCTGTGTGTGGCCTGTGATACCAATTCAGCTTTTTTGGTCCAGGTGGAGGTGTGCCTGGATCTTAGTTTTCAGATGCAAAAATACCACATAGTAACTCTATATTACATGTCTCAAGAGAGGCCACTACCCTTAAATTAATATACACTACCCTTAAAAAGGCTAAAAAAATTGTCTCTTAAGTTTCTGCCTTTGCATGTAAATGCATGGCAGACAATGATATTGGACAGAGAGTCCTCTGGTTCCCAGTGTAGGCCATGGCAGGGGAAGCCCTAATGCCAGACATAGCTCACCTGGTCCTGCACAGAACTCTTTTTCAGCTGAATCATTTAAAGCAGTATTTCTCACACTTCGCTGTACATGAATCACCTGCGATGGAATAGCATCTAATCCAGGTGATCTGGGATGGAAGGAGCTGATAACAAACCTCAGCTGACACTGGCACTGATGGTCTGTGTTACAAGGATGTGGGTTTGTGTTTCCAAACCATTTCTAGAGCTGAGAACATCTTTCCCCTTCTCTATGCTAAATAGCATTGGGGAAATTAACTAAAATAGAGCCCCATGAACTTTTTTACTACAGGACTTCTCAGAGCCTTTCATATATTCCCCTGCATGTATCTCTTGAAGATACGGGTTAAAGATGTAATTCCCCAAATTTCTTTTATCAGAATCTCTGTCATTGTCTGGCTCCCTCCCGTAAGGCCTGACCCTCAGTGTCCTTTGGAACTCACATCCACTCTCATCGTCCTGGGTTTCTCTCCACGTCAACGTCTTCCCTGTGCTCTTCATTGTCTTCCAGCCTGTGCATATGTTTCTCTTCCCAGGCTGGAGATAATTCATTAAAACAGCCCCCACTCCCTGCCTCCCTCATCTGATACACCTTACCACCTCCTAACACCCAGACTCAAAAACACCATCAATATTTCATAACCTCACGGTGACAAATTTATTTTAATGTGGTCCACCGAGAGCCGGAGATTGATTGGTCCCTCAGAAGCATGACACGTTTCAAAGCAGGTTATTCATGGCATGTTTTAGTGCCTACATTAGTCAGAGAAGAGCTGAGCCTGGATTTATCATCCTTATGACTTTCTTGGTATCTATTCTCTCCTAACCACTAGCAGCGGCTCTCTGAATGCTCCCTATTGATTGGTTTTGTATCTTTAAAATGTGCTGTCAGGGTGTATGTGTGTGGGGTCTTGGGCTTCCAGCAAGGCAAGTGCTGATTGCTAGAGTTCTTGCAGGTCTGGGTGAAGCCAGCGGCTGATCACCAGGGGTTGATCTTGATTCTGAAGTCTGTTGATAACAGGGAGACAGTAAAGTCAAGGACAGTTACACAGGCCATCAGCTGCCTTGCAGCTCTGCCCTATGGGTTGGGAAAGACATCACAGGACCTTTGTACCCATGGCTCCAAGGATTGAAGACATCATGAGTTTTTCCTTCTGTCTTGAGGAAAGGTGACATGCAGGTGCCAAAATTCTTGGATTTAGCTAACTCTTTACATATTAAAGCATAATTATCGTGATCTCAGGTGGCATCATGGAGCACATTCATTGTGTGTCATATGTGAATTATAGATTTTACTTTTCCTAACAACTGTGTTGGAAGGAAGGTATCGATATTACTTCTGTTTTACAGTAGGGGAAAGTGAGGTTTAGGGAGTTGAGCATGTGGTATGTGATTCCACAATCATTCAGGCCAGATCTGCTTGTCTTTAGATGCTGGCTCTTAGAAAGTTCAGCAGCCTAGAGAACTTACTGTTCCCTAATTGACACATTTCGCCTCTACTCTGTCTGTTTTTCAGAAGGAAGGCCTTTCTCCAACAATATTCTTGAACTAATTTAATTTTCTAGGTGACTTCCAGAGACTGTAGGGCCAGTAGCTTCTTCTGTTGGTAGGGGTGGATTTCCTGTGGGCATTTGCCTCATCCCTGAATCATTTAGAGGGATCTAACCAACTTCCCAGTTTCCCTGAAGCTATGGTCTCTTCTTTGGCCTGGACAGCAGTTTCTTTCATATTCAAGCAATCTTTGAGAATTTAACTTTTTTTGGGGGGGTTTAGGATTGGATACAAACATACGGTTCTAAATTCACAAGTATGTTTCCCTCCTTTCCTTGTTTTGAGGAGAGAACAAGGGTCCATAACAGGCACCCCTGTCTTGGATTCACCATAGGTTCAAGTTGACTGTGTCCAAGAGGACTTTTTAGGGGGTCATCTGCAGGTATTCTGTGTCATAATCTCACAGAATATCTGCACAAGTAAAGCTATCTGAGTACCATCCTAGAAAACTAGAATCCAAATCTATAATAAACAAATCTTTCAGAGGTTCTAATGCTGAAGAATGCGCAGTATTCCCAGGCATGTTTGCCTGGTATGGCATCAGGGTCCCGTCCATACCACAGTCAGTAGACACTCACTAGACTTGTGCAGTGCCAAAGCAGTGCAGCATTGCGTGGCTGATGTATATTGTAGCATCATGGTGACAGGAGTTCTGTCTCTGTTATCATCAAGACTGCATTATCTGCAGAGTGGGTCAGAGATCTCCGGGGCTGATAGCAGAGCTGCTCCTGGGGCCCCAGATAAGCCTCACTCTTTGTCTTCATCTGTAGCAAGCTGTAAGGATGATTTAGGCATTTTGGAGAGTCTTCATTACTTCTTGTCTTTACCTTCTTATTTATTGCATTGCTGTGGGTCTTGAATGACCTGGAAAGCCATCTGCTAAGGACTATTACTATGGGGGGGGGGATGGCTGGACCTTTCAGAATGGGTCCTATTGGGAGGAAGTTGGGTCACTGGGGGCCTTGGCTTTGAAGAGACCTTCCCTTTCCTCTGCTTTCCCGCCACCCTGAGTGAGAAGACCCTCTGCATCCTTGCTACGCATTGTTACTATGACAAAGTAGGCTACCAGAGGTCCAGCGCAATAGAGCCAAGTGACCATGATCAGAAACTTCTAACTGGGAGCCAAGTACAACTTCCTTTTTTGTCAGTTGATTTCCTTAGGCATTTTGTGACAGTATTAGGGAGATGACTAGCATTTTTGTTTATCTCCTTGTAAATCCCAAACAATTGGAAATCTGATAATCTTGGGTTGATTAGCTATGTGACCTTGAGCAAGTCACTACCTAGTGACCTCATCTTGTTAAATGTAAGTATGCATGTAGGGGTACGGGGAGCCCTTCTACCTTGACATAGTATCATACCTATTAAGTGTAATATTTATCAAATGCTGCTGCCAGGGGCCTGACACACACTGGGTACTTAAGCAATGTTGTTTCTACTTTTCCCCTTTCCTAGCAATTCTATCTGGATTTTACTGTGTCCACCTTAGCTCTGAGATTGGCATTCTGTTGTCACAACTGGTGTCTGATCATGCTCTCCCAGGACTTCTGCTACTAGAACTTCACAATCTCATCCTTAACAGTGTTAGATACACAGAGCCATGGGGAGTTCCCACTGCCATCCAAGCTAGGACTGTCCTAGCAGCGGCTGATGCCTCTCAGCAGGGTGGGACTTTTCTTCCTGGCTCCTGGAATCTGCTGCAGAGTCCTTTGTGCTCTGTGCTCTCTGAAGCTCCAGTCCTGAGCCATCGCCAGTGTTGGTGCTTGAATTCATGAGCTCATAGTCATCCTTGCATCCTACTGTCTCTGTGAAAGGGGCCAAGCTCTGTCTCCTCCTGGTGTGGGGGAGGAGTCAGTGGTATAAGGGGGCTGGTACTGGTTCAAAGTAGCTCAGCAGTGTTGCCAGTCTGTGGCATTCCCTGCTTGGTTACAAAGTAGTTGCCAGAGCTAGTTTCATGCTACATTTGGAGTCAGGAGGCAGGGTAGGGGGGCAGTGTAAAAGCAGACAATCTCTCTCTCTCTCTCTCTCTCTCTCTCTCTCTCTCTCTCTCTCTCTCTCTCTCTCTCTCTCTCTGTAGCATTTCTTCACAGAATGTGAAACTCACCCATCATTTTGGCTAGACTGGATGGCCTACAAGCCCCTGGGTCTGTCTAGCCTATCTTTATGCACCAGTGCTGGCATTTTCTGTGGGTGGGGAACTGAACTCAGGTCCTTGCACAGCAAGCATTTTACCCACTGAACCTTCTCCCCAGCTCCAAGGGCTGCTTTCGTGTGAAGTCTCCTTCAGCAGGTAGCTGTGCGTTCTCCTGGTTAGAAGAGAGAGAGGCCTCCTGGGATTCAAACTCTTCATCTGATACCTGAGCTGTGTGGAGTTTTGCTGGTGGGGAAGAAGTATTGGATGTGCCACTGTGGCATTGGCCAAAGCCCCATTTTCTTACCACCTCTCCAAGCAAAGTCTGATGGTTTTTACATTTTGACTCCAACTAAGGTCAGAGGCTTTAAGAGAATTTTCATCTTTCTCATCTTTCTCCTGTATCCTATAGGCTACATATCCTCTGATACTCTTTAGCAAGTCAAAGGCACAGGATTTAATTAAAATCAAAACTTGACACAAGTGTTTTTAATTGTAATAGCAAACACCGCCTGTTTTCTAAAGGTGACAGTTTGCAAACACAAGTGTGAATGTCTCCTTCCCTCACTTGTTGGAGGCCCCGTCACCGAGTGTCAGGATGGTGCAAGGAGGTAGATCTGGTGTGAATGACTTCTTCCAGCAGTGACAGGTGCCACCTGAGTTCCTCCTGAGGAGTGCCAGTGGCACCTGTCATCAGGTAGGCTTAGCTAATGAGGATCCAAGGGCAGCTTTGGTGCTGATGTTTCACCCCAGCCCCCAGGCTCATCTTATGAGTACGATGAAATTCACATGTATCTGGGAGAACCTGGTACCCAGGACACACAGCAGGAGCACATGTATGAGAGTCCAGATGCAAAGTAAGGTGATCATTCAGGCCCACGGTGTCTCCCAATATCTGTCTTCTTAAAGGTCACACAGCTGGCCTGGGCTTGTCTTTGCATTTCTCTCCTGGACGTTAGGCCAATATAGATTCTGCCATGGTGTCTCAGAAGGGTCACTGGGCCTCCTGGAGGGGAGGCTGGGTCTCTCTCCATCTCTGACTGCACAGAGATGTTCAGAGGGTAGAAGTTTGGGGGGACATTCGCCTGCAGGGAGAAGGACCAGACTCAGCCAGCCCAGACAGAAAGAGGAGGTGCTGGAGACAATCAGAGAATCTGATGGGACCCACCTTTAGGAACCACAGGTAGCAAGAGTTAGTGTTGGCTGCTTTGACAACTGTAGAGAAGCAGTTTGAAAGCAAAGAGGATTCCTTTGGGCTCTTGGTTTCAATGTACAATAAGCTGGCATTACTAGTATTCCTTTCTATCTTTCTTTCTATCTTCCTATCTTTCTTTCTTTCTTTCTTTCTTTCTTTCTTTCTTTCTTTCTTTCTTTCTTTCTTTCTCTCTTTCTGTCTCTCTCTCTCTCTTCCTTCCTTCCTTCCTTCCTTCCTTCCTTCCTTCCTTCCTTCCTTCCTTCCTTCCTTCCTTCCTTCCTTCCTCTTTTTTAAAACATTTATTTGGTATATGTTTGTGCACATGTGTGCACATGTGCCACGGCATGAATGTAGAGGTAGAAGGATAACTTTCAGGGGTCAGTTCTCTCCTTTCACCATGTAGTTGTTTCTGTTTCCATATTGTCACAAATCTGGTTGGAGGCTGTGATTGATTCAGCATGAAATATCCAAACCAATCAGTGATGACATTGGAGGGAGCATACTAGCCAGGCAGGCTGGCTGAGCTTGAGGCATGAGTTGGAAGGAAATGGTGACTTTCACAGTAGGATGTCCAGGTTGGAGGCTCACAGGCTATCATCTTTGATGGAGACTGAGCCACTTTGAACATGGTTCTTGGGAAAGCATCTTTAGGGTATGGCTGAAGAGCTTCCTGGGGCTGCATTCTACACTCAGATGGATTCTGATCAGCTGTACACAGCCAGCCTAATTCACTTGATGGAAAATCTCTGGTCCTAGTTGTCAGGTATGGATAGGCATGGAGCTTCTGAAGAACTTCTGTTTGATGTCTAGATTGCAGGTTGAGTTGCTGTATGGAAAAGAACATGAAGCCTCTGATTCTCTAAGGTCCCTTCTTGTCTGATGGTAAATGCATAGCTTTGCTAACCTGGATGGATGGTAGTAACAAGTATGGAGGGAAGCCAGCACTCAAGGTCTCAGCATTTAGGTCAAAACTTTGAGTACAGACTTCACAGCAGGTTAAGAACAGGCATAAATGAGGTTTTTCATCTGCTTGCCCATCTGGCATGGATGGAAGGTGGTTGGCACCGGCTTGGTGCTGGTCATTGAGGGTATTGAGAAGGAGTCTATGATGAGTCTAGCCTTCCTATCCCCACATTCTCCTCTTGAAGGGAGGAGTCAGGGAGTCCCTGTGTCTAACCCAGAGGTGGACTGAGTTGGTGCCGAGGGCTGGCTGAACCTAGGACTTATGTGTATGGAGATGCACTAAGAGGGCCTTGGGGAACCTTTCATGGTTCTTGGGACTGTGGGATACCTGCCATAAGCCCTGGCTCTAACAGCCTGAGGTGACAGCTCTCATGGTTTTGTCCCTTCTATTCTCTACACCAGGAAAGGAACGCTTCCTGAGCCCACGTGGTTCTTTCCATGTGCTACCAACAAACAAGCGGAGGCTGTATTTCAGAGAAGTTGTTACAAGGGAAACTTGGCCTGTAAGTCAAACACTTTAGTTTCCCAGGCGTGAAAGACAACACTCTTTATCTCGGGCCAGGCCTGGCTTTGTGAGCTGTGTCTAACAGTGGCAGCAGGAGATATACCACCGTCCTGTCAGAGTGAGTCTGGGCTGCTTGGGCTGCTGTTAGCAGGGTACTCTTGAATAGAGGTGCCAGGAGGACTGGGGTCAGAGTTTTGGCCTGCAGCTTGTTTTCTCTGAAACAAAACCCCTTTACAAATGTTTTCATTCAACATTAAATGGAACAAAATATAAAAGAGAAAGCAGAACAAAACCAGAAGCCAAATCCTCCTGGAGTTTGGAAGTGTTTAAAGAAACACTTTAAAAATATAACACAGCACAGGCCTCAGCTACTGCTAAGGGCTCAGTCTGCATCTGCTATTATCCTAATAATTTGTTGTTATTCTAATACTTTGCCGAAAATTTCAGGCACAATGCCACTGTTCCCAGCCCATGCCGATCTAAGTACATGTTGCTGCCATCTGTACTGGGCTGTTTTTAGTTACTGTCTTGAGTAACTAAAGGATGAGATAGTGTTTCCTGGATGCCCCCTCCCCTGTTTGGGACAAATTTCCATGGGCAGATGTCCAGGATCTGTGGTACTATGAGGAAGGCTCCAAGGCCAACCAAGGGCCACTTGTGCCTGACTCACTCTCGTTCATGCTGCAGCCTCAGCTGAATTTGTGGCTTCTTCCACAAGGCACCCACTTCCCCACTTTGCTCCATTTATTACAAACCTCTGCATGGAGGTTTGGGGAGGAGGGGCTGGTGGGTCACAAGAACAGGAAGGTGGGGAGCAGAGCTGTGACATGCCATCTTCTGGACATGCATGGCTGTCGCACGCAAGTTCACAGCAGCTATGGTTATTTGCACAAGACTAAGCCAGACAACCTTCTAGGATGGATAGTGGTGGGGCTTTGAGGCCCAAACTGTAGCTGAGGAGCTATTGGAAGCTGATTGCTTCTGGGAGAGAGATAGTCATTTTTCTCTATGGCGTGGCCAATGGTAGGTTGCCTATGCCCCGGTGGATAGGCCCATAACAGGTGCACATGGGTAACACTAATGGATTTAGCAAATTATTAAAAAAATAAATAAAAGGACATGAAGTTGGGAGAAAGGTGTGTAAGGGGTCCTGGGAGGGGGAAGTTGGAGTGGAAATGTAGGACAGACTATGATCAATATACATTGTAGACATGTATGAAATCTTTCAAAGAATAAATGAAGTCATTTAAAAGCTCTCTGTGTATGGACTGTTGCATTTGTCAAAGCAACATTTTTCTGCATCACAGATTCTTCCCCATAATGCCTTTGTTATTCTTACCATCTAGGTGTGAGGTCTATTTTCTCATTTTGCACCTGCACAGACTTTGATGACTGCCTTGGGCAACAGATAGTGCAAAAGTGATGCCTAGGGGATTATGAGTTGGGTCATAGAACTCTTGTAACTTCCATCTTGGTATGCTTGCTCTGAGAATCAGCCGCAATGCTGAGAGGGAACCCAGATTACCTTCAGTTGAGAGGCTAACAGCCAAGTAGGGCTGCTAACCCATTTGGGATCCAAACCCAGAATGGACATAGTCTCCTAATGATGTGAATGAGATGTTTCTAGATGAGGGTTTAGTCAGTGTTTAGTCTAAACAGTTAAATGAGTAAATACATTTGGCCTTGCAGGCCATTCTAGTTAGCTTTGTCCACTTGATAATCGCAAGAGTCACCTGAGAGGAAAGGTTCAATTGAGGAATATGCTATATCAGACTGGCCTATGGGCGTGCCTGTGAGAGATTGCCTTAATTGTTAACTGAAGCAGGAGAGAGTCCACTGTGGGCTGTGCAATCCCTAGTCAGGTGCACCTGACTGTACAAGAAGCGAGCTAAGCATGAGCCTGCAAGCATGCAGCAAACAGTGTTCATCTGTGGTGTCTGCTTCATGGGCTTGCTTAAGTTCCTGTCCTGACTTCTCTGGGATGATGGCTGTCACTGGTAAGATGAGTCAAATTCTTTCCTCTTCTCAGTTGCTCTTGGTCAGAGTGTTTTGTCATAGTGACAGAAAGGAAACTAGAACACAGGTCATTTCATTTTTCCTTAATTCTTTCCTTCTGAAACAGCTGTAGACCATGTAAAAGGATGGTACACTAGACGTTATCTCCTTGTGACAAAATATCCAACAGAAGGCGATACAAGAGAAGAAGTGTTCAATTCAGCACGGCAGGGAAGGCACGGTGGCAGGAGTGAAGGCAGATGGCCACATCCCATCCACAGTCAGGAAGCAGAGTGTGTGATGACTACTTATGTTCAGCTTACCTTCTCTTTTTCATTCTGTCCAGGACCTCAGTCCATGGTATGGTGCTGCCCACATTTAGGGTATGTCATCTCATCTCAAATAAAATAATCTAGATAATCCCTCATACACATGTCCAGAGATTTGTTTTCTAAGTTATTCTAGAACCTTAAAAGTTGATGGTCAATATTACTCATAGATAAGCATATCCAACCTAGCCCTAGAGATTGTAGTTTACTACCTCATGCCTCTGTAACTTCCTGGCTTAGTCACTAAAATAAGAGCCACCATTCTCTTGGCCTTCCTATGTGAGTTGCGAGCAGATTTCCTGAGCCCCTTAGTCAAGTGGCTGATTTCTGTCTCAAGGCTTTGGGTAGCTTCTAGAAAGTACACATATCTGAGCCATTGTTCCCCAATAGTACGGTCCTGTATCCATCTCTCCTACTACCCCCGCAGTTATTTAAATGTTGACACTCAATCATCTATATCTTTCTACTTTTCTTCTTCCTTAGAAGCTCTAGTGCCCAGTACCAGTTGTTATGTTAACAACTCTGCATGGCTTGTCATCTTTAGTCTTCCCAGTCATCAATAAACAAAAGAGTGCATGAGTTCAGTAAGTTGTCTAAGGTCTGAAATATTGTCAACTTGAGTAGGTTAAGAAATGCCCTAGAGATGAAGAGAGTTCATACTTCAGTATTTCTTCTCTGTATATGCTTCATCTCCAGAGATCAGATCATGAAGGCTCTGACCTAATGAATGACTCGATTCCTGAAGTAAAAATATGAAGTCTATTGAAAGATGAGGTGTGCTTGAGGCAACCATGTCTCTGGGAGCATGTCCTTGGGGATATAACGCGCAATGGCCTCTTCCTGTTACAGCTCTGCTCTGTGTTCTGTCTGTCCTGATGGGAGCTGATCTCTACTTCCTGCTCACTGTGAAGTGAACAGCTACCTCATTTGCAGACTACTATTCCCATGAAGTTCTGACTGACAGTGGGCCCAGGACCATTGAGCCAGGTGACCACAGCTGGTCTCTGAAACTGTTAGCAAAGTATTTCTTTTCTCCTTTGAAGTTGTTCTCTTAAGTATTTTTGACACAGTGACACAAAAGCAGCTAAGATGATGGCCCAGAGCCATGGCATCTTTTATGCAGCACCCAGGGTCTTGACCACAGTGCCCTGTATCACCAGAATTCATGGTATAGAGTTAAAGTGAGAACATCTGAACAATACCTTGAAAAACTCCTAGTCCAGAGCTGGGCATGTCCAGGTACAACTCTACTTTCAATGTCCTGCAGGGTTCTGAGCACAGTGATTTTGGGATGGGAAAGTCAACTATTGAGAGACCAGTATGCACTTGGATGGTTTGTGGTCTGCTAGGATCCCTGTGGCTTCCTTCTGCCACATTGGCAGATATTTCAATACACCGGTTGTTTCTTTTTGTCTGACTTAGAGTGTGACTTGAGTTGGGAGCTTGGCTTGCAAACAAGACATTTAGACATGTTGGGAAGACTTGTTTCAACTAATGAGGGATGAGCAGTGGTGAATAAATTCACTTATTTTCTCATCCTCTGAGGTGCATTCCCAATGGTTTTACAAAGGAGCCCCAAGGGGATGGAACCCCAGTTGTATATTAATTCACATGCTCTTTGAAGCCTTTCCTCCCTTTTGGTCTCATTTTTTGCAAACTTCGCAGTATATTTTGGAAAGCAGGTCCCATGTGAGTAGCTTGTATCCAGATCCCAAACTTAAGTTTTATTTAAAAGAAAACCAAAAGAGTTCCCCTAAATTATTACACATGCATTTCCACAGACAAAGACCTGGTATATTCTCTGGTATATATGTGCACATGAGAAATCTGCATCAGAAGGTCCAAATTAGTGCAAATACATAATTATTGATTTTATTTTCACGGATGTTGTTTTCTTTGGATATATATAGTAACGGTAATTAGGCTAACCAAGATTTTGCTTGTTATTTTAATCAATAAAATAATTTGTAATCAGCATATCAACTGCATTGAAGTGATTTTGCTTCTAAAATACTTGAGGGAGATTCAGAGTTGTGCCACCTTCGTAGCTTTAATTGCTGATCCCTTGAGTTTTCTCTCTCATTTTATTTTTGGGACAGGGTCTCCATCTGTAGCTCAGGCTGGACTGGACATCATGACCCTCCTACCTCCATCATCCAAGTGCTGGTACAGATCTGTGTGACCATGACTAGATTCTATTCCCTTTCTTTCCCATTGATCGAACAGAGTGATGATGAATCCTGCCTGGCTCCAGCCTGTGAACTCTACCTGCTGAGGGATAAGCTAGAGCCACCAGGTTGTTTGGAGTTTAATGGAACCTTCTACACTAGCAGCAGGGTGCAGTGTTGTCCCAGGGATGCTGTCACTAAGTTATTTTTGGAAGTCTTGCAGTGTGAGCTGTTGATGTTTCTTTCTGCAATTTGCATAAGGTTCAGCCAAGTGCCAGGGTGGGTGTGGCCAGTGTTGGGTCCTTGAGCATAGACTTTATGGCTAGTCAGGGCTTTTGGACCATGGGGAGATTTACATAGAATCATACCCTCAGCCCAGAAGCTGGATTGTGACAGGGATGGAAGACTCCTCCCCACTGCTGCTCTGATCAATGTTGAGCAAGTTTTTATTTAGGTCTTCTGGGAGAGGGACCCAGGAGAGAGAGTTTGCTTCACTATTCAGATACACTGTGCATCTTTGGGGTTATGATGGGACTGAGAAGAATCTTAAAACAACAACAACAACAACGAAAATTATCAAAACTGCTTACCACATTGAGTACTCTTTTCCTTTTGTTTTCTGTCTCTCATGTTCATAGAACTATGAAGATGTGAGCTAAGATTATCTAGGTGTGGTGACTACTCATAGAACAAAGGCCACTTAGGCTTTATATGCCTCTCTGGGGGTGTAGTCTTTATGTAGATTTTTGGTCTGATAATCCCTTTGAAGTTTTTCATGGTCTTAGGCAATAGAAAAAATGGATTTGACTTACTTTAAGGTTTTTTGATCAGAGAGGCTAATAGCAATGTTTAACCTTCCATATTATAGGACACAGATTTCTTTTGTGGCTGTTATTGTAAATTAGTATTTTTTAAATGTATTTTTAAGTTAGCATAAAGAGTAGTGGGTTTAATTATGCCATTTTCATACATACACATCATTATACTTTGTTCTTATTTGCTTCCCCTCCCTTTCCCCTCTTCTATTCCCTCCTGCCCCCTCTTTCTGGTTCTCTTCTTCCCCCACAGTCACTCCGTCTACTTTCATGTCACATGTATTCCATTACTCTAGGAGACGGATTTCTGTCCCAAGCATTTCCCCAGGCTCCTCTCTCAGATGAGCAGTGGACTCATGACTTGGAGAGGATTTGGGATTCAGGGGTGTGAGAGGCTGAGAGGGTCTCTACGTCTTACCTCATTGACTACCACTTTGGCCACTAGTCTGCTGGTGACCCCGTTTACATAAAACCTGGGAAAGATTAGCCATTTGAGGTGCAGATATCTTGCCTTGTACCAACCTGTATGTCTTATAACAGAGAGCCAAAGTCCTGATTCAGGGACAATATTCTTCGGTGGCTTCCCAAACGTCGTTACTTCTGGCACCTGCCTCTTTAGTTTGAGAATAAGGGAACTTCATATATTGTTCTGATAGATATTGGATGGAAAGTTATCCTGCTTAGATGCTCAGGTTGACTGGCACCTTTAATGTCCTCCTTGCATTCAGGAAGGTTCCCATAGAGATCCTTCTCACACTCAACCCATGCATGCATGAATCTCTACATGTACCTATGAATCAATGCATCTGTCATCCATCCATCCAACCATTTGTTCATCTACACATGTATACTTCTGTCTTAGTGTTTCTATTGCTGTGAAGAGACATCATGACCAAGGAAACACTTATAAAGGACAACATTTAATTGGGGTAACTCACTTGAAGTTAAGAGGTTCAGTTCATTATCATGTTGGGATATGGTATTGTACTGGCAGACATGACATTGGAGAAGTAGCTGAGAGTCCTACATCTTGCAGGCAGCAGGAAGTGGTCTGTACTACTGGGTGATATCTTGAGCATATATGAAACCTTACAGCCCACCTCTACAGTTTCACATTTCCTCCAATAAGACCATACCCACTCTGACAAAGCCACACCTCATAAGAGTGCCATTCCCTTTGGGGATCATTTTCTTTCAAACCATCACACTGCCCATTACTCTATCAATCTACACAGACATATACACATTTTTCCCTCCATTACCCATCCATTTGTCCATCCATCAATGCATCCATTCATCCATCATCTAACAAATAGAGACATAATAGAATCCCAGTTTGGAAATCCATTCTGAGACAACTTAGAGAGAAAAGTGAAAACAGATAACTTCCATGTAGTAACTAACTTACCCCCAAAGGATTTATGATATCAGTATGTCTTTCACAAACTATCCTGGGAAAACATTGATTTCCTCATCTTGACAATTTCATCAAGAAAATATTGCTGACTATTTTGTATAAAAATAAGAATGAGGGACAATATTGAGTGATGAATAGATTAATACATAAATAAAAATAAAGATTCCTTAACATTTAATTATCATACTAATTTTGTCAAGTTTTGTTCGTTGCTATTTGTGTGTGTGTGTGTGTGTGTGTGTGTGTGTGTGTGTGTGTGATTCCAAAGAAAGAGATGTTTCTTTTTGTGTTACATTGGGCAGGAGTCTGGAGAGTTCAAGGCCAACCTGGGCTATGTAGCAAGACCCTCTCTCAAAGAGGCAAAGTGGGGGAAAAGGAAGGTAAAGAAGGAAAACCCATGGCTCTTAGAACACACAGTTGAACTTAATAGGGCTGCAAGCTACACACACAGAAGGAAATCAATTGTTTCAATAAGCAGCAAGTATCAATTAAAATTAAAAGCACTATCAGAAGAAGGAAAGGTGGATCTCCCCAGGGAAGAGTATACCAATTGGTCGTTCAGTGACAAATGTTCAGCCTTGAAAACATACATGCAAGTACCATTATATGGACTCAACAGATTATATTTAAGAATATATACCTATATACACATTCTTGTGATAGCAATTGATGGAAACAGAGGCCATGAATCTGAAAGGACAGCAGGAAGGGATATATGAGAGGATTTGAAGGGAGGAAAGGGAAGGCAGGAATGTTGTAATTAAAATACTCTCTAAAATAAACAACAACAACAAAAAATAGAGGATACTGACAACAACAAAGAAAAATACAGAACCTTCAAATTATGCTGCTAGTAACCAGACTCTGTCTATTGAACCCCATAAAAGGACTCTCCAAACATTAATCAGGGCCCTTGAGTATCTTTGCCCATGTGACCTGATGCTTATTTGTGATCCATTCTGTTACTTTGCTTTTAATAAAGTTTTCTCACTACAAAAAAAACACTTAAAAAGAAGGCAGTATGATTTACCATAAAGTAAAGATATAAGATTCTAGATGATAAAGATCAACATTTGAAAACCCCAAAGCACCACTGAAAAAATAGAAAAGAAAATCCACATAATGCTATATGCCTTGTCTCTGGAACTTCATGTCATCAAGAACTCATTCTTTCCAAAATCCACATGGGAATGCTAAGGGCTTGTTATACACAGTACAGCAGGAAAAAAAGGACAAGGTTTGAAGGGCTTGGCTCTCTGGTTGTAGTTATTATAAAGTAACAGTCAGCATACTTGGAATCTGGGTGACAAGGACAGGATGAGTTCAGAAAGAGATGTGATACATTTGGACAGGGTACAATAAAGACGAAAGGTGACACAGTGGAAAAGAGGCCTTTTAAACAAATATTATTGAAGCATTTGGACATCTATGTACAATGCAAGTGGGCCAGGGCGAAGTGCAAGCACAGGGTGTCCATTTGCTGCACTCCAAACAGGTTAGAGTCCTAACCTAAATCCTCCTCTCTCCATCCTCACATCCCAACAACTACAAAGGCTGAGTTTCACAGTGAACAAGCATCGGAGGACACGAGGGTGCACATAGTGTGCCTGTGTGTATCTCAATATGCAGGCTGACCACTTATTCTTGCTTGCCCAGGACTGAAAATCTACACCCCAGGAAAATGGGAAGGGTATGCATGAGTAAATGTGTGTGTGTGTGTGTGTGTGTGTGTGTGTGCGCGCGCATGCGTAAGTATGTGAGTATGAGTGTACACGTGAGTGCATGCAACATTGTACATGCCTATTTGAACATATTTACACATTTGACATATTGTGTGTCAATGAGAGATTATATATGTGTATGTATATACACATATATGTGAGCACATGTGCATTCATGTGTTTATGTGCGTCTTCAGAATGGACAGCTACCTTGACTTTGTCATAAGGGTTCCGTGGAAGCATCTAGGGAATCCAGAGAGGAGAGATACCAGAATCACTGAGTTCTCTTTGTCTGGTCATGGGGCCCTTGGCTTCAGGTAGTGCTCTACCCCTAGCTCTTAGTGGTCTTCTTTGAGTGTGGTTGAATTTGGTAATATAAAGCCTGCCTTATTAAAATACATATTTTGCCTTAATGAATCTTTGATATGAAGCACTTAGTAAGGAGAACATAATGCCCTTAGCTCGGTGGGGAGATGAGCTTTTCCTGCATAGGCTGCAGTGAGAAGGGGCTGCTGGGACAGGAGTGGGCAGTGCCTGCAGATAGCATCATGGCTCCTATGCATGGGGAATGGGCTGCTGATGGATAAGACAAGCAGGTCGGCTCTTGAGACTTTAGCCAGAGGAGTAGAGACAGGAGTCGAGTGGGGGGTGACCTTTAAGTTCAAAGTTCCTATACAACTGAGCCTGTAGTTTTTACAACTTATTTAAACTATTGGGAAGGAGGTGTGAGTATGTATATGCACATGAATGCAAAAAGAAAAAAAAAATACAGTGGAAGACGCGGGTCTGAACGGGGTGGAGCATAGCTCAGAGCAGAGTAGTGATTGGAGGACAGAAATATGCAGAGAAAGAGGAAGGGAAGGAAGGCTGCCCAGTCCCTCCCTCCTGCAAGCAGAATGCCTTTAAGGTTTAAGAGTTCAAGCCCTTTCCAGGGCTGAGTTTCTGGCTGGGGTGTCTCAGGTACTTGCTCTTTACTGAGACAGGATCAGGACAGACATTGCCATAGCCTGTGCTGTGTTTACCATTTTAAGGATCAGAACTCTGAGGCTACAACTGATGACAGCTGCCCAGGAAGTGGAGGATGCATTGGAAGCCACCCTTTCCCAGGTCCCCACTCTCTTGCTCTGTTGGCCTGGGGAAACCTGATCCTATTGAGTCTCTGAGCTGGCTGCCCTTTGCCCTTGATGTGTAGATGGTCCCTCCTAATGCCCCAGTCTTATCCTGGTGTCCCCTCCTCTCACTACCATCCTGTTTAAGGTAGTTACCATACCCCGTGGTTTGGTACCAGCCCTTTGTGGGTGACTTTACTCCAATTTCGTGATTTGTAGCATATTCTGTCCCAGGCATTCTTTTATAATATTTTCTTGTTTTAAAAACACATTTTATTTATTGACTTTGTGCATGTGTGTACATGTGTATAGTGCTGTTGTTGGTGTGTGTGTATATGGTGTTGGTGTGTGGGGTACATGTATGAGATATGCAGTGTTTGGTGTGTGTATATGATGTATGGTATCTTGTGTGTGTATGATATTGGTGGTGGTGGTGGTGGTGTGTGTGTGTGTGTGTGTGTGTGTGTGTGTGTGTGTATGTGATGTGGTGTGTGATGTGGTGATGTGTGTGTATGATGTTGGTGTCTGGTGTGTGTGTATGATGTGTGGGGTATGTGTTTATGATATGTGGTGTGTGTGTGTATGGTGTGTGGTGTGTGTACATGTGCACCCCAGGGTCCATGTGAATGTCAGGAGTTGGCTTTTTCTCTTTTCACTACATGGATCCAGAGGACTGAACTCAGATTACCAGGTTTGGTGTGAGCATCTTTACTGGTTGAGTCATCTATCTCCCGTGTCTCTTTTCTTGGCAGTAAGCTCCATGAAGGGAGAAATGACATGCAAAATCACCCATGTATGACTCAGAGCTTGACACACTGATGATGCTCATTAAATATGTGCAGCGTACACGTGGGAAAGACTGAGAAATTTGCCCCAAATTCCAGGGGAAACAAGTGACAGAGGCAGTGCTTGAACTACTGTCCACTCTAGTGCCCTGCTCTCCCTTTACTCTCACTGAATTTTCCACGTTCTATGACTCCACCATGTAAGGCACTATTCCTCTGGGTTGACAACTGTGATGCCGGAAGTTGCCCCCAATGGCAGGAGCAGGGAGCCCACCTGCCATTCATCTCCTGATACAGCCACAGTGGCCAGAACTCAGCTCTCCACTACTTTGCTGTAAGGGGTCAGGCAGATCTCAGTTCCCATCTGTGCTGCGCTAATACAGGGTCAGCATAGGGTGCTTAGGAACACTGTGCCAAATGGTTCCCCTTTCTCCAGCATCCACCATCTTCCATTGTCACAGCTGCCAAGTATTTCTATTTCTAAATATTTGAGCATCAGGGGTAATGGAGAGGAATGCTGTGGGTCAATGATACACTCAAGCCAACCACAGGCCACTGTGGCCATATACATATACATACACATATACATATACAATTCGCTGTGGAATTATCTTGGAAATGAAGCTAGGCATAGAGGAGCTTTGGGGAGCAAGAGATGGCAAGGGTCTATTGTAGTGAACTACTGTGGTGTCAGGCAGCTTAGGGAAGTGGGAGGGGCTTGGGTACCAAAGGTAAGCCTGACCATGAAGGCTGCCCAAGGTTGGAGGTAAGGAGGAGTGCCAAGGCCACTCCTTGTAGCCTTGCTCAGCCATGGTGGAGGAGACTCCTGGCAGGAAGGGCTGACTGGGAGGGGTACCAAAGAGGAGGTGCTGTGTGTACCTCCCCTGAAGCAGCTCGAGCACACGCAATTATAAGACGGTGGGCAGATGACAGAGTTAGTTAATGTAACAAGCCCTTTAAGCATTTAGCCACATTCGAGTGTTTAATCAGCTGTGTAAAGTGCAATATCTATCTTTCAATTTTATGCCATTAGGGGAGACAAGATTTTGATTAGGTACTTAATCTGTGCACGGAAAAAACAGGCCCACAGCAAGCCCATGGTGGGGAGGGAAGGGACATTGGATGGGGGAATTCGATAAAGGGGAAAGACAGAAATTTAACATAAAAGAGAATTAGTGCAGCTCCTTTCAATTTAGTGCCCAGGCTTTATGGCCTAATCAATTAGAGGCCTGGCCGGGGCTGCTGGGAAACTGCTCGGCTGGGCTGGAGGCTTGGCCATATTAATTCCCTTCATTACGTGGGGGTCAGGCTGAGGGCTTGGTGGGGCTCTGCAAGGAGTGGGTCACTTCTCGGGCACTGGTTTGGGAAGCAGAGGGAGGAGGTCAAAGGCTTCCAGGATGGCCGGGCTGGGTCCTGGACACTCTAGGACAGCTGGGTTCCCAGGAGAGTGGGTCTGGGAGAACTCTGTAGACACAGGATGTGGGGTGGAGGTGGATGTGTGATGGGATGGATGGGGCCTGGCTTTGCATGCTAGCTCTCTGACCCATTGGCTGTGTGATCTTAGGCAAAAAGCTTAGACTCTCTGTGCCATAGTTCCTGCAGAATCACAATGGAGAGTTACCCTAAAGACTAGTACGGGGGTTGGCACAATATGTGGCATAGTTTTTCTTTTCTTTCTTTCTTTTTTTTTCTAATGCCATTAACGAAGGTCTCACTCCCATGAGTCCTAACTGCCACTGCCACTTTCTTTGTGTGCTTAGCACTGTGCAAGCTGATCTCTGCCCCTGGCAGGACTTGTCCACATCACTATGCTACTGCAGTCTACAAATGAGGGGACTGAGGCACAGGGTACCATTGGCTCGCTCACAGCTACTTGGTGCCAGGGCTTTTTGAATCAGTACCTCTTCTTGTATGATGCTTTCCCCGTTATTGACGTGAGTCTGGCTACCACAGTGAGTGAGGACAGTAGGAAGAAGGTGGTATTAACAAGGCACCCAAGGGCTCTAACCTTAAAAGACCAGGCTCCAGTTACTGGGATTGTTGGAGAAAAGGGGCCGGGGGCCAGAAAGCAATTGGTTTTCACAGAGTGCTGGCCACTGAAGACTGAGGAAGAGTTAACCTTACATGGGATTCTCTGAAGAAAGGAAAGGAATGTAAAAGATTGGACATACTGATGCTTGTGGTAGAGATGAACCCCTGGTCTCCCCCTTGGGGCATTCTCTCTGTCTCTGTGGCATCTGCTTAAGGCATCCACTGAGGCAGGGATCATGGTCCAGAGTCCCCAGTGGGGAGCCACACAAGCTGACAGTGACCTGAGAGTGGGGTCTGATTAAATCCCAGATGGATGTGAAAGGTGGCCTTCCACATGAGGTTTATCGAACCAGCAGCTGTGCAGATCCAAGGGGGATTTCCTTTGTGACAAATATGAGTTGGGGAGAGGGATTGCTGGGTGCTTATTGGCTGACCCTTTGCTTTTTCCATTTGCTTTCCCATTAGCCCCACAGTATGCTGGTGAGAATCAGGGACGTGAATGCAGGTAGGAGTGCAAAAGTACATGGCCCCAACCAGGCATTGGATAGGATGAGAACTGGTTGCTTATTAGACTGCCTGTCATTTAGTCTCTTTGTGATGGTTCAGATGCTGTTTCACATATACATTATCCATGGCATCTGATGATATCTGTCTGGATGGTTGCTATGGTGCCCATTGTTTGGGTGCAGAGCTTAAGGTCACTGAGAGCAAGTTATGCTTATGACACCATATAGGTGGCATGTGGTAGGATTAGATGCCCTTTGCTTCATCCCTGGTTGCTTCTGAAGGCCTCTCGCACTCAGTGTGGATATGAAGCAGACAGGGTGAGCCACGTTCAGTGGGTCCTGAAGGAGCTTGGATTATTCCAAGGGTATCTGATGAGAATTTACTATGTGCCATACATTACCAGTCCTGGGGAAGACAGGAGTGACTTCTGTTGTCCTTGTCACTGAGCAATCCTTGCCCACTTGCTTGTGTAATGAACAGGAGAGTGAACCATTGAAAGGAGTGTCTGCCTAGTCCTCAGTGTCTTTAAGCAGGTAGCAGAGAAGTGTGAACCATAGTGCTCCTGTTTGAGGTCGTGATTGACTGAGTGTTCAGAGCTGAGGACACTGACAAAGACAAGAGAGGCAACAACTTGGGGTTGAAATCATGAGCCACCTCCTTATAGGTGGAGAAACTATGTAACTTCTCCAGTCACACTTTCTTATGTTTTGGCCAGAATCCACCTTTCTTCTTTTCCCTCAGACAGAGAGGATCAAGGTAAATCTGTTACTGTAAGGCCTAGCACACGGTAGAGAGTTAACGGGCACTTCCTTTTCCCTCTTAATGACCAAGAAATCCATGCATCACTATCCAGGAGGGGGTCTTCTGATGAGGTGTCATTAGGGTCTGCCCTTGAGCTCTTGTCCTCTCCCTGTGGAGAGTTAAAAAAAAATGTGTGTGTTAATATATGAGCTGGTGTGTGCATTTGTGTGCCTGCACAGATATGTGTGTGGAGACCAGAGGTCAAACCCAGGTATCTTTCCTCTGAGATACCCCTCCTCCCACCACTTTAGAGACAGGGCCTCTCACTGGCCTGGAACTAGCTAAGTAGTCTAGGTTGTCTGGCCAGTGAGCTCCAGTGATCTTTGGCTTCATCTGCTCAGCTCAGGATTATGGGCATGTGCCACCATGCCTGGCTTTATGTGTGAGTGCTGGGGATTGAATTTAGGTCTTCATGTTTGGGTGGCACACACTTTACTGACTGAGCCATTTCTCTCATGTCATGTAAAAATGGGGCAGTTAGATTAGCTTGCTTGTGCCATTGGGTATCTATGTCGTTCACCATTGCTCGGTAAATCTTTACCAAATGATTCAGAACATGGATGGGTGAGTGATGGGAACACCTTGAAGTCCCATTATGCAGAGGACATGGAGGTGTGGGATGTATCACATGGTAGAGCCACAGTCAAGAAACTCTCCTGATGGGAGATTCTTATGGAGTAAAAGGTGACAGACCAAACTGTCAGTCACTGCACTCAGATCCTGAAAGCAAGACAGACAAATGCAATCATAGGAGACAAAGACATGACCTTGTCCTTCTTGACTCTATAGTCATTTGCAGCTGAGGTTGGTAAGAGGCACTGTGAAGGACCAGAAAGAAAATACTTTAGCCTTTAAGGACAGACAATATTCACCGAAAGAATTCTGCTCTGCCACTGGAATGTGGAAGCAGCCAGAGGAGACATTTAAGCAAATGAGGATAGCCGAGTTCCAATAGAAAGCTTTATTTACACGGGCTGGGGACACAGCTTCGTCTGTAAAGTGCTTACCTTGTGAGCATAAAGACCAGAGTTTGGTCTGCAGAACCCATGCAAAGAAGCTGAGCATCACTCATGTTCGTAACGCTAGAGGTTGGGAGGTGGGGAGGTGGGGAGGTGCAGAGTTGGGGAGGTGGGGAGGTGGGGATAGAATTCCTCGGAGTTTCCTGGCTACCAAGCCTCACCTAAATGATAAGGTTTAGACTAATGAGAGACCCAGTCTCCAAGGAGTCAGTGATCTTGATAATTACATGTGAACATGCACCTTTATTAATGGAAACAGGTAGCTTGTAGATCGCCTCATGGGTGATTACATGCCAGTTCACTAGTTAAAGGATACAGCCCAGGGTGTTATCTTCTGCCCTGCAGATCTATACCCAGCATAATCATCATTGACTCTTAGCCCTATGCCACCACTTTGCATCAAAGAACCCTGAGCAGTAAGTAGGAAGGGCAATGAGGCCCCTGCAGACTCAGGCTAAGCTCCAGGCATACAAAAGAGCAAGCTGCCTTTTGGGGACACCCACCATGCCTCACACCTTCTACACATCATCATCCCAGTGAACTTCCTTAGCAACCTGAAAGAGTAGGTTCCGATTTCTTTTTCACTTTTACAGTTGAGGAAACAGGCTCAAGGAGATGAAGTGACTTAAGGTCACTCAGCTAGTGACTTAGCATGTATTTATTGAGAAAATGTGCTCTATCTAGATGCCTTTTTTTTTTTCCCCCAGTGAGGGACACAGCACACTCCTGGACTCAAGATGCTCACATTATACTTGGGGGAAGTGGGAAGTCAACAGATACATAAACAATATAGGTGTTAGAAGGAAATAAGGGTTTAATTCACTGGACAGGTGTGTTTTCAAATGCAGTTTGGCAAATCTCCCATGATCTGTGACCATGTCCTTCTATTGTCCTTTTTGTAAATGGAGTTCAGTTGGGCTTTCATTGCCATCTGCTCAAGTATTGTCTAGGCTATCTTTTCTTCTACAGTGGCCAAGTTCAATGGTTGCGACGGGGACTATCTAGCTCTCTCAGCCAGAAAAAGTTTATAATCCTGGCTTGGAGCAACCCATCTTTCTCTTCTGCCGGTGTTTCAAGTCCTTCTGGGTTGTTCCATGCTCACGATCTATTGGTCATCCAGGGACCCAGTTTGGTAGCACATCCCTGTTTCAATTTTTCATAAGAAGATTCTGGAGAGTTCCCTATATGCTGCAAAATGTCCATCCCTAAAGTGACTTGTGCTATTTCTGCTCAGAATTTACCTACTCTGCTCAAAAGAACATCATGGAACTTTGCTGTGTACTTGGAAAGTGAAGAGTGAATAGTATTTAGTGACTCATTTCAATGACCACTCATATCGTTGGTGGTACCCAAGGAGGGTTAAGTCAGGGGCTTTTCTTTAGGTGTATATGTGGAGGTCAGAGGATGATCTTAGGTGTCTCGTCATGTGTATCTTCACCTTGGGCTGTTTTGTTTTGTTTTAATTTTTTAGTCAGGCTCTCTCACTGCACCTGGGGGTCACTGATTGGCTACATTGGCTGGCTAACAAGCCCAAGAGATCCTCTTGTCTCTGCCTCCAGCACTGAGATTGTAGGTATATGCCACTGTACCCAGATTTTTACATGAGTGCAGGGGGTGGGACTCGAGTCCTCATGTTTTTATGCTGTTCTAGCTTCACTAAAAGCAACTTGTAGAGGGATGGGTTTATTTCATCTTACAGTTCCTGGTTCCAGGCCATCTTAGAGGGGAGTCAGGAAGCTGGAGGAGGAACTTAGAAGAACATTGCTGACTGGGGTATTTTGCTACCTTTTTTTTTTTTTTTTTAACACAGCTCATCTGCCTAGGAATGGCACCAGCCATCATGGGCCGTGCCCTCCTTCATCAGTTAGAAATTAAGAAAATGTCTCAGAGACATGGCCACAGGCCAATATGACCTAGGCAATTCCTCATTAAGGCTTTCTCTTCCAGGTGACTCCAGATTGTGTCAAGTTGATAGCTGGACCCATGATACTCAGCAAGCATTTGGATGATTCATCTATGTTCCCAGACCCTGTGGTAGAGATTTCAATGTTAAACAACACGACCAGGCTTGGCCTGGACAAGCATTCAGCTAGATTGGAGCTCAGTCTGTTCATTGTGAAAGTGTGACCCCATGTAGCCTCCAGTCTGTGCTACCCGCTTCCCTGGCCTGTGGAAAAGGGTGCTTAGAAGAGCACTGGATAGCTAGCTAGATGCAGGTGCATGTGCCCCTGTAAATTGCCCTGACCACCTTGCTCTAGCACAGGGACTGTATTTCTCATGGGTTACCCCATAGTGGGCACAGCAGGGCAGCTTTTCTGGTCCACCCAAGAGCACTGGGCCCAGGGATCAGAGTGAGGCTATGCCTTTGGAGACACTGCATTAAGGTTATTAATAACCCTCTCAGCCTTTATTGAAAAGATGCTCTCCCCGTCTGAATTTGCCACTATGGCAACCCATTTATTAAGGCTGTAAGAGCTGGAGTTGCTTCAGACTGTATTTATTACCTCGATGTGCTGAGGGAAGGAACAGCTGACCTGGACTGGGGCAATTGTGGGGAGGTAGCTTAGCATGGCTCAGAGGGAAGGCAGTCCTTGGATCACCCTGCAGGAAGTCATCAAGGAGGTTGTAGTGTCCACCTTCCCTGTAATGTCAGGACTTGGATTTTAGGAAGGGAGTTGGGGTATGTGTATGTACATAAGGCTAGCAGGAGTGAGTCTCCAGGGGCCCAGAGCTAGTGGGCAGCAGTGGTGGTCCCGAGAATTAGGGGCTTATGTTTTAAGTAACCCCTCTCCTATATGCAATAAATCAATTTAACACAAAAACAGCAATCATACCATAAAGATGGCAGCACCACCAGTATCTAATACATCAATGCTGTGCCTGGCCTCCCCGGTCCCTTTCTGCAGGACAGTGTTAAATGCACACTGAGTAGATGAGTCAGAACCTGTGTTAGTGTGTGAGCTTCCACAACAAAGTACCACAGACTATGCAGTGTACAGGCCTTCATTTTCTCTCTGTTCAGAACTGTAAGTCTGAGACACAGCTGTGGGCAGGCTTGCTTTTCCCTGAGGCCTTGCTCTTGCTTTCTCCTGAGCCCTTCATCCTAGGCTCACATACGGTGTCTTCTTGGTGTGTCCTCATGCAGTCTTATTGTGTGCATCTGTGTCCTGGTCTCCTCTTGTGACAATGCCAGTGGTGTTGGGTCAGAGCCCATTCTAATGCTGTCATCTCCAAAACGACCCTCTTTTCAAATGTGGTCATGCACTGAGGTTACTGAAGACTGGGGGTTTCCAGCATATGAATCAAAGGGGACACAAGTCTGTCTATAATAGGACTGAAAGATGTCCTCATGTCTGGAGTCCTCTGAGGCATCCTGGAGTGTTCACATCACTGTGCATTTCTTTCTTTCTCTCACCTCCTACCCCAACCATTCTTTCCACACCTGTTTCACATTGGGCACTATGTTAGGGGCTGAGGATCCAATGGCAAGGTCAAATAAATGTATTGCAGAGTCTGGGGAGACAGCTCAGTAGATAAAGTGCTTGCCTTGCAAGCAAGGGGACCTGAACAGCACCTCTACTATCTACATCTCAGTACTGGCATCCTCCTGGAGACAGGCACATTCCCGAGGCTCCCTGGACAGCCAGTGTAGCCTGCTTAGGGGAATTCCAAGCAACTGAGAAACCCTGTCTCAAAATTCAAGGTAGAAACTGGGTATGGTGGTACATGCCTTTAATCTCAACACTACGAAGGCAGACATAGGCAGATCTCTGTGAACTTGAGGCCAACCTGGTCTACATAATGAGTGTGATGCTATTCAGGGTGATATGGTGAGAACAATGAGTGGTTAGTGGGAAAATGAGAGCGAGGAACCCTATGTGAGATGTGACTGCAGAAATCATGTCATCAGAATCATTTTTGTCAAGTTTTGTCAAGATCTCACTATTGCACCTAAGTGGCAGGTAGAGCCATTGCAGGACAGTGAGCAGGGGTGGAAAGGGCAGGAAACCCACATGGGTTATACCAACCAAAGCCCATAAGCCCATTCTACCTGTGGAGAGAAGACTAGGTGGGCCAGACAGGTAGGTGTGTGTGTGTGTGTGTGTGTGTGTGTGTGTGTGTGTGTGTGTGTGTGTGTGTGCATGTCTAAAAGAAGGGGTATCATAATGATAACTATCTTCCCACTGTGCATCAAAGGCTTTTTAACTTACTGGATACTGGAAATTGTTCTTTGGAGGGCCAGAGATCAAAGATTCCCAGTCATTGTGTTTTTCTGTTGATAATTTTCCTAGTTCCTTTTGAAATGATTTTGAATTTACCCTCATGTTGAAATTGCAAAAACAATATGAAATTCCAATTTTCTCAGTTTCTCCATCTTCTGGTGATAACCAGATAACCAGTGGTACAACAATCAAGCCAGGAAGATGCCATTGAGACAAAATTATGAGGAACTGAAGTCCTTGGCTCACCAGTATATATGTGTGTGTGTGTGTGTGTGTGTGTGTGTATGAGTCTATATTCACTAATTAGACTACTCATTAATTTTTTAAAATTAATACAATTTTATTTTATATACTAATCCCGGTTCCCTCTCCCTCCCATCCTCCCATGCCCTCCGCCAACTACCCATCTCACTCCCCCATCTGCTCCCCAGCCAGGGTGAGGCCTCCCATGGGGGATCATCAAAGTCTGTGAAATTATTTGGGACAGAGCCTAGGCACTCCCCCATGTATCTAGGCTGAGTGAGTATCCCTCCATAGGCAATGGGCTCCCAAAGTCCAGGCCAACCAGTTTCTATAGTACTTTTCTGCCTAGTTCTAGGACATAGACCTCTTAATTTCTAAAGAATGTAAGTTATTTGTATCCATTTATTAATTTGTTTATATGTGTGCATGCCTTGGCATGTATGCAGGTTAGTTTTGTTAACTGGATTCAGATGGGAAGAGGGAGCCTCAACTGAAGGCTTGCCTTTGTCTGGGGTTGGAGAGATGACCTAGTGGTTTAGAGCACTGGATGCTCTTCCAAAGGACCTGATTCGATTCCCAGAACCCATATGGCATCTTACTATCCTCTGTAACTCTAATCCCAGGGGATCCCATTCTCTCTTCTGTCCTTCTCAAGCACTGACATTAATGCAGGTAGAACATTCATACACATAAAAGTTAAAATAATTACAAAAAGAAAAAGCATTGCTTCTGTCAGACTGACCTGCGGACATGTCTGTGGGGTATTGTGGGAGGTCCTAGACCACTGTGAGTGGTGCCACTGTAGTCAGGTAGTCCTAGGTTGTATAAGAAGACAAGTTGAGCAAGCCATGGAAAGCATGGTAGTAAGTAGGAATTCCTCTATGGCCTCCATTTTAGTCCCTCCATTTACGTTTCTGCTTTGACTTCCCTCAATGAGCTGCTATTTGTAAGACAAATAAACCCTTTCCTCCATGCATTTGGTTTTTGGGCTGTGCTTTATCACAGCATCAAAAAAGCACATGAGGGTAGCATGAAAGTGGAAGTAAGACAATATCTTACAGGAGTTGCTTCTCTCCACCACCTGGGGCCTGAACTCACGTCTTTGGCCTTGCTGACAGGTGTCTTCTACTTGCTGAGCCATCTCACCAGCCCAGGATCCTAAGTTTTAGAAGATACATGATAGAAAAGACTAGAAAGCATTGTCACGCCAGTGTCCTGTATTGGACTTAGAGAAGTTTTGAGAGTTGCAGAGCAAAAGGGATGCAGAGTTGATGTAAAGGCTTGGATGGCTGAGGAAGCTCTAGAGTGCTTTCCACCCTCATTCTTTGTCCTGGCTCTTTGGGTCACACTAGCCATAGCTACCAGGTATGGTAGCTTTCAGCTGACTACGCTCTATAGGTGCTTATACCTGCTCTCTGTCTCACCCACGAAGGACAATGTTGTCCTCTCAGACTGTCTCACATCTCTCCACATGGCTCCAGCCTACTCATCTTTCTTGAAGCTTCCTTCCCATCCTTTACAAGTCTCTTCAATATCTTACCTTACTCTATCATAGATGTCTGCCTTTGCTTGCTTCCTCCCATCTCAGAAATTCCTTCTCTCTAGTTCTCCATGTGCAAATTCAACACATCCTTCAAAGTCTTGGCACTCTCCACCCCAGTCTCTCCATCTTTACCTGACAGCATCCAGATTTTAGTGCTAGTGTTCCCTACTTAGAGATGTCCTCTATGTTTTGATTTAGTGTCTTGGTGCTTTTGGCTTCTGTAATAATCTTTCTGGTTGACTTATTTCTTGTCTTCCTCTGTCAGCATGTTCATTCCAAGGACTAGAACCCAGTCTGTGCTGGCCTCTGCTGTGAGCCCTGCACCAGAAACTGCATCTCTTGAGTAGGTGCGCAGTGCTCATTTGTAGGTACAGTGGATAGAGCACAACTGATAATAGTTATACTGAATTAAAACATTATAGTGATAGGAAAGTGTTATGGCTAGGGTAGCTCTATTGGTCAGTGCTTCATCACAGCAACAGAGAGGCAAACTAGGACTTCATGCATGAACAACATGCATTATCTCTACAGCTGGCTACCTCTGGTTCTGTTGAGGATTATGCTTGCCATAAAACATTGCTACTTCAGGTGATTTTATCTTCACATGGATGGCGAGGCCCTTGGTAAGGCTCATATTCACCTCTGAGTCTGTTTTAGCTCAGGAGTTGGCACATGGGAAGCTGCCACGATAAATATTCTGATTGGACAAATGTTTTCACAAATGAGAAAAACAGCCTTCATTGCTTCTGTTTTGCGAATGAGGCAGTCTGGTCTAATGGCCTGAGACATGCCAGCAGCAGAGCTGGGCAGAGGAGTTAGGAGTCCCTCTTCCACCTGTACATGTCCCAGCATCCACAGGTTCTTGGTCTCTCTGTCTCCTACTCTGGGTTCTTAAGAAAGCAAATATAACCCCATAAAACTCTCTCCAGTGTAGCTTGCTTACCCCTCTTATCAGAGTAGAAGGGGGAGCTGAAAAGGGCTTTCAAAAGAGCCATCTGTTAGTTTTCAAAAAGACATTATCTGCTTCCCATCACAGGGTTTTTTGCTGCCTCTGCCATGTGTCTGCTCTCCCTCTGCTGTCTGAGAGAGCAGAGTGCATGGTGCCTCTCACTGTCCTGTCTGTGGGTGGCTGCTGGAGGTGGGCTGCAGATGGAGTATTTATCTAAAAGTGAAGAGATCTGACTTATAAGCAAGCCCGATATTAAATGTATAAATAATGCATCCCGTGGCATTATTTATAATGGAATAACATCCCTATAATATAATAAAAGTATGCAGGTTCCCAGAGCTTTACTTAACCCATTCATGCCTCAGAAGATGCAGCGGGTCCCCCAGCTTTCTCTGTCTTCCAGGGATTTGAGATGGGTTCCGCACGCCAAGCCCATCTGGGCCTCAGATTCTGCAGAGCTCAAGTCCTTGGCTACTTACAGGGATGAACTTGACCCCAGTGTGAGTCAAAATGGAGCTTTCTCGTCATCAACCTGGAATCTTGAAGCATGGGAAGGGGCTTTTGTGGTGATATTTTGTTTATGATATATCAAATAAAGCTTGCCTGAAGATCAGAGTGCAAAGCTAGCCACAGACATAGAGGCCAGGCAGTGGTGGTAAACACCTTTAATCCCAGCAGCCACACAAGTAAACCACAGAGGTCAGGCAGTGGTAGTACACACCTTTAATCCCAGCACTCAGGAGACAGAGGCAGATGGATCTTTGTGAGTTCAAGGCCACACTGGGCTTCACGAGAGTGAATCAGTCTAAAAGAGAAACAGAGCTAACACCTTTGATCCCAGTATTTGGGATGACAGGCCTTTAATCCCAGCACTAGGGAGGTGGAGACAGGAGTGAAATGGCTGGATGGAGAAAGGGATATAAGGCAGCAGGAGGCAGGTTCTCCTTGCAATCTGAGAGTCTTAGGTGGTGGAGAGCAGTGCAGTCTGAGGTTCAGTGGATTGCCTTTTCAGTCTGAGCATTGGCAGAGGTGAGAATACTCCAGTGGCTGGAGGCGTTGCTTCTCTGATCTTCAGCTTTAACCCCAATTATCTGCCTCTGGGTTTTTAATAGCAACTAGAATTCATGCTACAGACTTTCATTGTTTAACCATGCTCCCGGGTAGATACTGAGACACGCAAACAAGTGCTTTGCATCTGATATGTCTCAGGAAGACTTGAGAATCCCCAGATCTTTGCTCTAGAAGGCTCACACAAGCCAGGCCTGTTAGGTCAATGCAGCAATGTTATGACTCAGTTTCCACCATCTCACTGTTACTACTCACCTGCCCATACCCCCTCCTCTTTCAGCCTTCCACTGTGTGATTTGTCCACGCACCCATTTGCACACCTTCTGTCATGCTAGTGGGCCCCTACCTGGTGAATTGCTTGCTCCAATGTCTTCTTGTTTATCAGATGCAGCAGACTCACAGCAGACTATGAGAGAGCAGTGCTTACTTGAATATTTGGAAGCTTGTGCCCAGTCCTCGGCAAATCCCTGGTCCTCACTCTTTCCTGGGTTTCCAGTGCCACCAGGACTGCCCAGAGTTTTCCCTATTCCTCAGAGTACTTGGCTTTCTGGCATCTGGTACCTTTAGATCTCCAACCTCATTTCTTACAATGAGAAGGTAATGTTGTACACTGAGTCATCGAGCAAACAGAAGCAGTGGGAGGGATGGGTGCTCTGTGTTTTACAGTCCTTGCTCTGGCTGTATCTCAGCTGGCATTTACCCTGTCAGCCCTCTTTCTCAGCATGTAAGAAAGGTTACTATCTCCAATGTTAGGCTCATTCTCAAATCTACAGACCTACCCCTTCCAGCTATCAATTCCAACAATGATCTTTTCTCTTCCAGGATCTTTGAACTCTTTTCCTTCTGGTTCTGTATCAGTTTTCAAATATATTCACCTTACTCTCACCCATGAAGCATTGACTTAATGTTTTCTTAGCTACTGTTCCTGTTTCCCATTCCAGTCATATTTCATAATGCCAGGAACTTTGTGCTTATTGGATCTTTACCAAGATATAAAAAACATGGAGTAGTTGTGCTAAATGACTCGGCATTATTTGACTACAATAAACTAATATTTAGGTGAGAGTTAGAGTTTGGGCATGCAATGACCCTTAAACGCTGAGGTATTAAAGGTTTGTTCCCCATTTGGTGGTACTACTGTGAAGATGTTACTGGGGAAATTAGTCACAGATAGTATGCCTTTAAAAGATTAGTTTTATTCTCTGCCTACTTTTCTATTTCTCCAATTCCTGGGTGCCACAATGTGAGTAGATTTTCTCCATGCACTCTCATCTATGATAGTCTGCCTTAACATAAGCCAACTGAGATGCTGTTGGAACTATACATGACCATGTGTATAGCTTGTTGTTTTCCACCAGCCCACCCGCCACAGCTGCGCCAGCCCCAAATAACACTCAGAGACTCTGTATTTGATACAATCCTGTTGGCCAGTTACCATTATTGTTTATGGGCTAGCTCTGTCTTGATTATTAACCCATTTCTACTTATCTAAGTATTTCTACGTGGTCATCTTATCAGGGAGCCACGGCTGGCGTCTTCCTTTCTCCCCGGTCTACATCTTGACCCTGCTAACTACTTCCTCTTTCCTCCTCCTGGTCTCCTAGCCCCACCTATCTAGTTTCCTATTGGCCAAAAGGGCTTTACTAATTAACCAGTATGAGAAACATATTTACAGAATAACATCTCCCATTACATGTGGTTAAGGATTCCTTGGGACTGGTTTATGGGAGGATTTGGAAAAGCTTGAAGATGTAAGCTGTAAAAGCCCCAGAAATGTGAATGGAACTCAATGAGCAGCTTGGATGTGAGCTAAGAAGAATAGAGCACTAATAGCAACACAGAGAGTAAAGATGATATTGGGAGGTTTTTAGATAGAAATGACAACTCAGATAGATTGTATCTTAGTCACTATTCTATTGATGTGAAGTGACACCATGACCAAAGCATGATAAAAAACATTTAACTGGGGTCTTGGTTACAATTTTAGGGCTTTAGTCCACGATTATCATGGTGGTGAGTATGGTGGCATACAGGCAGGTGCTGGAGCACTAACTGAGAGATCCTGCTCTGTAGCAGAGAGAGAGAGAGAGAGAGAGAGAGAGAGAGAGGGGGGGAGGGAGGAGGAGGAGGAGGAGGAGGAGGAGGAGGAGGAGAGAGGAGAGAGAGAGCACCTGGCATGCAGTTTTGAAACTTCAAAGCCCACCCCCAGTGACACTTTCTCCAAGAAGGCCACACCTCCTCTAATAAGGCCACACTTCATAATCTTTGTAATCCTCTCAAAGAGCTCCACTCTCAGCTGACTAAACTTTCAAATATATGAGCCCATGGAGGTTGTTCTTATTCAAACCACCACAGACTGGGAGCTGGATTTGAGGCTATGTGTCTTATATTCTGACAAAGAACTTATCTTTATTTTATCTGTGCCCTGGGATTTTGAGTGAGAAAGATTTTAAACACAATGGAGTATCCACCTGATTGAAAAAAAAATCATTTAGACAGTGGCTTTTTTTCCAGGTAACAATGGGAAGAAAAATGTAGAACAGAAAGACTTGGAACACTTGTAGCTTGGCCAAAATAGAAGCACATTTAATGCTGTTACCAAGGAAGGTGTGATAGTCAAAAGATTAGTGCCACTTAAAAGAAGTCTGTAGTTTGTACCAGGACAGTACAAAAAAATTGCTGTTAGGGCATCTCAGGAGTTGTCCAGAATATACTCATTGTGGGCTCAAGGGTGTAACTGTACTAACTCCTTTAAAACACTTTCTCTGAGCATAGAATGCTTGTACAGGGCCATTTAGGAAGTTGTTTTCCCAGGATTAAGTTCACCATGCTTGTCTGTACAGGGACTCAAAGGCTGCTGGTGTATCTGAGTGGGAGGGACTTTTAACTTGGTGGTAGGCTTGGTGTCATTGATGTTGATGTTGTTTTTGAAGACACACAGAATACAAAAGGTGACTGACTGATCGTAGAAGATTTCACCTAGATATCAAAATAAGTTTTAGATGTCAGATAGAGTGTAGCAAAGCCAGATTCCCTGAGCATAGCCCTGAGAGGGTGATGTGCATAGCAATGACAGCAATGCTGAGATTGCAGTTGAGGTGTGAAGTCAGAGATTACAGAAACATGGTACATCTATCCTCAAAGCCACAGGCACAAAGCAGAGACAGCCCAAAGGCTAGGTCATGTGAGCTGCAGCCGGCAGAACTCCAGTGATGTGTCTATGTCAGCCCTTTGAGGGTGATACCATATCACCGTGTACTCTGTTTACTGGAAATGGGGCATCTTAGTCAAGGTTACTATGAAACATCATAAAACTGAAGAAACTTGGGGAAGAAAGGGTTCACTTGTCTTATAATTCCACATCACTGTTCATCATCAAAGGAGGTCAGGACAGGAATGTAAACAGGGCAGGAACGTGGAGTCAAGAGCTGATGCAGATGCCATGGAAGGGTGTTGCTTACTGGCTTTCTCATCATGGCTTGCTCAGTTTGCTTCAAATCTAGACTTTCCCCACAAAGTCTTTGCCATCAGTTAGTCCACTCCAATTTGATTTCTACCCTTAGGCCAATGGAGAGCCTTGTGCTGTTCCATCTGATGGGAGCATCCGGGAATTAATTTCACGGATGGAGTACCAGACAGCACTGGTCTCCTTTGCCACTTTTAGAAACTTTCCTCAAGGGAAGGTTTTCTTGAGGCCCTGTGGTTTTGTTTTTCTTTGACTTCTTTGGTCATTTCTTGGCCCCATTCATGATATCGCTGATTTAAGAAGACATCATATTTCCAGATTTCAAGGTTCCACCCTTTGCCATCTTGCTAGCTTATACACCATCCTTGTCTTTATTCATCACTCATTTAATGTTTTGGTTATGATTCCTACACAAGAGGTTCATTTGTTTGGTGTCTTAACCCAACCAGTTCTAGAATTCAATCACTACTTGCCATCAAGGCAGCTTTTCTCTACTTTTTGTTAAAAGATATCAGAAGCCCATTTGGGTACTCTCATTGGAATCTGCATAGCATTTAGACTCTTACCATTCTTTCTAATCAATGGCCAAATTCTCTTAATAGTCACTGCTAAATATCTGTATTAAGTAGCTGTAACATAAAATGCTACAGATAGAGAGGACAGTCCATCTTCCTCATCTTTCCACCCTTGAAGTAATTATCAAATTATAATTGGTATATAACAATTCTTTCCATGTTTTAAAAATTATATGTAAATTTGTATTCACAAATGGGTTATTGTTTGAATATTTAAAATTTCCATAGATCTTATTGTACTGTGTTCATAGTTCTGAAAAATTTTAATGACTATACATCATTGAGATTTACTCATGTTAGTACTAAGAGATCCTCATTTACCCATTTGAACTGCTATCACGAACATCAGCCACACCAAAAGCTTTCTCTCCCCATTTCCCCATCCTTGCTTCTGCAAGTAGATTTTTCCACTTATAAAAGTCACTGTGGTATTCATCCATGTCCATGGGTATCCATGCTGTGATATGTTCTCCCCTCTAAGATTCAGGCCTAAAATGACATCCTTTTTGCATTATGCAGGCAGACATCTATTTTAGTCTATTCAAGACACTGCGAAAAATATTTTGGAGGAGGTAGGCAGGCTAAGAGCTGAGTATTTGTTTCTCACAGTTGTGGGGACCAAGCTCATAGTGCTGCCAGACTCGGGTCTGTAGAGATGGGGAGTCTTTCTTCACACTAATATCACATAGCAGAAGGGGCTTTTAATAGGAGCATTGAAAGTGACACTTTTCCTGGGGAGACATGACACCCACCTCTACTCACCCTCAATAGAAAACTTGTGACAAACCAAAGTAACAATTCCAATGAAGTCCAACTTGAACCGGTGAGCTTTTTTCAGGGTTACTAGAGGAGCAGGGGTGTCTCAGAGCAGCACATCACTAAAAGCAACCCCAGGTAAAGACACACAGAGACTGCAACCCTGGAGCTCTCTGCACAGCTTGCAGTAAGCTCAACAGTAATGATGGTCTTTGGGCAACTCAGCTGGCCAGATTTACCTCCCTCAGCAGTCATTCACCACTTCTATAACCTCAGACTGGTGACTTCATTCACTTCCTAAATTCAGGAGCATCTTCTCCCTCCTGGAGGGATTGTTTCAATTCAGAGGAAACTGCTACAGAACCTCAATGACCAGTCATCTTCCAAAGGACCCATTCCTCTTCCTATAATCTTGATGGTAGGAGTTTTAACATTGAGTCTGGGGAACATACATATTCAGACCATAATGTCATTTTTATGCATAGATGCCCACAATGCTCTCTTACAATACTGAGTCATATGCTTTGTATCTTTATCAAGAGTGTAATAAAATTCCCATCCTCTTACATCCCGATCACATGTAGACACTTAAACATGAACAGTAAAAAGCAGCAGTATGTTATTGTTTAAATGTGCATGTTCCCTGACTGATAGTGATCTGATAGTGATTTTGAGGACTTTTTTTTTTTTTTTTTTTTTTTTGCTGGTGTTGCCTTACAGACTTCTAGTTTCAATCTCTTGTGAATTCGTGTATCATCTGTGACATTTGCCTTAAAACTAATTTTAAATTAGATTTTAGGTGTTTTTATGCCTCATAGGAAACAACTCTTTATTGAGTGTGGGCTTGGCCTTCCCTTATGGGAATTAGGTCTTCTTACAGAGTTAATTCTGTTGTGTAAAATTATGTTCATTTTTCCCATTTGATTTGTGCTTTTTTTGTTTTGTCTTATTTAAGCATCTCATTCTTTAGTTTCACTTTTGTCTGTTTTTTAGAGACAAAGTTTCAGGTAGCCTAGGTTGGACTTGAATTTACTATGATCTTGAATTCCTGGTTCTGCTGTGTCTACCTTCCAGGTGCTGGGATTATAGGTATATACTACCATGCAGAGGCTACACTCCACTCTCTGGATAGTATAAAGTTGTTTTGTTATATTTTCCTCAGAAAATTTTTTACATTGCTTTTCTGTCATTTTAAAATTCTCTTTGGTTCTTTCTACAAAACCCACGTGTGTCAGTGGGATTTAATTTTCCTTCAGTTTTCATGTAGATAGCCAGCTGTACAACACCATTTATTGACTAAACAATTTCTTCACTGATCTGTAATGGCAAGTCTTTCGTATGCCACATTCTTTTGCAGTGATGAACTTTCAAGATATAGATTCTCTTCCTTTGGTTTAGGTTTTGCTCCTCCTAGAATAGCACACTTCAGCTGGGAAGCTTTGGAATGATTTTTTTTTTTAAACAGCCGAAGCATAGATAACATACTCATAGAGTTCTTCCTTTCAAATTGTACCCATTAGGTATGCTTATGTGCTTGCTTGCTTGATTCCTAGCTGCTGGCCCTCTCTTAGGAGATTGTGGAAGCATTAGGAGCTGGGGCCTCTCTGGAGGAAGTAGGCAAGTGAGGTGGGTATTTCGGTCATACCCTTGTCAAACTTGTTACTTTCCACCATGAAAAATATATTGTCTTCATGAAGTCATACCTTGGTTGCATGTGTAGCTTGTAGCCTATGAGTTAGAGACGAACAAATGCTCATTTGGAGTCACATATCATCACAGAAGGAACATAGTTCTTGACTTTCTAGGTTAAGAGGACCTCTGTGATAGAATAAAATGTCCATGTAAGATGTCTTTTGGATAGAAAGGGCACAAAGGGAGGATGATATGGGAGAGTGAGGAGGGGGAAACCTGGCTTGTGACCAGGAGTTAGAATGTGTGACAGTGAATGATTTGGGTGTATCACCTGAGCTGAGACTGGGGACCTTTGCTGATCCATCATCAGAGAGAAATGACCTGAGCACCTCTCCACTCTGTGTTCAGAAGGAGGCTGCCTTGGTGTCTTCTGTTTCTGAGTTGTTTCACCTTGCAGCCTCTTAAGTGGCATGTCTGAGTCCCAGCCTCAGCAGCCTGAGAAAGAATCTATATTCATGAAAGAGTCCTGGAAGTTAGCAAAGGGCAGAGGTCCTGTGGGGACTAAAGAGTAGTTCTCAGAACACAGGAATTTAAGTCCGTGTTATAATAATAAAAAATGGATTCCAAGAATGCAGAGTAGATCTTGCCATTTCAGGGACAGTATGGAGAATTGAGCAGAAAAAAAAAAAAAGACATTTATTCAGTAAGTTTGCTTTCTACTTCTCATGTTTACTCTTTCTTCTGTGTGAGAATCTGTGCTAGGTGCTGAACACATATAGAAGTCAGCAGAGCCAAGCTTCCACCAGAGTCTGCTTAAAGAGGGAGATAAAGAGTAAGCCAACAGAAATGCTCAGCTATGGCAGACTGAGATGTGAGGAGTGCATATTAGTGAATGTGGTTCCCTGCAGCAGAGCAGACAGATGAACATTGCCTTCATACAATCCAGCCAGTGGGGCAGAGATAAGGAGGATGTCAGGGACCAAAGGAAACTGTGCTCTGACGCAGGGCCCTCAGCCAGGTGAAAGATGGACTTGGGAGGCTGCTGAGAGCCACTCTACTTGCTGCTGCTCAGGATGAGCTGTGGGGCTCAAGTGTTTCGTCAGCAGTGATGTCAAGGCGGGGAGAGGCTGTGAATGGTCAGAGTCACCAGTAGCATCTTGTGGACTGATGGTAGTTGGGGGACACAAGTTCTGCAGCCAGTGGGAAGGAAATGTGGGCAACTATCCAGGAAGCTGTCACAGAAGAGAGGTGGGCAGGGCTAGCACACTGCTCAGGGACATAGGACAGAGGAGGTAAGCTTGACGGAAATTTGTGACTGGATGTGAAGGTGGAGGTGCAGGGAGGAATCCATATTGGTGCCTTGGCTCCAGGCCAGGGTGGCCACTCACATAGCCTGAGATGACTTCCTAATTCCCATGGGGGTTTCTGCTTGACCCCAAAGCCATTTTTTTTATTGCTTTTAACTGTTTAGAGTAACAAAATTGAACCAATAAAGTGTTGCAGTTCTGCTTTAATGAGCAGAAAGGAGTCATTTGTAATTAGCATATACATTATTTGTACATAATGAGTGCTTCCAAAATCCTTGTGGGGGTTGTTTGTCTTCCTAAGTGTTTGTCACCCCTTTCCTCCCAAACGTCTTGTTTAGTTTATTTGTATCTCTTCCTGAAAGTACACACAAGCACACACACATAGGTTTGCACACTCACACATCCATAGCCATCTGTACACTGCCTGTAGCTACAGAGACACGCACAGGAAAATGTAGCCACTCTCATCCTGTGGTCCACAAGTAAAACCATATGCTAGCATATGTTAGCACAGATTCCTACACATCAATGCATATGTGTATACACACATACACACACACACACACACACACACACACACACACACATATATATACATATATATATGTATTCTGTTGTATACATATGCTATATTACTCTTCTCAGTGTTATGGCCAAATGCCAAAGAGAAGCAATTTAATGGGGCTACAACTCAAGGGGATCATTCCATCATTGCAGGCAAAGCATGGCAGTGGAACCCGAGGCAGCTGGACACATTGCATCTGTAGTCAGGAAGCAGACGGAGATGAAGCTAGTGCTCAGCTTGCCTTCTCACCTTTGTGATGTATAAAGACCTCACCTCAAAGAATAGACTTATTCTAGATCACCCATTGTGGACATGCCATAGGCTAACCTAATCTGGATGAGCCTTATCTTCTAGATTATTCTATTATTCTATCGAGTGAATACTATTAACCATCACACCTTCCAAGAAGTATAGACTGACATAATTTGTGTGACCATAGGAAGTTCACAGATGCAAAGTTCTACTGATACATCTACCTAAGCCCTTACCCATGTATCCATACAAATCTATATGCATGCATGCCCATGTAGATAATCACATACATTTTGGGAGGGGCTTAGATTCAGTAATGGCATCCTTCCTCAAGCACCCATCATAATAAGTTTTCATCATTTTTTGTCTTATGCAAAGGTGGAAAGTTTTTGAGGCTTTGTCTCTTTGACCACATGTCTGTCCTTGTTTAATCTTGTTATTGTTAGGCTATGCTATTCCCTGGTAATTTTGCTGTCTAGGTGGGCTTATGTGGCACTATAAATGAGAATGATCCCCATAGGCTAGTGTATTTGAATACTTGGTAGAACTGTTTGTGAAGGATCAGAAGGTGTGGCCTTGATGAAAGAGGTGTGTCACTGGGGGTAAACTTGGACATTTCAGAAGCCTATGCCATTCCCAGTTAGCTCTCTGCCTCATGCTCATGGATCATGAGCTACTGCTTCAGTATCTTGCTTGCCTGCCTGCTGCTTTGTTCCCTGACACAATGGTCATGGACTAGAACCCTCTACAGCCATGAGCTTCTAATTAAATCCTTTCTTTTGTAAGTTGCCTTGGTCATGGTGTCTTATCACAGTAATGGAAAAGCAACTAAGATAGTTGTGACTGTCCTGTGGAATAAACTTCATACACTAAAGTACCAGGTCTAATTGAGTAACTAAGAGGTGGATTTTTACATCAGGTTTTGCTTGGCGGTAAGCAACACAGTGTCACAGTTTGGGGTCCTTATGTAAAAGCTCTGCATAGTGACATAGAAGACTGAAGACAAACATGTGCTGAGAATGGTGTGACAGAAATTTCTACTTGGATTTTTATTTTTTTAAAAATAAAAGTTTTTATTATAAAGAACTTACAAAATAAAACCACACAATGGAATTAAACCAGTCTGTACATTTCAATGAACTTTTATACAGTTAGAATTCTAACTGTGAGACTGTAGAGCCTGGTGGATTTTACACTTTCATCATCAAATACATTCCAACACACACACATACACAGTGAGTGAGCGAGACAGGCAACAGCAAAAATACTAAATCCTGTAAAATCCATGACAGAGTTAAAACTCAAAAAGCATTTAGCTTGACATCCTCTTTGATGACTCGGGTGTCTGTCCCATGTTTCCTGTTCTTCCTCCTCACATAGTAGTTAAAACCATTTCTTCCTGGTAAATTTACCATGTTCATTTTTCTATGTGTTATACTCTACCTACACATATATTTGCTTTGTTTATGTACATGTATAATATACACATATGCAAGACATCTATCTATCCATCCATTCATCCATCCATTATCTATCTATCTATCTATCTATCTATCTATCTATCTATCTATCTAATAGACTAGGATTTGCATATTAGGAAGAACATGCTTCTTTTCTTTCTGATATTGTGTGACCTTACATTTTGAGGTCAAAATTATTATCCTTTTGTAGAGATGGAAGCAGAGGCTCAAAGAGATGAAAACAATTGCTTATGGTCATCCAGATATGGACTTGCACCTAGATGGGTCTATCTATCTATCTATCTATCTATCTATCTATCTATCTATCTATCTATCATCTATCTAATCTGTCCTCTCTCTCTCTCTCTCTATCTCTCTCTCTCCCTTTCTCTCCCTCTCTCTCCTCTCCTCTCTCTCTCTCCCTTTCTCTTCCTCTCTCTCCCTTTCTCTTCCTCTCTCTCTCTCTCTCTCTCTCTCTCTCTCTCTCTCTCTCTCTCTCTCTCTCTCTCTCTCTCTCTCTCTCTCTCTGCTCTGCTGACTCTCCCAAGCACAGGCCCTGCTGAAGCACACATAAGAGGGCCCTGTTTTTGTGGATCTCAGAACTCTTAAAAGGCATTTTGTAAGGCTGGGTGTGGTGACACATGCCATTAATCCCAGCACTGAGGGACATTTTCTTGTAGACAGAAAAGCAAAATGAGGTGGTGCATTCACCCAGGAATCTGAGGTGCAATTTTTTTCTGAGGAAAACCTGAGTCACTTTTCCTGCCCTTGATGATGTCTTTGATGTGACCAATGAAGCAGCTGGCGGAGTCTCTGAGGATTTCAGTGCACAGCACATCTTTGGTCATCCCTGGATGTGGTGTGCTTTCAATGTACCCAGTATAAGGGGAAAGGACCGAGACCTCTTTATTATGTCAGAAGTGTGCAGTCTCATATTAGCTTGAAATAATATATGAAGAAAGTAAGGATAATTGCAATACCAGTGACAGGAGTTGGTGATAATAACCAGGGACTATTGATTCTGTAATGCTATCCATGGTCTCTAAATACTTGTTGTGTAATAGTCCATTTGACAATCCTATGAAGTTCTTGTTTTGTGGTAGGTACTCCTATGTTATTACTGAAAATGAAGGATTGGTGAGATGAGGGATATGGGTAGTCTACACAGGTGGGACTCATCTCTCCTGACTCTCTTGACACTGCAGACATGGGTATGATGGAACTAGGGTGCTGGGAACGACATGCATTATGTAGCCCAAGTTTCTGTGGCTTTAAAACTATTGTGGGCCTTGGTGCTGACCCTGTCCCTGGGCTTTCTTGACTTTTAGCCTGGACGTAGGACATGGCCTTGACACAGTTTGGCAGTTTCTGTGATGTAAATGTTTCCAACATGGCTGATGTCAAGCTACTGCCTATTTAATAGCAGAGAAATCAAGAGGGAAAAAGGGAGGCGATGCTCAGCAGCTGCGTAGGTAATAAAGAGATTTCTGGTTTTAGCCAGTTGTTGGGCCCAGAACTCTAGCAATTAAACTTCTGATCCCTCTGAATTATATAGAGACTGGACCATGGGAACCAGTGGCTGTTTCCAGATAGGTTCTCTATTGCTTCAGCTTGGGTGGGGGAGGTGGTGTTTTTCCTTCTTGCTTTGCTATCCTTGGGGACAGAACAAAGACTGGACCCCAAAAGGCCAGGGCCTCTAATTTCTCAGAAAAAAAAATATTTGAAAGGAGAGGAAAGTGACTGTTCTACCGTAGAGCTGGCAAGCTGGGTGTCCAGAGGCTGGAGCCGGGGACTCTGTGAGTGAGGTGGAGAGCAGAGCCTGGCAGGCTGGGAGGAAACGTCTGGCGGAAGGTCTCCTGGACTCTCTATCCTGTCTCTGTCACTCCCACGTAGATAAATGAGCTCCAGGATGCCCTTGGTGCTGACCAGCTTTGCTTGGGGCCTCCCCAAAATAGACAGGACGCCTGGTGCCTCTTGTCACTGTTCTAGCTATTGTCTTTATGAGCTCAGTGGGTTCAGAGATCACATCCTAACGCTTCCCTTCTGTGCTAATCACCATCAAGGTGGATGCAAACTTGCATGGAAAGCCTGGGCTGCCTAGCCCATCCTAAACTGAGTATTTGGAACCTGTGTCTGTGGTGGTGGGGGGCAGGGAGTATTGGGGGTATGATAGGGATATTGTCTAGGGTATCAAACACTAAGAGGTGTGTGTGTGTGTGTGTGTGTGTGTGTGTGTGTGTGTGCGCGCGCGCGTGCGCGCGTGTGCGCACGTATGTCTATTAGGGGTGTGATGGGGACATTGTTGAGGGTGGCAAAAACTCAGAGGTCCCTTCTTAGCTGAAGCTGGAATGGGGGACACAAGGCTGAATTGGTGCCATGGTGGGGATAGCGTATGGCCATAGATAGCCACTAGGGGGCAGGCTATGACAGCAGGTGGGCCAGGTTAACTGCTGCCTCAGCTCAAAATGCCTGTGGGAGGACCTATAATCTGGTGAAGAGTGTCCCTGGGCATCCCCAGGCTCTGGTAAACTCCAGAGAGATCCAGGGTCCAGGACTGAATAAGAGGTGAGGACAGAGGAGATAAGAGCTGGGTGTAGATGTCCTTTATCACCTTAAGGTTGTGGTAAGGGTTAAATGGTAAGCTACATGAACATGAGGATGGATGAACATAGGTTTCCTTACTGGTGAAGGTGTAGGGTACGGAGAATACCAGGTGTAGGGAAGGCATGTTGGAGGAGAGCCCAGAGCTGGTGGCTGCAGCCCTGGTATATAAGCCAGAGGCAGGAGTCCTGGCCTCTACAGGACCCTTCTTTATTGAAATCCCTTAGGGCCTGCCTGGCCTGGCCTCTTTCCTGTTATCCCAGAAACAGAGCTTTTCTCAAGGCTCCAAAGAAGTCCTTGCCCTTTCTGCTCTGTAGTGTTTGGCCTTGGCTGATTCTGGCAACTTGTGAGGCTTTGGAGCCTGCTGACTGCACAGGGTGGAATTTTCCAAGAAGGTTGAGTAGAGCTGGTGTGGAAGGCCAGAGAACTGGGGATTCACACTGAGGATTGGGGGACATGGAGGGCCGTATGGTCACCCACCCACCCAGTTATTGTTCTCCCACCCCACCCCTTCTATCCTCCTAACAAACCTGCCATCCTTACATCATATGCCCTGACATCTACCCGTCTATCCGTATCCAGCCAGCAGTAATCCAGTCTATCAAGACACATCATGGGGACTTACTGTATACCAAGGTCACTTTTGGATCCCGAGAATCCAGCAGTGAGCATGAGAAAAAAGTCTCAGGCCTGAAGAGAACTATATTCAAGTGACAGTAGCCCAATGACAAGAAATCACTTACGACATAGGGAAAGAGCTAGCTGGGCCTGCTTTTCAGTCCCCCAGGTGACAGATTTCCTTCATCTTTTGCCTTGATCCATTTATATCCTTGGGGGGGGTACCTCTACCAACCCTACCCATTTCCATGCTCACATCTGGGTCTGCTCACACTGTGTCTGTCTTCTTGCATAACAACGCGTCTTTGTGATCCCTTGTGTGAACACACCTACATACTATGAATATACAGCTATCTAAATAACTGTGTGCATGTGTCAATCCACACACAAACACAGGCACTTATGTACCTTTGTACATTCATGTGAACACACAATATGCACAGTCATTCAAGCACACTGGTATGTATGTATGTATGTATGTATGTATGTATGTATGTATGTATGTATGTATAACTACATATAAACTTGGGTGCTGTTGGGATTCCTTTGCCTCCAAGATGTATGCACCCATCTAGCCACACTCTCAGGGCACATGTACACAAGCTATGTGCATGCAAATACCCTCTCTGCCTTTGATGTTTCCCCCCTAAAAGCCCACACACCCTATCACAGTCCCACCCCATCCTAGGAAATTATCCATACTTCTGACAGCAGAATGGGCTACAAATGCAGCCATGGAGCTGTTTTGACACTTTTGATGAATAACATTCAATACTATTAATTAGAACAATTGCTTTTCATTTAACTAAATCACGGGAATTGCTAAACTAAATTGAAACGGAATGTAATTTTGCCTCGCACTGCTTTAATATGGGCCTCTAAATGTCTTCTCCCTGAAGGATTAGTAACTTAATCACCCACCAGTGATAACTGCTTCCCAGGCTCAGCTGGGAGGCTTCCTGCTCAGGAAGAGGTTGAAAACAGACTAGGGGCCCCATGGCAGCTCCTCCCGCCCCTGGCTTCCTCTCCCTGAATTATTCATCACCAGGATGTCATTCTCTCCCTCCCCTTAGTCCAGCTGGACCCTCTGAGACAATCTCCATCTTCAGCAGTTCTGGCCCTTGGTGTGTATGTAATTGGTCCCGGTGTCTGATGCCCTGAGAGCCCGGCTGTAAGCTCACATTCCATCTCTGCCTTCCCTGAGTCTGTCCGAGCCTCTCTGTCCTTAGTACACATACTGGCATGCTGGGATCACTTAGCTCCTGGAGGAAGCACAGAGCCTGGCTTATACTTGGTGGCTTGTTGACAAGGGCAAGAAAAATCTCCCTGAACTGCCTAGGGGAGTGGGGATGGACCCAGCCAGGTGTGATGTGCTGCCCTAGGTTTTAGGTTGCATGGGATAGAGGGTTTTTCAAGATAGCCTGGCAAATAAAAACAGCCAGTCGCACTGGCTATGGGACTATCTATGCCAGTGGTTCTCAAACTTCCTAATGCTGTGACCCTTTAATACAGTTCCCAAAAGGGTCATGACCCACAGGTTGAGAACTGCTGACCTATGCCTCTAGCTAGAAATCACCCTTCGTATTTTTTGATGCTGACTGCAGGCTAGCCACTTTGCATACATTATTTCATTTACATTTTGGAACAATTGCATGAGACTATAGTTGTGTTTTTGTATCCATTCATTAAAGAAGAAAGCCAAGGCTTAATTTCTGAAGGCCTAACTTAGACCTGGTAGTGATGTGATAATGACGGTGACGGAAGCTGGGTGTCCCTAAGACTTTGCTTGTGTTGAGGCTAGTGTCTAAAGCATGGCCACTGGGATCTGGGGCAGTTTTGTCATTTTTACTTTATACATGACCGAAGCTCACAGAGTGGAAAGCACTGCTGGTGGGTGCCAACTGTCATTATGGACTCAAGAGCATCCAGCATTCAGGGCATTGGCCTGCCCGTCAGGCCACATAGGAAACTCCTATGCTCTGTCCTGTAGATGAGCTGGAGTTCTAGGACAAAGGCTTCCATGGGGCAAGGCTAACTGCAAGTTAGAATTGTGAGCTGAATGTAGCATCATTATGTGTGACTCTTATTCTTGGTTGTCCAAACTGCCTATGACCTATGAATAAGGGTTTCCAGTTTAGCTGTGTCTAGCCCCTACTAGTGACATTGTTCTGTGATAGGAGATGCCATTCTGTAAATATGTTTCTCTTATTGGTTAATGAATAAAGCGCTGTTGGCCAATAGGAAAGCAAGATAGGACTAGGAGACACGGAGGATTCAGGAAGTGGTAGGGAGGGGTCAGCATGTAGAGACTGGAGACAACAGAGGTCTGGGCCTTCTCTCCATAAGATGAGATCACGTGGAAGTACTTAGATTAATATAAATGGGTTAATAATTAAGACAGAGCTAGCCGATAAGAAAGTAGTAACTGGCCAACAGCATTATATCAAATACAGAGTCTCTGTGTGCTATTTGGGGCTGGCGTGGTGGTGGGACGAGAGTGGAGGGGAAACCCTACTCATAACAGTTCTGTAAATGCCCAGGTGTCTGTAAGTTCTGTATCCATATTCCTCCTGTCTTGGAGATCTAGAGTTTACTAGGCCTACATCGACCATCTCTCCATAAGTCTCTACATCTCTTTCTCTCTTCCTATTTCTTCCCATATGCCAAAGCTCTTGGGCAAAAAGTTTAACTTCAGCTCTGATTTGTCATTCCAACTTGCAGAGGGAGCAGGCTTGTGCCAGGTATTGGTTTTCTTTTAATTAGGATGGAACTATTATTCTCAGTTTATAGTTTAGGGAAGTGAGGTGCTGCGGGGGAAGGAATCATCCAAGTTCATGCACCTAGAAAACAGCATCCTGAAATTCAGGAATCAGGTAGCCTGATTCCATAGACCCTATTCCTAGAGTTATTTCCAATCTCCAGTTCTCCAACTTTCTCTATCTCCCAAAGAGGGGTTGGCTTGGTAGTGAAAGCTGCAGGATCTAAAGGCAATGGACAGTGGTCTGAAGCTAGGACTTTGTGGAAGCTTGGACTGGGATCTGTGTGTCTGAGTCTTCATGTCAAAATAAAGGTTCACATGGTCTCCATGTCATAGCCCCTTTGGGATGGCTGTGCATGAATCTCAGGACTGGTCCTGGCATGTGTCAGGAGCTTTATTGGAAGTCTGATCATTTGAAAGGTATCCATCCATTGTTGAGCATTGCCTGCTGTCTAGGTTTGCTCCCCCCTGCCCTTTTATTCTGTCTGCACCCTTGCGTTTCCCACTCGCTTAATAGGTCTGGCAGTAACAGAACTAGTTGTTCATGGGATCCCAGAGTCGATCAACAATCTACCCTTCACTGCTTCCATTCAAAGAAATTGATAGTCATTGATTGAACTTGGAGTCTATGCAGGGCTGGGAGGCTGTCCTTGAGGAGGTTTCAACTTCTCACATAGCTGGGTGGAGTAGCTAAGACACTGTCTCCCTGTCCATGGACCCTGGGTCAGCAGCCAGAATGTCACCTGGAAATCTGTCAGAAATGAAAACCCCAAGGACCCATGCAATCCCTCCCCAACTAAACGTTCTGTGAGTGGACTCTGGAGTCTACTGCCATAGGTTTCCCAGATCACATAGGGACAGCTAAAGTGTTAGAAGGGAAGAGAGTAGATGAGCCCATGGAAGCACAGAGGAGGGAATAAGGCATGGGCTGATGCTTTGTAAGGAGGAGCTAAGTCTGCTAGTTCAAACAACACCTTGAGCCATGAGCCAGAAGCGCTCCTGGTCCCCATGGAAGGAGCCACTGAGGGACTAAGGGCTGCTTTCCATCTTTCTTTGTTTCTCCTCTATGCAAAGGCCCAGCCAGACAGTATCGGGTGGGTCTGAGGTTATTTGAGAGGGTCAGGAGAGATGAGGCCTGTCCTCACTCTGTAGCTGGTTGCTGGGATGGTGAGTCCCCCACTCCTGGACTCTCGCCAGGCCTCAGGCCTCTACAGTCTTCTAAATGAATCAGGCTGTGAAGGCCAGAGCCCCTGGGAGAAACAGGGCAGGCAGAGCAGAGTTATGAAGACAGCCTACCATGGACTGGAGGAGACAGCCTTGGAGAAAGATCAAACAAACTGCGATATCTGTCTATGCAAGCCACTCTTGAGCAGAGATCGCCTGCCAAAGAGACCAGCTGGATGTGTATGCAAAACCATGCTGGGCACTGGGCTCAGCTGGGACGGGGGAAGACTCTTGTTCCTAGCTTGCCCATCAGTTCATCTCAGCCAGCCCTCTTACTGTCTTCTGCTCCCTTCAGCAGCTGGGCACACTCTCAGCACCTTTGCCCAAAGCCAGCTACCCCCTTTGCATTCTCTTGACACAGGCTGCATGGGCTTTGGAGCCTTTGGATTCTGATTCACAGGACTGATCTTTTCCAGCTAAGAACCCACACCTCTCCTTTTTTGCCCCTGTTCTGGGGACTGATGCTCTCTCTTGTCACCTGGGAAGCCTTCCTGGGTTTTGTCCTTGCTTGGCTACCTGTGACCCTACATTTGCTGTTCTTGGAGCTTTTGTGTCCTTTTTAAAGTTCTTTTCTATTAGAAGATGACTCTTGAATGCAGGTGGGAGAGGGATGCCTGGGTCTTTTCTCCTGTTCCTCTACTAGATTAGGTGCTCCCTGTTTCTGAGCTCGCTTCTCCATTCCAACATCTATCACCATCAATTTTGTGCAAATTAGAGTGCAAGAGAGCATGTCCAAATCCAGCTTCATAGGCTCCTGGGACCACTTTGATAGCAACATCAGTGACCAGGTATCATCCTGCCCTACAGCCCCAAAGCCCCAATTCCCTAACATGTCCAGCAAGTTCACATCTACACATATACACATCAACTTGAGGGAGTCATTACACATAGAACTTACACTGAAGAATAAGTTCCTGGAGGAAGATTGAAGGGTGGCTGGACCATGCGTCTCCATCCTAATGCCCTTGGAGACCCACACCTGTTTTTGTTGTTTTGCTATAGAGGAAGTGCTGGCTCTCAGTTTTTCCTGTGGTACTAAATCAGATAATGCCCCCCCCCCCCGGGTCTGAGTCCTTTCTGATAAGCTCAAAGGAAACTCCGAACTGGTATTAAACATTTGAAGAAGTGGAACTTAGAGAAAAAGGCATTTCTCAGGGAGGCTGTAGATGTGGGTGTCTCATTGTCTGGATGGACCACTCACAGAGTCTTGCATTTAGTTTCACAGTCTTTAGTGAGCCATGCCATATATCCTCAACCCTTTCCAGGAATGCTCATTGGAGCTCATAACTATTTCCTGGCTTCCTAAACTAAAGAAGGCTGGCTGTCATCAGAGGCTGACTGTCAACTTTCCTGTGTCCTAAGACCTCTGATGGCTGGCAATGCCATTCCTCCCCTTGGGTATCCTCTGCCTTGTGGGGCTCTTTCACAGTGCCGTGCCTCAAGGATGCCCTTCTTAGCACCTTGCTCTCCCTGTTCCGTCTCCTTGTCTCCATTGCCCTTTCCCTATACCTAGCCCCCGAATTTTAATTCTCATTTCTGTGAAGAGTCTTTCAGAATTGAGAGTGTGGTGACAGCACCTTTTGGCGTAGTCAGCTGCCTGGGGTTATTGTCAAATGCTGTCCCTGAAAGAGGCCCCAAACTGAACTCACTGCCTTCCTCCCCAGCAGCAATAGCTTTCACTTCACTCTGCTCAAAATAGTTTTACTCAGACTTAGCAATTAAGATGTTAATCTCCTATCTCTATTTTCTTCTCTTCCAAAATCTGATTACCCAGTTCCAGAATTTCCACACCATATATTTTTCTCATTTGTTGGCCTCCTTGTTTGCCCGGACCCTCAATACTGCAGTGACCTGTTCCAGCCATGCCTTCTAATTGGTAGCTTTCTTTGCATTCACATATATGTGCTGCCTGCCAGATTGGTCTCTTTGTTACCCGTCCAGGGTCATGTTACTCACTCCAATGTTTGATAATCTAGTGTAGGGGCTGGAGAGATGGCTCAGAGGTTAAGGATTGCTCTTGCAGAGGACCCAGGCTTTCCCAGCGCCTTTCTTGGGGTGTTCACAACTGCCTGTAACTCCAGTTCCAGGGGATCCAACACCTTGGCAGATACCTGTACATATATGGTGTGCATAAACTCATGCAGGCACACACACCAGCATAAGGAAGAAATTCATAAAAATTATTCTAATCTAAGTGCCAGCTTCTCCTATTTTCAATTGGAAGGTGCTTGCTAAGTGTAGGGTTTGGACTACACAGGGAAGCAGACCTGGCTAAAGTCAGCCTTTGGCATCACATAACATCCCAGAGAGTAGACAGCTTTCAGCATGCAAGATTTCTCTGATTTACTCAAGTGCACGTATCTTAAGTACTTTGGTACATGGCTTCTCTTTTTAAAAATTAATTTCTTAGGCAGAACCAACTTGGGCATCTAAAAATGCAATTAAACCCTTTGGAAAATTAGAACACATCAGCATGCATGTTCTACGCGGCCAGAGCTGTAAGCATGTGTCAATTTATAGCTCAGTGAGTTCCTGCTCACCTTTATAGGAAGTTGTTACTGGCTATCAGAGGCATCTTCTCTCTCTTCCATTGTAAATGACATGGTGATCTAAGTATCACAAGCTCACCACGTCATTTGCCTGCTTGGATTTTATAGTTATCATTTCCCATTCCCCCTTCTCCCTCTCTCTCTCCTCTTCCCACACTTCCATATGAGTGTCTCTTTGACTCATTATGGCAGCAAGTAGCCAAGTAGGAAGTTATGTGTTAGAGATGAAAAATTACTGACCCAGGCCCCTCCCTGGGATAGTTAAGAAAGAAAATCTTGGTCTAACTTTTAATCTAGTGAAATCTGGGGATCTGTTTGTTATTACTACTTACCATATACTACTAAACATATAACTTCTCTCTGGTAGGCAGAATTTTTGAAATGTGTCCACAAAAGGTCATATTTTCCTATCTGAGAAAATTAGAGGTTCATATGTTTCCCTGGGTCTCTGGAGTAGGAGTTAAGCACTGCTAATTGATTAATATTAATGTGTCTTTATTTTAGCTGGATCTTTTAATGTTTAATTTTTCTTCTAAAACATTTTTTTGAGACAGGGTTTCTCTGTGTAGCCCCGGCCATCCCAAAACTTACTTTTTAGACCAGGCTGGCCTTGAACTCATGGAGATCCACCTGCCTCTGCCTCCCAAGTGCTGAGATTAAAAGCTTGTGCCCCTGTGCCATGATATGGGATGTCCTTCTGTATGGTGTGAATATGTGTTGCTTTTATTCATAGGGAAGCAAGATGTGAGGTAGCAAGCCATGAGGCTCATGGTAAAATATGAAATATAGACATGGGTTACTTTAAAGGTAGAGCTACACAGTAAGAATTCTGAGCCATTGGCCAAACAATTATAATTTAATATTAGCTTCATAAGCAGCTACAGGGACCCTGTGGGTGGGAAAAAAACCGATCCAGTGAGAATGGGCGAGATAGAGAAAAAACATCCAAGTATACAATACCTAGTTTATTTTTCCTTTAAATGGGCTAAAGCCTATGGGACACAAGGTATCTGGGTGATTTGGCTCCATCATGCATAGCTTTTGGGTCTCACCCTGGTGTGCCAGCTGTTCTGAGTAGGACCCATGTGAACACCCTGCATACACCTTGGAGAAGTTACACAGCAGTCACAGCTGCTTGCTGCTGAGGCACTGCTCTAGCCACAACTGGTTTTTTTAAATAACCAATTCATTTTATTTATATGGATGTTTTGCCTGAATGTATGTTTGTGCACCATGTCTATGCCTGGTATCTGTGGAAGCCAAAGGAGGGCGTCATATCCCCAGGACTGAAGTTACATACAGTTGTGAGCTGCCACGTGAGTGCTGAGGATCTAACTCAACTCCTTTAGAAGAGCAACCAGTGCTCTTACCCTCGGAGTTACCACTCTAGGCTCCTGTCCCCCACCACAACTATTTTAAAGAGTTTCCTCTGGGTATTATTTTTTTTTTTCAAGTATAAGCCTTGGTGAATTCTAGATGACTCTATAGCTATTTCTACCCAGGCTGGATTGGATGAGGTGGATGGGTACTTCTCAAGGTGGCTCAGTAAGAAGCATGGGACTGGTGTAAGTAAGCATAGTCCTTCATTTGCATTTGGGACTGATATATTGGTGCAGACACCCTTGCTACACCCTTTGTCTGGCTGCATAAGTGGGCTGTTCCAGCTCAGTCTGTGAGGCAGCTTGAATCCATCCTCCTGTGTTGCATTAGTGCTGCAATATTAGGCCTAATAGAAGGCTTCTTTTGAGTGGCTTTTTCTTGCCTACTTTAGATTTTTACAGTGAGCAGAGTTTTCCAAGCTGATAACAAGAGGAGAGGATGGGGAAGCAGCTGTTGAGTAGAGGCTATGGTCAAAGGGCGGTGCTGGTAGTGGCAGGGCAGGCACAGAGTTCCACAGAGCAGCTGGGGTAGAAATGACACCAAACAGTGGTGAAGAACTGAATTTGAGAAAATGTGGACCCTGGTCATTCGAAGATTCCAGAAGGCTGCCAAGGATTTCAGCTACCTTGAGCCCGAGTTCTGTGGCATTACCCACTGTCAGTGGTTGAGGAGTCTGGCATAATAGGCCTTAGTGCTGTGACATTTGTTTCTGTGGGGCAAGGGTCCCTGATCCTGAGGCCATTTAGAGAATGGAATTGTTGCTTCCATCTGCCAGACCGCCATTTCTGCAGAAAGCTGAGAATTATAACAGTCACCAAGTACTAGGAGCAATGGGACACAGCTCAGCCCAATGGATCTCCAATTTGTTGGCGTTGAAAGCCTGGAGCAATAAGTTGCTGGCTCTCAGGGCATGGGGCTGTAAGTGTTTGGGGTCAGAAGCGCATCCTGTACAACAGGGGCACTCAAGGGCCTGGGGTTGCCAACACTAGAACTTCTCACCATATCTTTTATGCAGTGGAGCAAAAGGAGTCCAGCCAGCTGACTAGTAATGCATCCAAACATCAGGAGTGAGCATGAGCTATCACTCCCATGATGATGTGTCAACTTGACCTTACAATGGAGAGATTGCTTAGTTAACCAGGTAGAATAAGAATTGTCACAAAAGCCCTCCGAAGCGGAGAGCTTCCTTTAGCAGTTTGCAGAGGGAAATCTAGAGACACAAAGCAGGAGAGGGGTTCCATGTGCTGTGTGTGGTTTGGTTGGAAGAGGAAGGGGCCACACAAGCAGGCATATGGGTCCTCCAGTGGTTGGGTGAGGTTCCTGGCTGACAGTCTGCAGTAACATTAGGAGTGCAGGCCTAGAGCTGGAACGAGCTGGATTCTGCCAGCAACCTCAATGAGTTTGGAGGAAAATTCCTTCTCTAACCTTTAGACAACAGTTCTGCCTGGCTCATGTCTTAATTTCTGGCTATGAGACACTGAGCAGAACCCCTGCTAGTCCCTTCTGGAGTTTTGACCTACACGGCCACTTGGCCATGGCACTTTGCTGTGTAACAGAAGGAAACCAGTATGACCAACCTTAAAGAGCCAGGGCTGAAATCTAGAGTGGCAGTGATCTCTGCTCTCCCTGCAGCCTCGGCTTGGGGCCTGGCTTAGGCCATTTCTGTTGAATGGACAGACGAATTGGAGTGAAACCACTAAGGCGGTTTGCTGCTGACCTCAAAGTGTAGAACAATGGTTTTAAACTTTTCTTACAAATGGCAAAATAACCAGTGTTTGGGCTTTGCAGTTCTTTTTTCAATTCTATTTTGTTCAGCTCTATTCAGCTCTGTCATTGCAGCACAAAAGCAGTAACAGAGCATTGCAAGTGAACGTGAGGCTGCATCCAATAAACACTTTAAAAACAGGTGATGGCCAGGTGGCGGTGGTGCACGCCTTTGGTCCCAGCACTTGGGAGACAGAGGCAGTGACTCTCGGAGTTGGAGACCAGGCTGGTCTACTGGGCAAGTTCCAGGATAGACTCCAAAGCTTCAGAGAAACCATGTCTCAAACAAAACAAAACAAAACAAAACAAAACACCCCAAATATGGAAAAATAAATAAAAAAGATAAAAACAAGTAATGGGTCAGATTTAGCATAGATCTCTGGAGTGTGTGTGTGTGTGTGTGTGTGTGTGTGTGTGTGTGTGTGTGTGTATATATGTATGTGTGTGTATATATGTGTATGTGTGTGTATGTATGTGTTGCTTGTTGTTTTCCGCCAGCCCGCCAGCCCACCCGCCGCTGGTCTGGTGCGCCAGCCCCAAATAACAGAGACTCTGTATTTGATACAATCCTGTGGGCCAGTGACTATCATTGTTTATGGGCTAGCCCTGTCTTAATTATTAACCCATTTCTTCTTATCTAAGTATTTCCACGTGGTCATCTTATCAGGGAGCCGGGGCCGCATCTTGCTTTCTCTAGGCTCTACATGCTGACTTCTCCTCAGCCCTGCCTATCTAGTTTCCTATTGGCCAACAGGGCTTTATTAATTAACCAGTATGAGAAACATATTTGCAGAATAACATCTCCCATCATGTATGTATGTATGTGTGTGTATATGTGTGTGTATGTGTGTGTGTATCTGTGTGTGTGTGTGTGTGTGTGTGTGTGTGTGTAGTATCTTTGTGTTCATATATGTACATGGCTGTATGTGGTCACAACTGTGACTACAGAGGTCAGAGATTGATGTCATGTGTTGTCCTCAGTCCCTCTCCACCTTAGATTTTGAGAGAGGATTTCTCACTGAATGTGAAGCTTATTGAATGACTAGACCTTGCTAGACTCCTGGATCCTCCTATCTCTACATCCCAGTGCTAGGATTCCTGGGGTGCACCACCATGCTCAGTTTTTCACATGGGTGCTTGGGATCTGAATTCAGCCCCCCAGGGTTGTGCAGTGAGCACTTTACCAACAGAGCTGTCTCCCTTGCCCTTATTGTAACTATGTAGTCTGATGCTTCCATCCAAAGACACGGAGTCTTGAGTATGTAACCACATACTCAAGAGTTATTTTGTGGCCTGAAATAGTTTTTTACTATAAAAAAGTACTTGGTCAGGCTTGAGAGCCAATGTAGGCCATTCCAGAACATGTGGTGCTTTCTTGTTTTAGGGAGGTGGATCCTGTAAAGAAAGATCTCATACCCACCTTTGGCTTGTAGGATTTCTTTCATCAACACACCTTCACCTGGCTCGCACCTCTTTCCGTGAGGCAGACCTGGTTCTACAGCCTGGCAGAAGGACTAGTCTGCAGCAGTTTGCAGGGTGGGAGGTCTGCTCAGACAGCTCCAGCTGAGCCCCCTGCCCCATGCCTGAAGCCTGAGTGTGTCCCCAGCCAGCTCCTGGCAGAACTGGTACATTGCTTATGGGCCTGCCTGCCCATCCTTCATGAATTTTTATTAAACAAAACTGTAAGCAGATTGATTTTGTCCTCTTTTATTGCATTTTTATTTAATTCCCTTCTATGGTGGAGGCTCCATCATGTTACCGCAGAGTAAATCACTCCAGGGCATCAGGCCAAAGCTGAGGAGTGGGCAGGATCTGGCTTCCCAAGAGCACATTTACTGCATAAGAACCTTTATTAGCGGGCAGTCATTGATTTTTTTTTCTCAGGTCATAGCCTCTTCACCATCCTTTAAATAAGAGAGAATCACAAAGTTACTGTGGAGAGGAGGCTGCAAGGCTGGGGTCTTGGGGTGTTGGTGTGTGTCCAGGTTCCATGATCTCTGTGCCACCCACAGCCACTACTCAGTACCTACTGTGTGCCAAGCATGTGGCAAGTTGACAGGTAAGTCATTTGAGTGGCAGCTATGGGTGGAAGAGAAGATTAAGTATAGAAACAAAATAGTTTAACACCTATCTATCTATCTATCTATCTATCTATCTATCTATCTATCTATCTATCTATTAGATATAAAATTAAAAAGTATCCAGACTGGTTAGTGTTCAGACTCAGAATTTTCTATACAAATCAAAAGCTATCATCGTTATAATCCAAATCTGTTCCTCCTTGGGGAGCTCTGATTTTACACTACAGATAAAGGATGTTGGGGTTTGCTCCTCAGGAGCAGTAGAGCCACTGAAGCAGGCAGGGCGGATGGTGGAGTCAACCCCGTGGATCCAGATGGGAACACACAGCTCCTGGGGGCCATGGTTGTGAAGACCATGGAGGAGCAGGAGTCCATCTACTCACCGACCTAGAGAGGAATAGTAAAAAGGGCCCAATCTTCAGCTCCTGATCTGAAGCTGTGTGAAGAGTCCTTATTACAGAGGGACATATCCAGTAGCGAATGTAACCTGGAAAAAAGCCAGACTCTAAGACATCAATGACACAGTTTAGCTACAAGGCAAGAAGACCTGAAGTAAAGTAAGAAACAATAATTGTGGCATGTAGGAAACATGAAAACCAAGAAGCTGGTGGCTCTAAGTGGCTCTGAGGTGCTTTTTGTTTTTTTCTTTTCCCACTGCAAAAGGATGTTAAGGGGAGAGCAAGTTCAAGAAAAGGGAGAGAGAGAGAGAGAGAGAGAGAGCGAGAGCACTGAGCTTCATGTGTGCTTACTTAAGAAATAGAAGAGATGCCTGTAAGCTTGTTTTTGCCTATCAGGTGCTGATGTTTGGAAAGTGGAGACAAGAATGATGGGAGACGATGGAAGAAAACGGCAGCTGTCTTGAATCCCGTGGCCACGGTCCTCCTGTGAAGTAGTCCATCTTTAATATTTCCTTCTAGGTAGATGAAGTAGATAGATCATGCTACTCAATGGTCTTCAAAAATATGATTCCTAATAGCTGTGTACTCCCATCTGGATACACCGGAATTGATTCCACTGTCCACCTATTGTTGAGTTTTGCTGTGATTTACAGCTCCCCTGTACTATAAATAATGCCGCAGTGAACATCCTACTCTCTGCCTTTTGGTCTGCATCTCTGATAAATTTCTAAAGTGAAATTATTGAGTTAAAGGTTATAATTTTTTAAAGGCTCCTAATTCATATAGTCCAATGCTTCCCCGACATTTACTGATAGATTGGGCACATGGACTCATTTCACAGCACATTCATCAACACTGGGGTTATTTTTATTTTTGTAACCTTTGCCAGTTGCATAGTGGAGGAGCAAAACAGGAAACATCACCGTTTTTCTAATTTGTTTTTAAAATTATGGATACTTTCATAGTGAATAGTAATGTCCTTTGGCCATGTTATAAAGTTTCAAATTAACTTTTATAACATGATGTGCCTGTATCTACGTGCGAGTGCCTGAGTGCAGGTCCCCACCAAGGTCAGAGACATCAGATTCCCTGGAGCTGGAGTTGGAAAGAGTTGTGAGCCGCTGTGTGAATGTTGGGAACCAAACTCAGATCTCTTAAGTGCTGAGGCATTTCTAGCCACTTTGAAAATTCTTTGCCTCTGTGTCTTTTTGTATTTCTGTTATTCGGAATCTGATTTTTATAGCAGTGTTTCCCAGTAAGACTAAGCTACATCCATCATTGCAACCACCCCCCACTTCTCATTTACCTTCTGAGTTTTCTATGGCATTTTTGACAAGTAGAATTTCTGGTATTTTATGCACACATTGCTATCAATCTTCTTGACTTTTTCTCTTTTTGTTAAACCAAGAAAATTCCTCCTGGCACACGATCAAATCAGTGTTTACCTACACTTTCTTTATAATTTCCTCTGTCTGCTCTCTCATCTCAGAGATCAGACTGCAGTGACCACAATTGCCCTGTGTGGAGTGAGATAAGCTTGAATTTGGATCTGGATTCCTCTGCTTGCTATGTGATCTAAATAAGATACCTAACTTCCCTGAAGCACATCCTTCACACCTGAAAGGAGCAAGGTCTTGCAGGAGGATGTGTCCAAGGCATCGGGTACCTTCCTTGTTTGGTGCAGGAGGATGTGTACAAGGCACCGGTACCTTTCTTGTTTGGTAGCACACACTGATGCTACCTTGTTAGCCTTGCTAGGTTTCTAGTAAGTGATGGCAGTTTTGACTTTATGAAGGTAGAGATCACATCCTGCCTCAAGTCACACATATCACAGTGGGCCTGTCCTAAATACATTCTCAGTGAGCTTTGCTGAGGCAAGAAATGACACGAATAGAGTCCACTTTGTCAGTTTCAAAAGCCAAAACTGGCTTAGCTGCCTGCTTTTGAGAAGGCACTTTAGTATTTGGAATTCTTCGAGAAAACCTGAACAGCAAACAGTGCGTCTAGAATGTGCAGCAAAGAAAAACAAGCAAAGGACAAGGGAACATTGTTCTTTCATTAGCTGTAGCTCACCATTCACGGTTGTATGTATGGTTAGTCACCTCTGACCCCTGACCCCTGGCCCTCACCCAGGCCTGTGGGCCATCGCCCCACTGTCCCGAACCTGTGTGTAGAGATTTAAACAGTTGATAGGCCCACTGAGGTCATTTACTTGGCTCAACTTCCAGCATTTGTGTTTTAGCTGCCAAACACCATCTTCTAAAGGAATGTGGTCCTGGAGTATGTTCAGCCAGACTGAAGTGGAGATGCTGTGATTGGCAGGCAGGGTCAAGGGCCAGATGCCCTCTGCTGGGAACTTTGCAGGTGTTATTCTACAGGCAGGACTTTCCATCCTTCCCTGTCTCCAAGCTGTAGTTTTTACTTTTTATTTATATCCCCCACAAAGAATGCCTCCTCCAGGAAGCCTGCCCGGACCAGTTCAGTCTCCCGTGTGTTCGCAGCCTTGCCTTTCTGTGATAGCGCAAACTTTTGTTAACCTCAGTAAATTGACATCTATGAATACTCATGCCCCTTTATTAGACTATGACAGGCACAAGGCCATGATCGGTTTATTCTCTGCGACACCCTGAGCTCACCAACTTTAGGGCTGGATGTGCAGTTTATGAATGTTAGATGCCTTAATGCAAATGCAAGTGACATCATCCTTTCTTTGCCCATATAGAACAAGTTTGGACTATGTCCAGTGTGTGCTGTAGACTGTCTGGGTACCAGCAATGCACCTGGGAGGAAGACAGATAGAATGCAAACCTAGTCAGAGTGACTGACACCATTCGTTTCAGTGGTGATAAAAGTCTTTTACACTTTGGACTTTTACTGACTTACCAGGAGATACAGTTCCCTGATGGAAAAATGATTGGCAGGCCAGTGCCAGCACATGTTCTTGGTGATGACACCAGCAGCATGGAGTGGGACTTGAAAGTGTCCTGCTTGAATGGAGATTCAGGGTGGGAAGAGTGTTTGTGAAGTATGTCATCTCCCTGGTGAGAACCAGACCGAGAATCGGTGCCTCCCCAAATTGCATGTCTGCTGGCATTAGCTTTACAAAATAGAGCAAGGACTCGAGTTCTGAGTGAGCCCAACAGAACTGACTCTCAGGATCAGCCACCTCCTGCTCCTTGTGTGCTATGGCTACCCAGAGAAGCCAGGGAGAAAAAAGTTCCCATTTGTGACACTGTAGGGCACTTGGAAGGAAATCCCCTCCCCGCCCCCAGCGTGTCTTCATCCTCTCAGGCCCTGTCCTGAAGAAGATGTCAAACGTGGAGTCTGTTTAAACAGGAGGGACTTAGTCACTGTGAGCGTTGTAGCTGGCGGGGCTGCAGGCATGGGGCTAGAAATCCACATGCGCTTTCTCTCCAGTCATTCCTAATAGAAGCCTCTGGGCTGATGCTTGGTTTTGCACTGGTCCTGATGCCAGCTCTGGCTGGGCCACCCCGGACCCCATTCCCAGGGCTGCTGGTGGAAGAAAAGCCCAGCAGACCTTCCCTAGGCCTAGCTCCTTTGCTGTGCCAGGCTGCCAATGCCAGCTGAGGAGGCGGCTCCCTCCTGTCTCTGCTTGTTTCCCTTGATTGTTATGTAATGTTCGGCAGCAGGAGGTAAATTCCTCTCCAATTTCCAGGCCCGTTACAGCGCATGAACCCCACCGTGGGGAGCCACAGTGATTGAGCTCAGAAGCCAAGTCCCATGCTGAGTGTCATAAATCAGGCCTTTACCAGCTCTTCCTGGCAGATGCCACTGCCAAGAACCTGCCCACTCCTCTAGCCGGAGACCTAACCCTGAGACCCAGGCCTCCTCTGCAGGCAGGTAAACCACGATAGGCATGTCTGTTGAGATTGGGGGAGGGGGCGACTCTTTATGACCTCCCAGCTGGAAGTTGCCAGAAATTTGTAGCCCTTGCCAAGGCATCTCAGACCTGATGTCCAGTAGCCTGATGCTTGAGGGGCTTCCTCGGCTCTCTGTATTTCCAGGCCTGGTGGACTTTGGATGCCCGGCTTTTTCGTATGAGAACTTCTAGGTAACTTATTATTAAGTACACACTTCTCAGGTCAGTCCCCAGAGATTTCTACGTGGCAGGTCTGTGTTGGGATGTGGGAATAAGCATTTTTACAAGGTCCCAGATGGTTCTGATGTGGGTGGTTCCCGGACTACCCTCTGAACAGTGTTGAGATCAGCTGCAACCCTAAAATGGTGCCTGTAAAGTGTACGCCTATAAATCCAACACTTCTTCCCCATTTCCTTCTATTATTTTGCTGAAGACGTGCTTCTCTGGGGAAAAAGATGTGGGCTTCAAAAATCAATGGCAATCACACTGAAGAATGAAGCAAATCTTTGACTATGACATATTTAAAGGCCAATAATAATGCTAATAATGGGGTGGGGAGGCAGCCCCATAGTAAGATGCTCTGCAGATACTTAATGTGTGACACAGGGCAGTCTGTTCTTGTCTCTCCCCATAGTAAGATGCTCTGCAGATACTTAATGTGTGACACAGGGCAGGCTGTTCTTGTCTCTTAGGGCTCCGCCTCTATACCCTGGAGTGACCAAGTGCTCTGTTTGCCTCTTGGGATGCACAGATGCCAATCAGAGCAAATTTTAGTAGTCCCCTCTTGACACTCAAATCCCCCAATTTAGATGCTTAATTAGTGTTTTCTTAATAACCTGTGGGGTGTCCCTTGGAGAACTACAATTTTCTTCCATAGAGATCTGACCTGTGGGGGCCTTGAAGGGACTATTGAACTGGCTCCAATTCTGGTACCCACACTTAATTCACTCACCTGTGGACTAGAATGAGTGGCATAAAGACCTTTCTGGGAAAAGGAACACATGATGGTTAGTTTGAATTGTCAGCTTGATGCAGTCTAGACTCACCTGGGAAGGGAATATTAAAGAAAGTTGGTAGACATGGTCTACATAGCTGGTGGACATGTTTCAGGGGAATTATCTTGATTCTGTTCATTGAAGTAACAAGAGCTACCCCTTGTGAGTGGCCTGGTTCCCTGGGTAGGAGATGTTACATTGTGTAAGAGTCAGGAAAGCAAACAGAACACAAAGTAAGCATGCATTAATTCCTTGCTGTCTGCCCTTGATTGTGGATTTGAGGCGATCAGTTGCATGCATCCAATTCCTGATCCCCCTGACTTCTTCAAAATGATGGGCTGCAACTTGGAATTGCAAGCCAAATAAACTCTTTCTTCCTTGAATTGCTTTTGTCAAGGTATTTTAAATCACAGCAATAGGAAAGAAAACTAGTCAGATGGTATCTCACTTGGTGATCAGAAAAGCAGGGGCAAGGAACTTTGGGGCCCTGGCAAGACTTTGATGCCTGGCTCTAGGTATCTGAGTTAAGACTGAATTTTCCTCTCAAATATTAAAATAAAACATAATAAATCCTAAAGATATGTGACTTCATGCAATGTAATCACATGGACCCTGTGATTACTAATATTGGTTGTTGATCTGACAAACATGAGAATGGGGAACCGCAGTTGAGGAGCTGCCTCCATCAGCTTGGCCTGTGGGAATGTCTGACAGTCACTTCCTTAATTTCTTATTAATATAAGAGGGCCCAGCCCACTGTTGGCAGTCCATCCCTAGGCAAGAGGCCTGGGAGGTATAAGAAAGCTGCTTAGTAAACCTAGGGGAATAAGGCAGTGAGCAACATTCCTCTGGGATGCCTAAAGCTCCTGCCTTGAGTTCTTGCATTGGCTTTTCTCAGTGATGGACTGTGGATTATAAGATGAAATTGATTGTTTCTCCAAATTGTTAACCATGGCATTCATCACAGCAATGAAACCAAACTACAACAGACCCTCATTCTCTTCATCTGCAAAATGGGGATTAAAAATTTCCAACTTGACAGAGAACAGGCAAGGATATTTATATATGGCAGGCATTTAATAAGTACAAAACAAAATTGCAAGTCTGACATGTTTAATGAGAATCAGGCAAGTGGCTATGTAAATGTCGGTGAAGCCATTAATATAATGTGGGCTATGTCATCCTAGAGTGACTTGGAGACTCACTGTTATATTTTGGATCTTAAAAGTCCCCTGAAGGTCTGTGTGTTCAAGACTTATCCCCAGGGTGGAACTGTTGAGAGAAAGTGGAATCTTTGAGAGGCAGAATGTTGTGGGATGTCTTTAGGTGATTGGGGCTAAACCCTTGCTCTCTCTTCCTCATTATGAGGTGGGCTGCTCAACTTTGATCCATGCCTTGTTCATGATGTGTTGTCCCACCACAGACTGCAAAGCAACCTGGTCATTTAGCCATGCATTCAATATTGTGTGCCAAAAGCAAGATGTTTTGCTTTACAATTAAGCATCTCAGGTATTTTGTTACAGTGTTGGAAAGCTAGCATACTTACATATTGCACACTAGTTAAAGAAGTGCCCAGAGCTCTGATTGGGAGGGGAGAAATCTACTCAGCAGCTGATTGCCCTTAAGCAGTGATTCTAGGGCAAATTAAAGAAGGAAATATTCCTGGGAAAAGGAGTGAAGGAAGCAAAATGAAGTAGAAAGGAACTAAGAAAGCATGTGGTCTTTACGTGGATACCAGCTTCTATCTGATGACAAAGCGGGGGGGGTGTCTGATGTATAAATGGCACCATAGAATTGATGTTACCTTGAGACAGACTGGGCTTCTGCAGAGAAGCCAAGGGGATCAGTCTGGTAAAGGGGAATAAGATACTAACAACATCAACTATCTGAAGGTATATACATCTTCATATACATGTGAGGGTTGAGGTTAATGAAGAGGGCTAAGAAAAGTCCCAAAATGCATCTGGAACAAGACCAGAGAAGTCATCAGAATTGAAGGTGAATAGATAGCAGTGTGTTTTCTGGGGATGTAGGAGGGCCAGGAGGTGAGTTCAGTCACATGTCAATGATTCTTTTAAAGATATATTTTTATTAATTTATGCATTTGTGTATGTATATATGTGTGCAGATGTGTATGCAAGGAGGCTAGAAGAGGATGTTGGGTCCCTTGGAGTTAGAGGGGTTTGTGAGATGTTCAGATTGTTAAGTGATGGTGGGACACAAACTCTAACTTTCATGATGATTGGTGGCAAGCACTCTTAACCGTAGAACCTTCTCTCCAATCCCACATGCCAATTATTTAGTCAGTCCAAATGAAACCTCAGCACAGTCTAGATGCTTAGTAATCCTCTCTGATTGGTGACACACATCATGTGCTGGGAAGGAAACTTTCTGAGCACATGAGCATTTCATGTTTGGAGCTCTCTCCAAGTTTCCTTTACTGGTCTCTATGTTTGGCTTGTCTTGATTTGTAATCTTCAAGATAAAGCTGTAATTCTAAATGTAGGTCCTGCCTGGGTTTTTTGAAGCATTCCAAGGCCTCACTGAACCCCAAGAAGTCAAAGGAAGCTATGAATTTGCATCAAGTAGCATGGTGTTGGGATTTGGGGAGCTTCAAGTTTGTGGGTGGTGTCTATGGCAAGGACAACCATGTGATAGCCTGTACTTGCACTGTGAAGTCTGTCATTCTGCCTTTTCATATAGCCTAAAGAACTTAGTTTTTATAGCATGCTATGCTTTAATAAAAAATTAAGAAGTGCATTTCCAAGCCCTACAGGTGTCCTTTAACATCAGAACTATTAGAATCTGCATTTTTGACAACTGTCCCTACTAATTCTGATGCCATCACTCAGGGTTCAGTAATGAGGGCACTTTGCACTTGGCAACTACAGGGACCATCATGGCTTTGACATGCCAGGATTTGACAAACTATTTGGAGCCAGGGGGTTACGATTTGACACTACTCACTTTCCTGTTTAGGATTTTCATTCATGTAGAAGTTACTGGCTAGGATTTGTCAAGGAAACAAAAGACCACTGCATCTGCTAAAGGGTGTCTGGGAAGCCACCCGGTCCAAAGCTTAACTTCATTCTATTCTGGGGATCAATCAGGGAAATTAACAAAGACCCAGGCAGTGGGGCACCACAGTACAATTTAGGGCACAAGAAACGGAGGAGTTCCTATTAGGTCCTGTGCTGCTTATTGTTAAACTGAATCTCTGTTCTGTGATAGAATTGTTGTGTTTTTGTTTTCTTTCCCCCAATTCCTAATGCAAACAGCAATCCACAGAAAAGCAACATCTATTAAATCAGGAGGATTACAATATCAATGGGAAGTTACCATGCAATAACCTTCTATTGATTTGTGTATTGCAGGTAATGAAATCAACTGGAATATTATTTATTAAACATATTGATTAGCAAGAAAATAATTTGCAGGGACCAAGCCTCACTCTGCAGGGGATCCCACTGAGCTTTTTGTGTGCACATACCGTTGTCTTCTTTTTAGGGGATGGGAATTGTCACCAGAAGCGTCTACTCTAACACAGAAGTGGTCCCACTCTTCTGTGCTCTCTGGGACATCCCTTGAAGAGGAGACCTTCAGCGTGCAGGGCTGACCCTCTTGGACCTATATTTGTTCAGTCTGCCCTCTGGCTGCTGTCCATTTTCTGAAATAGCTTGGGAGCATTACTGTCTAAGTAGTGGTTTCTCATTTCTGTTTATCCCGTGGAGAGAGAAGCAGACTGAGAAACTGGATGGGGGCTGGTGAATGATAAAAGCATAAAGGAAAAAATTTTACATAGATTCCCCCCCAAAGTGGGTACTGTGACAAAGAATTGGGTACATTTGTATATATATATATATATATATATATATATATGTGTGTGTGTGTGTGTGTGTGTGTGTGTGTGTGTGTGTGTGTGTTTATCTTAGAAAGTGCAGTGAGTGAGGAGACAGGATAAAGAGGAGAGTCGTCACCAAGTGTGTTTTTACTGAAAGAAATACCTTTGCATAACCAAGGCTCAGCTGTTCTGAAGACCCGTGCCTGTGTTAAACATAGCCTCAGAATTGTCCATCAGTGGCCAAAGAAGCTGGGGTTTTCACTACTAGCCCTTGCCTCTCATTGGTGGAGTTGTTCCTTGTTCCAATTCTCCAGCTTCATGGGCATCTCTAGACCACTGTGCATGTTGGTTGGTGGTAGCTCTCAAGGCAGTGTGTAGCCTCTAGTAAAGACAAGTGCTTGAGAGGAAACCTCCCTAATGGATGGAAACTGCCCAGTACGGCTTTGGGATCTTTCAGGAACAAGGCAGATATGAGAAGGACCCAGACAGTGTCTGTCACAGGTGCCAGATATATCAACTCAGGGCAGGATATCTTTGCAACTGTCTTTGTCTTTTTTTAAATCCTGCTTCTCAGAACCCCTGAGATCCTAGGTACTCTCTCCTGCTGGGGTAGAGTCTGAAAATTTCACAGACAAATATAGGAGCCATGGAATGAATATGAGAAGATCACATGTATGAGTTACTGCATGGAGTTTAGCTCATTAACCTTCACAAAACTCCAGAGGGGAAGTAGTTAATGCACCTATGCTGTAGACAAGGAATCCAAGAATGCAGGAAGAGGCAGAGCAGGAGATGAGAGATCTGCACTTAGAGCCAGTTTCTCTCACTGTGCATCATGTAATTTGGTTCTGAGCTTGGTCTCTGGGGAGAGTTTCTCTGGCATGGTATCTTGGCTTCAGTCTGTGAATAAAGAACTTAACCTTTCTGAGTCTTAGTTTCTCCATTTGCTGTGGGGATAGCAGCAGTGGGCAGTGCTTGTCCTTTCGGCAATTGTGAGGATTAAATGGTATCATAGAACTTGGTTTTCAATCGGTGGTTTAGTTAAAGTTGCTATGCATTGGAGGTGGGAGGGGACCATGATGCCCCACCCCAACTGAGGAGCTATTGATAGCTGATGGCTGCCGGGAGAGGGAGAATTTGTTTTTCTTTAAGGGTGTGGCCTTGTGTGTGGATAATGAAAACATAGTAAAACGTATTGAAAATTAGCTTGCATATTACTCCACTGTTGGTTCCAGTACTTTGTAGCCTTAAAGTGGCGGGCACTGTGTTGTTCCTGCCCGGTGTGTCTTTGCTTTGTTCCTTGTCCTCTTCTGATGTGCTGTGTGTGTATCACAGGGAAACTGTCACATGCCCTTTCCAGGTTCTAGTATCAAATCACTTCTGGCTGTTTTAGTCAATAGGTTGTGCTGGTGGGGAAGTGGCTGGAGACAGCAAGAGGCCAGGACATTTCTCTTCTTGTCTGGAGCAACTAAGGTTGGTGGCTCCTGTTCTCATGGGACACTATATCTGATGACTGTGGCTGCGGGTGCCAGCAGCCCCATCTCCTCCTTTCGTCCTGTAGGGTGATGGCAGTTCCTACTCTCATCAGTCTCTAAGTTGCCTCATCTGTGTCTCAGCCCTTTCATCAAACGACACAGGCGTTTCACAGAGTAAATTCTCTTTAGACAGTCAGGTGAGTTGTCTTCCTGCTTAGACTCCAACTGAGCTAACATTGTCAGCATACTCAGTCATGTATTTCTGTCTCAGATGGTCTTGCCTTCTGTCACTGATGCCTTTGTGTTAGACACACAAATGTTGACTAGAGTAGAGGTGAGGGAAAAGTGATGGAGGGGAGAAAAAAAATCACGATTGAGTACCTGGTACATACTGCCCTACTGTTTATACTCATTCCAGGCTTGGTCATTTTCTATTTAGAATAAAAATAAAAACTGGCCTTAGGGCTGGAGAGATGGCATGGTGGTTAAGGGCATTGGCTACTGTTCCAGAAGGCCAGGTTCAAATCCCAGCACCCACATGGCGGCTCACTGCTATTTGTCACTGCAGTTTTAGGGAATCCAATATCCTCTGCTGGCCTTCAATGGCAGCTGGCATGCATGCGGTACCCACTTTGCACAGATACATACATATTCAGACAAACACTCACATGCATAAAAAGCAAAACCTGGTGCTAAGATTCTTATTTTACAGGTGAAGACCTAAGATGCCCAGGAAAGGCGAAAGAGCTGTCAGTGATGGGAGTTTGGAGGTGGTTTCGGCGAGATTTGTGCAGTTTCAGAGTTTCTGCTCAGCTCCCGAATGAAGGCTAGTCTTCTTCTCCTCCACATCCACTGTTAGAATAACATTTCCCGAGCCTCACTTAGCACACGCAAAACTGATGACTAATGAAGGATACTGAGGAAACGTTGCTGGTACCTCCCAATTGACCTGGAAGTGAGCAAGGAAGCAGGGGCCTCCTGGGAGTGTAGACAGCCCCAAGAGGTCAAGACCACATGCTGAACTCAGGCCATGTATTCAGATGTGGGACAAACTTCTACTGATACAACCACACCCAGTTACTATCTGGGGGCTCTGCTATTTCACGAGGCATAGGTAGGTGGTGGTAGGTGGTGGTGGTGGCTGCTGGATGGGGAGCTCCCAGGGCAGTGATTTGGGAGTGTGGTGTGGTAGAACATGCCTCAGATTAGGAGGTGGAGTCTTTATTGCTCACGTGAGTGTGGCCTAGCTTTGGTGGTTTGTGGTTAACAGCTGCTATCCTAGGCTGTGTGGCTCCTGAGCCTGGATTGTAAAACAGCTGTGGCTTCTGCCTTTCTCAGAGGACACACATATATGAAGCCGTGAGCTTCTGTGGAGTAAGCCCCGAAACTCTGATGTTGCATCTCAGAGAGATGGAGAGACCATGCATAGCTAGTGAAAGATGCCCTTGCAGCACCAGTGGGGCCCCCCCTCATAGGCGCCTGACAGGACAGAGTGAGCCTTTAGGTGTTTCTAACTTCACAAATGATGGACATGATTGAAAGAGGATAAGAATGATTCTATTATAGTGCTGAACCCACCTACGCTGGAGTCTTAGCCAAAAGCCAACGTCAGAAATACTGGCCTTGTATTTAAAAGTTTAAAAGTTAATATTGTTGTATGTGTATTTACATGTTACAATGTATATATGATTTTGTGTGTGTGTGTGTGTAAGTACAGGTGGAAATAGTCAGATGACAACTTTTGGGAGTTGGTTCTCTTTTTTTACTGTGGGTCATGGGGATCAAATTCAAGTCATCATACTAGCACAGCAAGTACTTCTGTATACTAAGCCATCTTTCCAGTCCTAAAGTTCTAATGTTATTCATGGGTGATTAACTCAATTCTGATTTTTAGAAAATATTCTAAGTCAAAATATTTATGTCAGTTACTGAAATTGATGCTTAGCTTTGCCTCATCCTCATCCTGACCTATGAAAGAATTTAGCTAGAACAGTCTCATCAATCCCAGAAGGCATCGGAACAAATGGATGTAACAATAAGAATAGACTGATTTAGTAGCAACTAACTGGTGAAGGGAGCATCTGAGCCTGGATTTAAACATTGCCTCTACTACAAGTTAGCTACTGCCATTGGTCCTAACCTTTCAATGCTTGGTTCTGATCTTGTACAAAGTAGGCATGCCAATACTATACTCTCATGAATTGCTGAGAGAATAAAACACAATATTCCATGGTATATGCTCAGCATATGGCTTTGCATACAGTGAATATTTATTCAGTGGTATTTACTATTATTTTGCTTTTGTTGTTGCTATTAGGTTGAACTTTGTGGAGAACCTGGGATTATTTTAATGAGTCACTTACTTCTTCCATTACATGATACCATAGGAGCTTCCCTTTTAGTTATATTCCTGTTGCCAGGTTGCCTGTCACTGTACAATCTCAGCTCAGACTGCAGGTATGAGCCTCCAGAAGTGTCAAGTATAGAACCATCAGATAGTGAGGCAAAAAGAAAGATGGCGCTCTTGGTAAGAACAATCCTCCTGGGCTGAGTGCCTCCAAGGTAAAATAAATGCACACTGGCAGAATTGGGCAATAGAACTGACCCTCGGCACTGCATTTGATTTGTGAATACATGCAAAGTGTGTGCATGGGAATGATTGGTGTTGGAATGACAGTTCTAGTATCTAAATCCTTTGGGCATGTTTATGTGTGGCTTGCCTGTGTGCTTCTGTGTGTCCATATGTGTTCTTGTATGTATATATATGTGTCTTTGGGTATACTTTATGTATTGAAGCCCAGTGTGTGTGTGTGTGTGTGTGTGTGTGTGTGTGTGTGTGTGTGTGTGTTTGTGTGTGTGTGTGTGTGTCTGTGTGTGTGTGTCTGAGTATATATGTGTGTGTCTGTGTCTATGTGTATATGTGTATGTGTATCTATGTGTGTGTCTTTTTCTGTCTGTGTTTGTGTATATGTGTCTGTCTCTCTCTCTCTCTCTCTCTCTCTCTCTCTCTCTCTCTCTGTGTGTGTGTGAATGCAGAAGTTTAAACTTCAAGAACACACATTCATGGGCTTGGTTAGTAGTCACTTACAATTTGCTGAATGAATTAATGAGTGCTTGTGTGTGCCTATGCATATGTGCATATGTGCATGTGTGAGTGCAGCTGTTTGGTTTTCTGAGAGTGAGGGGGAATGCCTGAGTGAGTGTTGGGGGCGGGGTCCTATGTCTGATTGCTTGTTTAAGTTTCTCTAACTGGAGTGACAATGAGTTTTCTTGTCCTGTCTTGACCCTGAGTAAGTTGCCACCCTCTTCCCCGAGGCCCCTGTGCCTGGAGAGCTGTCCTTCTCAGCAGTCTGGAGCCAGCCCCCATGTGGACCTTTGCTTTAGTGTGTCTTCCGGAGGACACAGATGGCAGGAGCAGAGAATCGGAAGCACTTGGCAATGAAGCGGCAATTCACTCTGCAATCCCTTCTTATTCATCTCAACAAAGCCCACTCTGATGGCTTCGGAGCGCTGAATGCAGCTTTCAATGTGCAATCCAGCAGGAATTACTGTGCTGTGTGGCCCTCATCACGTCCACTTATTGTCAAGTGTTACCGAGAATTCTCTCACTTGGGGTGAGGGAACCACTTGTTTTAGCAACTGATTTCCGAAACCTCCTCTGAGCTGGGGCTTCTGTGAAGAGCCTGGCTACATCTTTTTGTTCCTGGTGTGTGTTCTGGACATCCGTGTGCTCTGCGGAAGTATGTAAATTGCCATAATGTGAGGGAATGAGATATAAAAATAACTCAAGGACAGCGAATGCTGAAGGAACTTTGGGATCGACATAGCCTTTCTGTTTCTGCTTTGAGGTTCAGCATCATATCCTGGCAGCCAGTCAGGGAGAAGAGGCCTGAGATACCCTGAAAGTTTTCTTTGGAATAAATGGATTCCTACCCAGCCTCTGTCCAGTTGGAGTATTCGGGAAGAGCAAGCAAAGCTGGGCACAGGAGTATCAGCTTATAACCCTAGCACAGGGAAGTCAGGGTAGAAGAATCATTGGGAGTTGGAGGTCAGCCTGGGCTACTCAGTGAATTTGAGGTCAGCCTGGACCACATAGCCAGGTCAAGCATGTCTTAAAACAAACAATCAAACAACACTAGCAGCAATGACAACAATAAAAAAAAGGGAAGTGTGAAGAGCCCCAGCCTCAGGAAAACAGCAGGCTTAAGTGTCTGCTGGGCATCAGCTGCTCAGCAGAAACAGTGTTATAGTTACTTTTCCTGTTGCTGTGTTTAAAGGAACTTAATGGGGAAAGGCTCCCAATTTCAGGGTCTTGTCCATCATGTTAGAGATGTCAAGGCAGTAGGACCTTGCTGTGACTGGTCTCATTGCATCCAGGAAGCAGGGGATTATGAGTGCTGGTACCCAACTGACTTTTTTCTTTTCATTTGGTTCAGGATTCCAGTCCATAGGAATAGTGATGCCCATAACTAAGGCACCTCAGTTAACCAAATTGAAACAGTCACCAACAGGCTTTCCCAGAAGCCCACGTCCTAGGTGACATAGATCTCATCAACTTGACAAGTGAGAATTTGACATCCAATAGAAGAAAACTAAGGGCTCCAGAAGAAGGGCTGATGACTCTAATCATGAGTGTAATAGCTGGACTTGAACTCAGGAGTTTTATGCAGTGCCCCAGCTACAGGTCATGTTATTTTTCTCCTCTTTCTAGTAACACCTTCCAAACTGCAGTTGGTGGCACTGTAGTTCCACGCCACAAGAGTGGAACAAGAGAAAACAGGGTTGCATGGTTAAATAAGCTTGGGGAACACACACACCTTCATCCTGTCCTGGAGATTTTCAATGCAAATCACCATTTTAAGGCAATGAACAGTCATGCCTCAATGAAACACCTTTATGCCAGTGGTCATTAGATTATTTCACTATCATGTTCATATGTGCAATCCCCTTTACTTTACCCTTTACTTAGGGTAAGTCATCCAAAAAACATGCTTTTGGAAATCTTACACAAGAGAGGAGATCACACACACACACACACACACACACACACACACACACACACACACACTAAAATTTGATTTGAGAGAAAGTGGTGTTTGTTTGTTTGTTTTGTTTTTCAAGACAGGGTTTCTCTGTGGTTTAGAGGCTGTCCTGGAACGAGCTCTTGTAGACCAGGCTGGTCTCGAACTCACAGAGATCTACCTGCCTCTGCCTCCCGACTGCTGGGATTAAAGGCATGCACCACCACTGCCAGGCTTGGGGAAGAGTGTTCTTAAAATAACACACTGAGAAGTGGCCCCGACCTGTTAATTGCGATGATGTGGTTTGAGTGAGAATGACACCCATACGTTTATATATTTGAATGTTTAGTTCCCAGGGAGTGCAACTGTTTAGGAAAGATTTGGAGGTGTGGCCTTGTTGGAGGAAATATATTGCTGGGGTGGGCTTGGAAGTTGTAAAAGCTTAATCCCAGGCCCAGTGTTCATCTCTGTCTGCTGCCTGTGGATGAGGTACCACTCCAGCAGCATGTCTGCCTGCTTCTTGACTTGAACCTCTGAAACTGTAAGCAAGTCCCCAGTTAAATGCTTTCTTTTATAAGAGTTGCCTTGGTTGTGGTGTCTCTTCATAGCAAGACAATAATAACTAATAGAACGGATTTTTTTTTAAAGCACCTGAATTATTCTCTCCTAGAACATCAGAATGCCCTTGGTCTTTACCCACATCTTTACAAACTGAAGTGTATTCTCTCTAATATCCTGAATTACCTGAAATTATCTGAATTACCTGACAGAGTTGCCTTTCTGGAACTCCCATTTGGGAATGTTATTTTTCCTCTTAGAATGGGTCTTTTAGAACATGTTTGCCATGCCAGCTTTTACCTTGTACTCTACAGATCTTTCAGATCATAAGAGGATTTTCTCAGTCCAGAGGATCATCCTTCTTGGTAGTTGGTCCTTTGAGGAAGCCCACAGAATTAGGGTTTCTTGGCCAAATACACAGGTCAGAACTGAATTCCCACCTTTTGAACTTCACGCTTTAATTAATATTAATATTAATGATGTTCATATGATGAATAATGTGTTCTGGCTCCTACATCATAGTACTACATTCTTATATTCTTTTCTCTCTGATGTTAGCCACACTTGTGTTTTCCAATTGTATTTCCCAAACTTTACATGCTTAATATACCTGGGAGAAAATCTCTAAACATAAAAATCTGGTTATTCTTTCATCTCTTCCAAATGACATGTCCTGAACGTTGTACTTTGGGAGCTGGGTGTGGTGGTGCACATCTTTAATTCCAGCATTCAGGAGTCAGAGGCAGGAAGATCTGTGTGACTTTGAGGCCAGCCTGGTCTACAAAGCAAGCTCCATTCCAGCCAAGGATATAGAGTGAGAGCCTGTTTCAAAATAAATAAATAGAACAATGTATACAATATTTTAATCCAGTCATATTCCTCCTACCTCCCTACCTTAGACATTGTTCTGTCTAGTCTCCAAGTCACATCTAGATACCGGGAGGCATTCAATCACTGCTTATGTAGGCAGATTCTTTCGTAAAACACTGGTCTTCTTTCTTGTTCATATCTGTCACCTGTGTCTAGCCTGCCTCATTACTTGCTTGGGAGATGGGTTGATGTGTTCTTTCACTTCCTGACTACATTTTTTTTTCTCTTACCAGCCATTCTGACTGAGCAAGTTCCCAGTTTTTTATAAGTTGTTCATTCTGCCCCTTGAGACTCTTCAGTGACCACCCATTGTGTTTTGGATAATGTAACCTCAAATAAAAAAAACATTTTGGGGAGAACGTTTATGAATTCTATTGCTCATTTCTCTTAGGCATGTAGCCTCTTATTGATCCACTCTGCCCCCTATCCAAATAGAATCTTGGAGCTGAGTTCATAAACATACAAAGATTCCAGTCAGTGGTTAAAACAAAGCCATGGGGAAAAGCTCAGAAATGCATTGTTTCATGTGTGGTAGAAAGCATGTGTGCTGCAAAGGTGGTCAGCCATTCTGAAGTCATTTTGAGTTGTACTAGGATACTGGCCCTCTCAGCATCCTCCTGTCTCTATCTTTGCAGATGCTGAGGTCATAGTGTACTCATGGCTGTGGTTTTTTCACAGAAACACTCCTCATTTCTTCACAGACACACCTGCCTGGTCTTTTCCATTCTACATAGGCTAGGAGAACAGAAGGTCACAGAACTGGGTCTATGCGCTGTTATCTTGTTTTACTTGATCAACACTGATTTGTTCATTTGTACTTGGCTCAGACCTTGATGTCTCCTGAAAGACTTTTCTGGCCCTCCTCTCATGGTTTAGAGGCTCCTCATTGGCATCCTGAGGCCTCCTAATTGGATGATTGGATGAGAATAACACAGTAAAGCCTGAGAGAGAGGTAGGATGCTGTGATGATTAATTTTTGGCAACTTGACCCAAACTAGAGTCACTTTGGGAGAGGGAACCTCAACCAAGAAATCACCTCCATCAGATTGGCCTGTGGGTGTGTCTGTTGGGGATATTTTCTTGACTAATGATTGATGTTGTGGTCTTAGACCACTGTGTGCCACCTTTGAGTGAGTGGATCTGGGTTATATTAGAAACTAGGATGAGCAAGCCATGAAGAGAAAGCCAGTAAGCAGCATTCCTCCATGGTCTTTGCCTCTGTAACTGCCTTGAGTTTTTGCCCTGACTTCTGTCACTGATATGATCTAACTTATAAGATGTAATAAATTCTTTCTTTGCCAAGTTGGTTTTGGCCAGTGTTTCTTCAGAGCAACAGAAACCAAACTAAGAAATGTTTGAAAATTTTTATGGCTTCTTTGGTGAAACTGGCTTTATTATAAATGATTTTGGTTAATTTCGGATAGAACAAGGGAAGTTATGACCCATTACTGAAAGAAATTTCATTGCCAAACTACTGTATTGATAACTACAGCAACTCTAAGTTTTTCCAGCTGACCCTGTCGTCCTTGGATGATAAACAGAATGCCCATTTTCTTGCCGCCTCCTCTTTTATGATCCCTTTATTTCTTTCCTCACCTTCAGACAGTGAGTCTCATTCAGCTTATCTCAATGGATAAAGGGCTAGTATATGGATTTTAGGTCTTTCAGGCTGTGTTATTATGAAGGAAACAGGCTCATTAGGTCTAGCATTAGAGTGAGGCCCCTTTAAGGCATACAATACCTTTTTTTCCTCTTGTATTGATCAGGTTGTTATTCTAGAAAATTGCCTCCCTTTGTTCTGGTTTTTACCAAAGATCTTTTACATTTTTAAAATCTTATTGCAAGTCAAGGAACCCAGGGAGTCTAGTCAATGTTTTATTCCAGGTAAGGGAAGCAACTCCATTTTGCTATGGTGAGAAAAAAAGAGAATGGTAATGATAACTATAGTTAGATCCAAAATATTTACTGTTGCTATACAAATGTCCTCTCCTAGGCATACCCACATTGCTGGTTTCCTTGTGATCAAACTGATGCTTAGATATACATTGCCTATGGATATATAGTGAGGACATTTTAGAGGCAAGAGTGGTACTCAAGGCCATGCTTAGTCCAAGAAAGCATATTGTACCTCAACAACGATGTATCTTGTTGTTCAACAAGTCCTTATTAAAACATGCTTTAAATATGTGTTGTTGAGTGTATAGTAGTAGCCCCTTGGTGCTGCAAAGAGGTCAGCCTCTGAAGTCATCTTGAGTTGTAGAGTAGGATACTGGTCCTCTCAGCATCCTCCTATCTCCATTTTTGCAGATGCTGAGGACATGGTTTCCTCATGGCTATGATTGCTTCATGGAATCAATTGCTCATTGCTTTACATACCCACCTGCCCAGTTTGCTGGAGTCTAAATAGGGCAGAAGAACAGAGAAGGTCATAGGTCACACCAACACCAAAAGGCTCCCACAAATACTCCCTGCCCTGTTCATTAGCATATTAATGCTCAGCCTTCCCACTGAGAGTCAAGCAAAGTTAAGGCTCATTTAATTGGAAATCTAAAGGACAGCACCTGCCACAGCCCACTGGAATTTATGCATGTCTGTCATCTTGAGGTTGGAGCGAATGGATGATTCATAGTGGGATCGCCTGCCCCCTGATTTACAGCAGATCATTTACATGGCACTAAAGTCACTCAGCACACAGGAAGGTCGCACTCAACTAGAATCATGCTCATTAAACTCTGAAGGCCTGGGCTTCTAGTCAGAATGTGCCCCAGGAGCAGAGAGAGGAAGAAAGATTCCAGGTAAAGAGTTTGATCAATGACAGCAGCCTAGGTGATGAAGGCAGACTGAAGGGTCTGGGCTGTTAAAAGTGTGTAATCTGGAAGAAGGTATTCTGTTTTTAACCTCCTGACTTTGGGGGAAGCCACCTGACCCTTCTTAGTTCTGTTTCTTTTTCCCATCTAGAACATGCTAGTGATGACAGCCTCAATCTTACAGGGCTGTCAAAACTAAAATGAGATACATTGATGCTTAGGACATGACCTAGCAGGTGGTGTTGCTTGCTCTGTGTTGCTAATGGGACTTAGGAGCTTGTAGTTGAAGGGGTCCATTTTAAATTACTTGTGATCAAATTTTGGTGCCTTCATTTAATAGCTGGGACATGTACTTGGATTTTCTATGTCTTGATGTTTCCATGAATGGTTGGATAGTGTAAGAATAATGATCCTAAAATAATAAAAAATATAGGGAGTTTGAGTGAACAGACAGTTTACAGGTAGAACATTCTATTGTGGGATAGTTGTACACATATGAAGGTATATTGTTGTGACTGATGTAATAAAAAGCTGAACAGCCAATAGCTGGGCAGGAGGTATAGGTGGGATTTCTGGGGGATAAAAGGAAGAGGAGGAGGAATTGAGAGTCAAGAGAAGCCAGGAGCCATGGAGAAGAAACAGGGGGTGCAAAATGGAAGAGAGGTAATGTCATGTGATAGAATGGAGATTAATGTAAATGGGTTAATTTAAGTTATAGGAGCTAGTTAAGAACAAGCCTGAGCTAAGGCACTGCTTTCATAATTTTTAAGAAGTTTCCATGTCATTACTTAGGAGCTGACTGGTGGGACAGAAAAAGATTTGTTACAACATTCAATGGCATGAGGGCTGCTATTGTGTGTGTGTCTCTGTATGTGTAGTGCATTTGTGTAAGTGTGCATGGCCATGCACGGACACATGAAAACCATGGCAGGATGTTGTGTATATTCCTCCATGGCTTTTTGCTTCATTGCTTTGAGACAGTGTCTCTTACTGAAATAGAAACTGGCCATTTTGGCTAGGCCGGCTGGCCAGCAAGCTGGGATCTGTCTGTCTCTGCTCCCCAATGCTGGGGTTACAACCCATGAAGTCATTCCTGGCTTTTATTTCCAGGGCCTGGGTATTTGAACTCAGGTCCTCATGTTTGTACAGTAAGTGCTTTCATCCACTCAGCTGTCTCCCCAGCCCAACCCTGGCAATTTTAAAGGCAGCAATGTGAAGCAAGGTCATTCATTATTCAGTCTCACTCTACACAGATCTTAATTCACAGGTTGTCTTAATAAAAGACAAGCTGGCCTGTTGGCTCTCTTCTTGTGTATTAAAAAGTTATGTTTTTATTTTTAATTGACATAATAATTGTGTATTTGTATGAAAAGCAATGTGATGTTTGGATACACATACGCTGGTGTGATTGACAGCAGTCACATTTCTCTCCTACAGGAGCAAAGATGCTTCTTTGTTGACATGTTTTTCTTTGTTGACAGAAACATCTGGGCCCTTGCTGTTCCTTCATTAGGCACCCAAGTTTATGTCTTCAAAGTTTCCTTCTCAGTATCTATCTTTAGCCTACAAACACAGCAACTCTCCTTGGACTAAGGAATTGGAGTTTGGTGTTGCCTTTTTTGTTTTTGTTTTTTTTTTTTCACTGCTCTACTACTTTGAACTTGAGACATGCAGGTTCTAGCAAATGCCATTTTTTTCCCCCGTGGTGGCTGCTGCCCTGCCATCTGTAGTTAGGTTTTGCATTACCTGTGTCTATGGATTGAATTGCCAAACAAAGACTTCTTACTCATAGCATGGAGTTCTGTGCTTTGGGCACCAGGTCTGTAGCTGGCTGACCACCCACTTTGACCACTGGGCAGCAGGATCCTGGCTGAATCAGCAGCTATCTCAAAGTTACACAGAGTGACCTGTTCAAGAAACTTTTGCTGAATAGAGGACATGATGAATAGCATGCAAAAATTAGAGGATGCTTTTCCTCTTTCCTTTCTTCTTATATGGGGAGTTAATAAGTGATGCCTTTTTTTGAGGTAAAATGTACAATCAGCATATAACTTATCAAAATGTTATTTTCAACATTAAGTAAAATCTCAGTGGGCTAGTGTCTTTTGGGAAAGTTAGTTGACTTATTTTTAATGACATTTTGGAGTTTTCTTTAAAAAGAGCCTATTCTTACTTATAATATATTTTATAATCAATTCATCATTATAGGTAAGGTGTATTGAGTACTCCTGGTGTCAAGGGATGAGCTTGATAGTTGACATACCAATTTAAAGGCCATCATGGTAAAACAAGGGAGGACATGAGATGTTCCTAGGAGGGGGAGGACATGAGATGTTCCTAGGAGGATATGAGAGCCTGGCCTTTTATCTACATTGGAGTCTTTTCAATTGTGGGAAAACAGTCTAGACCTGGGTTTGTGAATTGTTGGTTAGAAGCTGCTCTACCTAGCATCTTTGGTCTGTTTGAAGGGCAGAGTACTTATGTGTGTGTGTGTGTGTGTGTGTGTGTGTGTGTGTGTGTGTGTGTGTGTGTGTGTGCACTTTAATTGAATTTAAGTGCCTGTAGGCTAGGCATGCCACATTAACCACCTTTCTGCTTCATATGTGGATGCTGCCTTTGGTTATATTTCCTGACTTACTTCTAAAGATATTAGAACTGGTGAGTCATTAGCCTCAGCTTTGGTTCATTCTGTTGTGTGTCCTGAATCTTAGAGGAAAAGATTCACACTCTTGGATGTTGGGGAATCTTGGTACAGGGGTCAGCTGTAGACTGCCCATTTGAAACAGGGGAATTGAGAGTTGAGATCAAGAGTTAGTTTTTTAGGACCCAGAGCAAATGACTTAACTCCCTCAAGACTTGATTTTTCCCCCCCAAAAGTTAGAGAATCATACTGTGTTAGACAAAATTCTGTAGGTAGAATTTTTCCGTGTCCTGGCAGCCACTCCCAAATAACCACTCAGAGAATATTTATTAATTATAAATGTTTGGCCAATGGCTCAGTCTTGTTACTAGCTAACTTTTACATTTTAAGTTAATCCATATTTCTTATCTACCCTCTGCCATGTGGTGGTACCTTCTTGCAACATGGCATGTTCATCTTACTTCCTTCTGCATCTGCCTGGAAACTCTGAGACTCCTTCCCTTGTTTCCCAGCATTTCTTAGACTGGTTCTCTCACCTAACCAGAGGGTCCCAAGCTTTCCTTAAGACCCCAGTCCAGCTGCCCTATGCCTGGACTGTTGGCCCAGAGAAACTTGAAATAACAAATTGTATTGTCTCAAACTATGTTGTTGTAATTTATTATGAAGCTATAAAAAGCAAGACACATAGCTATCTTGGAGTGGTGTTGGGAAGGCGAGTTAGCACATCACATGCTGTATTCCTTGGTGTAGGACATGGAACACTACAGCATCAATGAAACCCCAATGGACTAAGTTTCTTTTTTTCTCAAGAGACTTAAGGTATTTTCAAATTTGGCTTTTGCTTCCTTGAGGAAAACTCTTCCTTCTGGTTTGTTAGAGAAAACAGAATCACGTACATTACTCTCTTGGGTCAAGTTCTTCTTATGTAAGGGCTTTGTAAAGAAAACCACAATGTATGGGAGGAAAAGCAGGAGGGTCAGGGGAAGATGTCAGTTCGTTGAAGATAAGACTCTGGATCCCTGGATCATAAATAGCACCAGTGTGTGTCCCTACTCTAGGGCAGTGGCTTTGCCCTTTTTATTTTGTTTCCATTCATTATAACTGGAGATGTCCCCAGCAGGTGCAGGAGGGAGAAAATCTTTGGCTTTTCTAGCCTGATGGATGCTGTTCATCAAGCATAATTCTTCCAGCTCCAGCTCTGAACTGCCTATGCTAGGGCAAATGGGTAGTGTAGGAGACTGAGAAGGTACCAGCTGTACTCACTGCATCCCCCCCCCCTTCCTACTGGTTGGTGGGTGGACTTCTCAAGTTCTGATCTTGGGCCTTAATATCTGCTGCAGCCCAATATATTTGAAGCACATGGTGGAAACACTTTTTGGTGATGAAGTAAAGTTTTCCAGAGTCTGTACCCACAGCCTAACTTTCTTTCACACAGCTGAGTATTGACTCCATCGTCAATCCACCTCTAGCTCCCCAGGCTTCAGTCCATTTCCACCATGCTAGTGAGCTTAATCAATGAAATGTCTGTGACTCCTGGTTAAATGCCTGCTACCATTTAGAGATATGGGGGTACATTAAGATTGAGGCCCCTTCCAGAGCTCACTGCTGCCTGAAAAAGATAGTCTCATGAAAGTCAATTATATCAATTATAAAGCACTGAAGGGATATGTTGGGACCTACTGTGATAGTCACACCTTTTCCTTGATATACCTCTTTCCCAGTGCTATTTTATTCACCACTATGTTAAACAGCTAGGTTTAAGTGAACACAATAGCTTCTTCTCTCATTCCTGTGTCATTCCTACCACTGCTGTATGAGGGGCCCATGGGAACCACTCAGTAATTTAGAAGCTTGGGGATTTCTAGTGTGTTAGTAACTTATGAGCTGCCTTGTCTAGCTGAGGACAGGACCCATCTTTGTACACTGGGTAGAGATTTGAAGAGCTCTCCCCATAGCTGCTTACTTAGAGGCTATCCTGCAAGACTGGGTCCTAGTCATCTATAGCACCTCAACATGGTTTTAAATTGGTTTTATCTTGTTTTATCCTTGCCTTTGTACCACATATGTATACTGTTTGTTGCTTCCCAGGTCAGTTACCTGATGTAAGCCTGCATTTCAGGTAATACTTTTAGGGAGAATTCAGAATACAGCAAGGTCTCTTGGGGAACCGATTATGCAAACTGTCACCATCCCAAGGGTAAACAGAAAAGGCCTCCCAACTAAATTACCATCTCAGCCCAACCCTGCAAGATGAACCTGAGGTCAGGGGTAGAAGTAGAAGGAGGGTATTCCAGGCCAGGAAGAAACTCTTCTGCCTTCCTGGAAACTTTTTGTCCCTTATACTTGGTGACAAATTCCTTATTTTTCAAAATCCAACATCTATTCTTTAAAGTCTTATTTGGATGCTCCAGACATCTATTCTTCTGTGAGAACATTCCCAATCATGCATTGGAGCATCTGACCTATAGTTTACACAGAGCCTTCTGGACAGCAATCAAAATGATGTCCCTGCCTTCCACTAGGTATTTACTGCTGCCTGAAAAATTACCTCAAAACTTAATGCTTAAAATACTTTATTATAGCATGGTTTTTATGGGTCAGGAAGTCAGGCACAGGCTAGTTGGAATCTCAGGCTATATTCAAGGTTTAGACTGGGACTGGGACTAGCTGAAGGCTGATTGGTCAGAGGACTGACTTCTAAGGTTAGTAGGGTTCACTAGAGGAACAGAACTGATAGAATATATATACATATATATATATACACACATATATATATATGTATATACATATATGGATATATTAGAGTGGATTACATGCAGTAGTTCGTCCTGTACAACAATGGCTGTCAACCAAAGGAAGGTCCCAGAATCCCATTTAGTCCATGAGGCTGACTGTCTCAGCATGTCTTCAGTCTATGTTGGAATCCTTGAAGAAGTAGATTCTAATATAAGCAAAGGTATGCCTTAGCAGCAGGGTATATGAACTCACCAGCGAGAGTGAGGGCAAGCAGGCAAGAAGAAAGCATCTTTCTCCTTCATGTCCTTTTATGTAGACTGCCATAAGAAGGTGTGGTCCAGATTTAGTTGTTCTTCTGATCTCAAATGATACAACCAAGAGCAATCCCTCACAGGTGTGCCCAGATGCTTGGGATTTAGTTGATTCCAGATGTGGTTGACAATCAAGGTTAGCTATCACATAGTCCATGACAGAATTTAGTTCATTGTCACGTGGACCTCTCAGAAGAGCAATGCGGCATCTTGCTTCATTGGAACAAGCTTCTAGAAATAGTCAGTGGGCCAGGGGTGCTTGAGCATAAGATGGAGTTTAGTCCCTTTCTCTTATTTATATCAGTGATTCTTTTTCTTGAGTATTTTGTTAGAGGCCAGTTACTAGGTCCTGTCAACACCCATGAGGAGGAGTTTATACAGGAGTGGAAGTTCTAACAAGTCAGGGTCAAACCTCAGACTCAGGAAGAATCTAAGGGATGGAGAGGTCCTCTGACCTCTACATGTGGGTAATGATGCTCACACCTTCCTCCTACATATGAACAAATAAATACATAAACAATTTTTAAAAGCATCTGAGCTTTTGTTGCGATCACATTATACTCATGAGTTATCAGACACTGATGTGTCCTAGAATTTCCCAGGGAAATTGAAAGCATCAGATGCCCAGGCTGTTCATAAGACCAATTAAGTTAGTCTTTAGGGTGGAGTCTGGTGACATCACTTTCAGGGAGCTGGCTGGGTGATTGCAATGCATAGCTAAGCTGGGTGATCTCTTATATGACCTCAGGGAACTGTGGCTTCTGTATTCATGCCTTTCCCTATGATCTTGGAAGGGATGTGTTTTGCTTTAATCAGCAAAGCCCAGAAGATGCTTGAGGCACAGGAAATACCTGGCAGTGATGTTTGCTTGCTCTGTTCGGGGTCCCTGAGCTGCCATGTGAGAGGCAAGAAGAGATAACCAGGAGAGACCCTGAAAAATGCACAGCTGATGTTTAAAGCCATTGCATTTTTCTGAAGTGTTTTGGTAGCAATTTGTTTTGGCTTCTTATTTTTGGTTTTGGACAACTGTCTACTCTGGCTAGATTTGTCTAGGTGGATACTAATGGTGGTCTCTCACCAACAGGTGGGATGGCTTCAGCTGACTCAGTTGGTATGCCAAGGACCCCTCCCCCAGATATACTCTGCCCTAAGACTGAAAAGCGGTAGGCTCAATGGGTTGGGAAGTACCAACCCTGTCCCAGAACAACTTTAATCTCAGGTAGCTCATTGGATGGCTTTCCTGGGCATGACCGCTGTCCCAAGAAATAATGCTCTCTACTCCTGGAAGTATGTTCAAGGTGAAAGATTTTCATACAGCTGGTTGGGGTCAGAGATGCTACATTTCTAACAAGCTCTGGCAGGATGCTGATGGTGCTGGTCCCTGAACCAAAGCCATGGAGACTGCTGGAGGTGTGGCTCAGAAGACCCACCTTGAGAAACATCTGATTATGTCAGAACTATTTATTCAGACAATTATATCTTTATTGTAAGATTTTTAACTTTATTTAGATCATTTATAGCTTTTGTAAGCACCTCCTAGAAAACTTTACTCTAGATTGAGAAGTCCTTCATTTGGTCATATGATTGGTAGGGAATGTAACACATGTCCATTAGAAATAAATGGATAGATGAATGATTAACTATAGATCTAACATATATGGCATATACATATACGTGAATTTTGTTTTTCAATTCCGCAGAGCTGACTGGCTTTCAATCCTCCTGAGAAAGAGAAGATAGGGTTTGGCTGGGACTAAGGACTTCTTAGTCATGAAGCTAAAGGAGAGATAGTCTCAGATACACCGAGTAGAGGTGGGGCAAAGGTCGCCGGAGAGCCCCAAGATCCAAGCATACACTCTTGCCCTTGAGTTTTCTGCCACATCGGCACTTTGCATATTTCCAAAGCCCATCTGTGCGGGCAAAAGAGTGACTTCCTGTGTGCAGGGGCGGCCCTGGGAGGCTGGGTCTCCAAGAGCCCGTTTTGGATTATAAGCCTTTGAAGACATCTGTAGGGAGGGGATAATTCATTCCAGAAAAACGGCTCCCTTTGCCATGCAAACCAGAGACCAGGAATGGAAATGAGATTTCTAATTACATGGGGCATTTCAGAGCCACCTGCTGGCTCTGGCATCGCTCAGAGTGGCTGCCATGCAGAGGTGCTGCAGAGCCGGCCTGGCCTCTGAGGTTGAGCTGCTGCGAGGCCTTCTGGGTCAGGGCATGAGCTTCAGCCTTCAAAGTTTCTAGCGGCTGCATGCAGCTGGGCTTGCAGGGAGCTGATGCCAGGAAAGGCCTCCTCTGAATTTAGCCCTGATACCTTCCTGCTGTGTAGAGAGTCCTGAGACCTGTTTCTGAGCTCCTGGTCCATGCTTTGTCTGCCTAGCACCGGGCTCAGGGGCCCAGCTTGGGGTGCTGAACACTGCTAGCAGCTAGGTTTACTAGGAGCACTTGCTCTCAACGCTCCTGTCAGTCGCTCCTGATGGAGGTACACAGTTGGAAGTTGGGGTGCAAAATGCCCCATGAAAGGCAAGAGAAATGTCAGGATTGGGAAGAAGGGAAAGTCAAATCATGATGGACATCCAACCTGGAAGGAAGCAAGCCCTGAAGTGGTTATAAACCAGCATTGTCTTGGATAATATTTATTTGATTATTATCAGCACTGTCCTGGGGTCACAATGACTGGCACTGTACTGCTGTTTTGTCCAGTTACTTGCCATTGGGTCCTGAAGGAAGGACACACTGGGAAAGATGACCCTTAACTGATATAGACCCCCAAAGCTGACTGTTGGGGATCCATCCCCAGGTGTGTCTATAGGCACACAGCAGGTGACTGTAGGCAAATCAATGCAGGAAGTTCTGAGCATCACACTTCAATCTACCGGCATCTCCTTTCATCCACTGGCCTTAGGAATGGAGTTTATGTTTCTTATTTCACATCCCTATACAAATGTCTATTGCTGTGTAGCTAAATTGTCATGGCCCCAAGCTGCCTTGTAAATGTTTGTGTTTATGTTCATAGAAAAATGCTACTTCCAACCTTAATCAAAGAAGCTTCTCTGCTAGGAATAGACATGAAAGCAGGGGGGCACGGCTGCTCAAGGTGCTAAAAACAAGTGATGGTTGAGTGCTCAGCCCTAGACAGGATGTTTATACTCCCCACTCTAAGGCTCAGGGATCATCACAGTGGAGAGGGTAGAAAGAATGTAAGAGCTGGGCCCCAGGGAGAAGGGCTGTGCAGTGCTGCCTTCTGGGCTTGGCAAAGCAGTCACATTCATGATCCTACAGCAGCTGTGGTCGCCTCCAATGGACTTGCATAAGACTAGACCTGTCATTAGTCAGTTATGGAACAGGGAGGGGCTCAAGGGATCCTACTGCTCCCTCCTGAATTATTGGCTATTGATGGATACTGGCAGGGTGGGGCATCATTGTCTTCAGTTGAATACCCACAGGTGAACCCACTAGGCTCCAACAGACATTTCCAAACTTCTGGTCACACACATGGCTCTGGTTAGACTTAGTGGGGCACAAAACAAAGCAAAAAGACACAAGAAAGGGACTTCTAGGGACGGGGCTGTGTATGATGGTGTGGGAGGGAAATAGGGGAGGATACGGGTTGCAAGCAACCAGAATGCATCATATACATACATACATACATACATACATACATACATACATACATGATTGTCAAGAGCACAGTGAATAAAAATGGACTCTGTCTAAAGTAATACAAATTTTCAATGAAATCCCTCTAAAATAAACTCATGCAAAACTCACACAAAAGAAAAATAACAAAATGTTGTGATTTTCTATGTGTCAAACACTCACCTTCCTTGTGACCACCTTATTCCAGCTATGCTCTAGCAGTAGTCCTGGCAAGCTGGAGAGTGTGATCTGTTCACATTTCAGACCTAGCTCTAGAAGGCGAGAGGGGCAGAGGCAGCAAGCAGAGCCATGGTGTGCCTGTTTGCGGTAAATAAAACGAGCTAATGTCAACAAGGCATTTACTACAGTGTTTGGCACACTGCAGGGATGTGGAAATGCTAGTCAGATCAGAGCACCTCTTCTGTGGGGATGGTACATGGAAAACGGTAAGGAGGACTTAATCATGTGTGTAGGGTGTCAAATATGAAGGACAGTTATTCTATCTCTTTTACTGTTCAGCCATGGAGGCAATCTGAAGCTGGTGTTCCAGGCAGCCATCACACAACAACTTACCAAAGAGACTAAAGTAGTTTTTTTTTCCCAATGCCCCAACAGTTAAATACACCAATAAGCTTTCCTTCCTTCTAGAACATCCGATAACTGCTACCCAATAAGATGGTACAGGTCTGGACCACTGTGAATCTGCATATCTACTTTGTTTAAAATCTCTTTTCCATTCACAATGTAGGGATGGAGCTACATGGCTTCCCACTGGGAAAAATGGGTGAAGCAAACTTTTAAATCTTTGAGAGTAGTGGCTGGGGAGAGAATTCAGTTGGTAAGAGCGCTGGGGGCACAAGCATTAAGACCTGAGTTTAAAGTTCTAGAACCTATGTAAAAAGCCAAGCATAGTCACCAGTCTAGTTCCAGATTCAGTGAGAGACCCTGTCTCAAAGGAGTAAGGTGGAAAGTAATGAGCAGGGCACACAGCAATCTCATCTGACCTCCACATGGGAAAAGTTACTTCATATTTCATATACATGAGCACCTCCCTCCCTCCCCACCCCCCCCTCTGTCTGTCTGTCTGTCTGTCTGTCTGTCTGTCTCTCTCTCTCTCTCTCTCTCTCTCTCTCTCTCTCTCTCTCTCACACACACACACACACACACACACACACACACACACACACACACACCACCACCACCACCACCACCACCACCACCAACATCAATAACAAGCAAGCAAGCAAGCAAGCAAATAAATAAATAAATGGAACCTTCAAGAGTGTAATGCTCTGGCATACACTATCCACCTCCTTAGCATTATTCTCTTCCACCCTTTGCTTGTTTCTATTTTCTTCATGGCTTTGCAGTCCCTCTTTGGTTTCCTTCCCCTGCCACTGGTTATTCTCTATGCAGCCTTCCTCACATTGCTGGCCTCTCTCTAGCCAATATAACCATGTCTCCAACCATTGAGCTAAGAGGAACTGAGACAGAAGTGTTGTTGTGTACATGAGTGTACATGTACACTGGCAAGAACTCTGTACATGTACACTGGCAAGAACTCTGAGCCTTTGGACATTCACACAATGATGTCTGTTGGTTTTCATCATTATGATTTTATACCGAGACCCAAATGGGCTAGTGATATTGTCTTACATATCAGATATCTTAGAGATATCTTAGAGAAGGAGGTCCAAGGAACACATTTGGTTCCTAACCCTGAGAAACCGGGGAATCCTTCTATTCAAATTGCATAGCACTCTCCTTCAATGAACATTTATATTAATGCTTACTGTTTAAAATTTCAGATGACTTGAGTGTGGGGGCAGGTGGCTGTCTACCATTGGTATGTGGTAGGGAAAAAGATATGTGGTGTGTGGAACCCCTGGGACCCAAGGGAGACCAATTTAAACAGCACCATGCTATACAAGCAGGCCAGGGTATAATTATACCAGCCCTGGGTATAATTCCACTCCTGAGAACATTGACATTATATCTGGGAATCACTAGTTATGAAATTCTACGTTTTCAAAACCACACTGTCTGCTCTATGAAGATGTGGGTCTTGTTGCTTGAAGGAAGCAGCTGGTAAGAAGAACCCTGAAATCTCCTTGGGTCGGGCCAAGGGCTAGCATAGACCTGTCAGCACTGCCCTGGTCTCATTTTGCAGCCCCTGAGCCAAGAGAAGTGTGAGGGGAAGAGGAGTCTGGCCTTGGTTGGCCCTGCACAGAGGCCTTCACCCAAATGAGGCCAATAATATTTCTGATGTCAATAGCAGCAGTGGTGAGGTCAGGCTGGGTAGGTGCTGTCTGTGCCACACATACCGTTTCGTTCTTCATAAGAAGTAATGCATGCTCAGATGGTAAGCCATCAAGCAAGGATTCCACTGAGACCTCCCCTGTCAGCTTCTCTGGCTTCGTATGTTTTTAAAAATGCATTGTTTCTTCATTGTGTCTACACTGTAGAGTGTACTTACACAAAATAAGAGGGATATGGTGTGTCTAGTCCATAAGATATCATAGAATTATGGACGTGTATGTGGTCTACTGTTGATTGAAATAGTGTTATATGGCACATGACTATAGGTTCACCTTAGTGGCCAAGAGTTCTGGTTCTGGAATCAAACTGTCTGGGTTCCAAATCAATTCCCGTTACTTGCTAGATTTGGATCTTTTGTATGTGTAAAGTAATGGTGGTAATCCTTGATATTAAATAAATTCAATTATTCAATAAAGCACATCATATATAACAGACAGTGAGAATGCCCCTTAGTAAGATAGTTATGTTCTTGCACCAACGCATGCTGTTATAGATATAGAGCAGAATACAAGCCTGGCGTGGTGGTACACTCTTTTAATTTTAGCATTTGGGAGACTGAGCCAGGAAAATTCTGAGTTCTAAGCCACTCTAGAGGTAGTGAGATCCTGCCTCAGAAGAACAAAACATAAAACACAGATTTTGGAAGAGAACAGAGCTTTCCCCAGATCAGAGGGGCCCTTACAGCAGGGAAATCGTGCCCCAGTTGGGCTGATCCTTGATCATTTGCTGACAGTTCCCAATGAAGTACAAATATTCCACAAAGGAGACAGAGGCTGTTGGGGTCCACAGAATGGCCATCTGTCGCTCTGTGTATGATACTCTTCAGAACAGGTGCTATGATGTGACAAGAAAAGGGACTTTTCTAAGTGTTGTAAAAGGCAAGCAACAGAGAAGACACCTGTGTGCCCATTCTCACCTGCCACATACAGGGCAGAGTTCTCAGAGACAAAAACTTCTCAGTCCTGTTTGCTGGATAAGTCAGCAACATTTCTTTCTGGCCCACTTCGTTGTGTGGTGCAATGATAAGAAATGAGAGGAGAGGAAAGGATCCCGGTGCATGTTCACTGACATCTTCAATGCCCATTTTTCTTGGAAGCAGTATCCACATCACTGTTTATTATAGGTTCTGTCTTCTTCTGGGCCTAAGAATATCACTGTGAAAGAGGTACTGGTAGATTCAAACTTGGTTTTTGTACCCAGAATAAAGGGAGAACTTCAACACTGACACCAGAACTTATAGGTCATGGGGGGGGGTGGATGCCATGAGTACTAAAAGTTCAAGATCCGTGTTCTAGAAAGAACCTAGAATCTGGAAAGTTTTTGGGTTTCTCAGAATGCTCAGAGTGGCTCTGGCCATTTTGAGAAGACTCTAAAACTTTTGAAATAATGAATAATATTAATTTGAATTCCTTAAGGATAATCATGTCTCTAATTCATTTTATCATGCTGTTTGAAAACTCTATGCATCATTGAATTAGATGCATTTTATAAAAAGCTGAGAAAAAGCATTGGTAACTCTGTTCTTTATACGGGGGAACAGACCTACCCTGCAAGTTCATTATCCCCAGTCTCATCTCCTGTTTGAACCACTTGGGGAAGCATTGATTTGCCAAAGCTCTCTCCTGTTGTTACACAAACCAAGCTACAAACAACTGTTAAAGTTGCAGTTTCAAAAGTCATCTCATAGATTTAAAATTTTAAGTGATGACAAAAAGATTTCTAGAAGTTAACACAATAACAGTGTAAATTTTGATTTTATATATTTTCCTTTTATTAAAAATAGATTTTTTCTCACATAACATACCCTGATTATAGTTTGTTTCCCTTTTCTCTACTCCTCCCAGACATCTTGCTCAGTAATTTTAGACTTACGTAAACATGCAAAATATAAAGAAGCCTCTATTCCAATATCTTTCCCCTCAGATTTTCCAAATGTTAGCATATTTATTTTTACTTCATCATGCTTCCTCTCTATACATCTTTGTTACTTTGTGTGAATCATTTTGATGAATAAAATGTAGTCATGACACCTGGGTCCTAAGTACATTACTGTGCATTTCCTAGCGACGAGGGCATCGCCAAACGTCAGAACCAGAAGCTCAGCCAGGTGTAGGGCGTAGGTTTTAAAAACCTCACATGCCGTCTTCAGACGTTGTTAATTGTCACTTTAAACAAAGATGACTTCCTGCTCTTCACTGCCAGCTTCTTTAGCTGCCTTTCCTCTCTATAACTTCTTCTATCTTCCTTTGTCTTTGACCTTGACATTGTCTTTGAAGATGCATATTTACAGTTTCTCTCCCATTTGTTTGTCTTATAGTTTCTCTCACTTTTTTTGATAATATTTTTTAATTTCAATTTGCAACAAGCTTGTTTTACATGTCAATCCTAGTTCCCTCACCCTCCCCTCCTCCCCTGCCTCCCTCCCAACCCCCATCCCATCCCCTTTTTGCTCCCCAGGGAGGGTGAGGCCCTCCATGGGGGATCTTCAAAGTCTATCACATCATTTGGAGCAGGGCCTAGGCCCTCTCCTGTGTGTCTAGGCTGAGAAAGTATCCCTCCATGTGGAATGGGCTCCCAAAGTTCATTCGTATAATAGGGATGAACACTGATCCACTACCAGAGGCCCCACAGACTGCCCAGTCCTCCTAACTAACCCACGTTCAGGGGGTCTGGGTCAGTCCTATGCTGGTTTCTCAGCTATCAGACTGGGGGCCATGAGCTCCCCCTTGTTCAGGTCAGCTGTTTCTGTGGGTTTCTCCAGTCTGGTCTTAACCCCTTTGCTCATCACTTCTCCCTCTCAGCATTTGGATTCCAGGAGTTTGGCTTAGTGTTTAGCTGTGGGTGTCTGTTTCTGCTTCCATCAGCTACTAGATGAAAGCTTTAGGATGGCATATAAGGTAGTCATCAATGTCATTATAGGGTAAGAGCATTTAAGGTAGCCTCTCCATTATTGCTTAGATTGTTAGTTGGGGGTCATCCTTGTAGATCTCTAGACATTTCCCTAGTGCCAGATTTCTCTTTATACCTATAATGGCTCCTTCTATTATGGTATCTCTTTTCTTGCTTTCCTCTATTCTTTCCTTGACTCAATTTTTTTTGCTCCCTCATGCCCTCCTCTCCCTTTCTTTTCTCCCTTTGGCTTTCTCCTAACTCCTTCTCCCCTTCCCCTATGCTCCCAATTTTCTTGGGAGATCTTGTCACTTTCCCCTTCTTTGAGGGACCATGTATGTTGTCTCTCTTAGGGTCCTCCTTGTTTCCTAGCTTTTCTGGTGGCACCAGTTTCTCTCAATTCTTACACATTTCTTTTATCTTGCAAGTCTCTTTAATTTGTAAATCAGTTTGTATAAATTCCCTGACTCTGTGCCGGGTCCATAGTCTGTAGTCCATAGTCAGCTCTACATACTATTTAAGTATGTTTTCATACTTTTTCTTAAAGTTACTCAGAGTTGGCCAATTTAAGGCCATTGGATAGTTGAGCATGAAGGAATACCTGAGTATTGCCAGCTTTGTTTCAATTGTTGGACTTTTCTGAAACATGTTTCCCATTGTAACTATCAGAGTTATATATTCCTATTTCAACCCTTAATAAGAGAAGGAAACTGAAATATCCCATGAGGCCATCACACAGATTCCAGCATATGGCAAACAATGGTGGTATTCAAGGTGACTTATGTGGCAGGGCCACCTCATTGCTGGCTGTTCAAGAATCCAAATATGATGTCTGAGAGGTGGTTGGGGTTGTTCTGTATAAATGGACTAAGTGTACGAGCCACCCTTATATCCTGTGAGTAAAAGTTGCAGACTTATTGCAAATGGCACAAGGCTGGTGTGGAATTGGGTGAGATCTTCAGCCGAATGCCCATCTCACAATTAGATATTTACGTCTTCTCTGGACAAACCCCAAGAAGCACAAGGCCAGGTTCCTCATGCTGTCATGCAAATGGGATGCAGTGTGTTCTGTCCTGAGCATTCCTTTTCTGTTCTTGTCTGGAGTCGGTTCTCCAGCCCTCTGCCACTTGTCCCTATACCCTGTGCTGACATGCAGACTCAGCTCCAGGGTGCTCTCTACCACACTGTCTTTGCAAAGGAATACTGTCCTTTTCTTTTCAAACCTCTCAGTAGTATTTTCATTCGATGCCATCTAATCTGTTAACAAGCAAGAGATGGATTTTCTCTTTCCCACCCTCTATCCTGTTCTCCTAAATGTTCTGCAAACTCTTTGAGGCATGTCTACTTGGAGATATATGATTTTTTTTATAAGCAAAGATCTTATTTCTTTTTAAATTTTTATTAGTCCTTTGATCAAAACATCTCCAGACCTACCCTCTTATTTCTACCAATCCAAATTTGTGTCCTCTTTCCCTCCCTCTCTCTGCTTAAAAACCCATCAAGTCCAATTTAAAGTTGAAAATCCTTGAAAATTTATTTTAAAAATATATTTAAGCATGGACCATGAATAAAGATATTCTAAAATCACATTAAGCATACCCCTGAGCTAATATTTATCTACAGGTTACCTCCGATTATTTGTCAATTACCATGCTAAGTGTTTCATACACATTATTTAATTTAATCCTTACAGGAACTCCATGAAACTCTCAATAGTGTTGCCATGTTATGGAGTAAGAAGCTGAGGCCCAGGGAGGTCAAGGGAACTTTTCAGGGCCATGCAACTAGTGCTCAAATGGCAGAGTTGGGTTTGCATTCCTTTCATCCCATCCGTAGCTACTTATATGTTCTGTCTTATTACCAAAGGAGAAAAGAAAAACACCATTTCTCATGAAACCAGAAGGGAAATATAAAGTTTGTTTAGCATGAACCAGCTGTTATCTGTATTGGGAACCATTCGACACTTGTTACTTACGGCACAGCCTTGAGAAGCAAGTGGGTACTACCTGCTCTGTTTTGTGAATGAGGGGAATTAGGCACCGATGCTATTAAGGGACAAACTCATCTCAGGTAGTAGGTTTCCAGTGCATTAAAGTGCATTTGGGAAGGCCATGCTCCCATCCTTCTTACCAGTCTCACAAAACTTCCTCGACTCTCAAAGAGGAACTCTGCAGTACAATTCTTTTGCCCTAAAAGCTCACAGCCTTCTGATGCCTCTCAGTGTCAGCAAGTCCTAGGAGAATCTTGCAGGAAGGGCTATTGGGCAGGACAATGAGTGATGGAAGGGTGGTGGTGTTCTAGCCTGCCCTCTCTGTCTGAACCTCTCTGATGAAGGCCATGGCTACAACAGCACACCGGGGCATACTCCAGTCTTCCCAGAGAGTAATGTTCTGCTCAGGGGTGATAGAAGGCTCTGTTTCTGGCCCAGCTGAGGTATTGGAGAAAGATCCATCACCCCTGAGTGATTGGTGACCCACAGGTACCACGCGTGGAACCTCATGTCCAGTCACTCAATTACCAGCTCAGTGACATGTTTATAAGGGTGAACTTTAGAGTGCTATTAGGGAACAGACAGATGAACTATAGCTGCGCCTGCAGGCAGAGCTCACCCAGCCCCACTGCCTCTGCAGACCCATTACCCAGTAATTAGGGGAGTTTTAAGTAGGAAGCAAGGAGTTAAATTATTGCTTAGATTAGCGCCTCACTTGTCATGGTAGAAAGTGCTGCTTTGGGGAAAGAGGGAAGAATGTAGGAAGGAAGACAAGAATAGAGGATGGTGGGTGAGAGGAAAAAAGAAGGGAAGGTGCGAGAAAGCTCTAAGAAATAGACCTTTCAGATGAGAACCTCATTCACTTTTCCTGCTGGCTTCTGTGACAGGGATGACTATGGAGAGATGCCTGGCCACTCTACTTGGGCTACTGTAGCTCTTCAGGAAGATGAAGGCAGCAAACAGCACCTGCAATGATGGTACAATGATTTATTGTACACTGTGAGCTGGGTAATGGTTTATTGTACTTGTCAGCTAGAACTGTGATGGGTAATGACCATGTACCATCAACTCATTTGGCTGCTGAGGAGGCAGCTAGCACTGTGGTATCGCTCACCAGGTGAAAACACTGGACTGGGTCTGTGTAACTTAGCAGAAGATGCCAAGACCCAGACTCTTGAGCATCTCACCATGAAGCTTAGTGAAGTCTTCACAGTGGGGGTGTGACAGGAAGAGGGTCTCAATAAGGGATTATCCAGATCAGGCTGGTCTGTGGACTCTATTCTGTTCATTGATGCAGGAAGACCCAGCTTCAAAGTGGGAAGAGGAATTCCCTAGGTTTGCATTAAAAGGAGAAATTGAAATGGGCATGCTTGCATGCTTTTATTTCTCTTTTACTGATCTTGACGGTGGATGTGATGTGACTAATTGCTTTAAGTTCCTGCCATTACTGTGATTTCCCTGTAATAATGAACAGTAACCTGGAATTGTGTGCAAAATAAACCTTTTCTCCCCAAGTTGTTTCTATCAGAGTATTTTATCATGGCAGTAGGTAACTAAACAGAGACAGCTGGGTTGTTTCAGCCTTATTTTTAGTTTTTTTTTTCTTTCTGACTTCTACCCTCTACACCAGTGATTCTCAGCCTTCCTTACTCTGTGACCCTTTCCTCATGTGGTGACCTCCAACCCTAAAATCATTTTGTTGCTACTTCATAACTATAATTTGGTTACTGCTATGAATTTTAACTATCTGATATGCAGGGGTCTAATAGGTGACCCTTGTGAAAGGGGTCATGGCCCTCAGATCAAGAACTGCTACTCTATTCATCTCCAGAGAAAGATGGCCAATTGATGCTAAATTTTGCTATCTGTGTAGCTTTCATCATAGAAGACGTTAGATAGATAGCATCATGCAACAGACAGCTTTATCTTTATCACTTTGTTTTTAAATACTTAACTGATGGATCTTGTACCCACTTCTGTTCTCCTGAAATATGTTGGAGCAAATTTTAGTTACCATATTATTTCACCTCTAAATACTTAAGTGTCAAAGACAGACATCATCCTTAAGAGATAACCAAAGTATTTTTATTATAGCCCCTGAAATAATGATTAACATTCAATTGGTTTGAATTTCCTAATTTATCATAGAATTTTAGTGATACAATTTTGCTCAACTCAGGATTCAAATAAGGTCTATATATTGCAAATAGCTTTTAGATCTGTTAGGTTACTTTTAATCTATTCTTTCCCTCAATGTTCATTTATTATTTTTTATTAGTCTTAAAGAATTATGGGACTAGAGAGATGGCTTGGTGCTTAAGAAATCTCATTGCTCTTGCAAAGGACTTGGGTTTAGTTACAGCAGATCACAGCCTTCTGTAACTTCAGTTCCAGGGGTCCAATTCCTTCTTTTGACCTCTGAGAATGCCAAGACACACATCTTGTGCACATATATAGATATAGGCAAAACACTCGTACACATACAAATGAATCTTAAAATATTTTTTTATTACAAAGAGAAATTTCCATTTTATTTATCAGTTATCTTCATAGGATCTTGAGACAGAAAATTACTTTATATCCCAGGGAAACCTGGAAATCTGCTTGGGCCTCAAAATTATGGAGATCCTTCTGTCTCAATTTCTAGAGAACTAGGATTGCAGATATCAACTGCTGTACCTGGCCTAGTCTGTATCTTGATGGCAGCCTCGTTGGTTTAATGTGCCCTTGGCATTTGGCAATTCTAATAAGCAATTTAGTAGCTAGATTTAGATTTTGACCAAATTCAAGTTTGGGTTGTTTCATTTATTTTATCTATCTATCTATCTATCTATCTATCTATCTATCTATCTATCTATCTATTTATCCATCTGTAAGAATACTTCATAGGTTCTGAGTATCCAACCTTTCAACTCTGTACCCTGTACATCTGTACATCTACAGATGTACTAGGCCTCATTCACAGCTACCAGGGTGGCAAGTGACCTGTGGCCTGCAGGTTGGACATGACTGGGTCATTCTATGTATTTTAACTAGGAAGTCTATCTGACATCCTTCTGTTGTTAGCAGCCACTAGTGTTTGTTATCATTCATGACAATGATAATGACATCATTCTGTTCCCATTAATTATCTGAATCACATTTTAAAGAATAGCTTCCCCTCATCAATTACTTATTAACCTGAGATAGAGTTTAAATGGAAAAGTAAGTTACTGCTTGGTTTCTTTATTTTCTAGTTTTGGATAATAAATCAGTTTGTTCCTCCATGCAGGGCACTAATGAGCTCATTTTATTTTTACTGTCATTTTGCACTCATGGACTTGAAAGTTCTTTTTTCGTTGTCTTGTTTTGAGCCAGGGGCTCATGGAGCCTAGGCCAGCCTTGAACTTCTGATTTTCCTGCCTCCTGCCTCCTCCTCTCAAACTCTGGGATTATAGGTGTATACCACAAAACCTGGCTTTAAAGTTTTTTGTAGCTATTTTTCATATTAAGACTATAGAAATTCTAGTGTCTGGCTAGTGGGAGACAGTGAAAGTTGATTTCTAAGTATTATTAATTAATTAATTTTATAATAGGACCTCTCTTGTTTTTAAATGTTTGTAATTTAGCATATATTCACTATACAAACTTACAGTTTTTATTGTGACCTTTAAAAACATGCATACCATGTACATTTATGAAATTAATTTCCCAACAAGTTTTCTTGTTCTTGTTTTACACAGATTCCCTTTCTCTTACCTTTCTCTCCTTCTACTTCCATGTCTTAAAAATCTAGATTCTGCTTCTGAGAAACAAACAAACAAGCAAAAGCAAAACAAAACAAAACAAAACAAAAAACTCCAGCATTTATCTTTCTGAGTCTGACTTATTTTAGTTAACATGATGACTTCCAGTTCCATCCATTTTCCTGCAAATAATATAATTCTATTCTTCTTTATGGCTAAATAAAACGTCCATGTACCTATGCACACCACATTTTCCTTTTCCATTATTTTGTCCATGGCCACTGCTATAGTCTTGGTTATCAGCATCCATTTGCTGAAGAGTTGGACTAAGGCTAACAAGTTGATTTTGACCCTGGGCTGGCTTGTGTTAGAGCCTTGGCTCTCTGTGTCCTGAGCAGTCATATGGAGCAACATTGGGCAGATTCTTATCCTCTCTCAAGTACAGGGCCCAGTCAAGGAGAGGCATCTGTGCTGCTCGAATCACAGACAAGGAGCCACCCTCATTGGGCAACTCTTTGAGAAGCCAGTCTTCTTACCACACAGAGAGACCCAGGCTTGCCTCAAGGTCTGTTCTGCCTGAGGAGCCTGCAGCAATATGTTAAGAGTGGGTACAGGATATTTGATCTTTTGAGAAAACACAGCTGCCCGACCTCAACTTTTTCCCAAAGCTAGGCTGCATCTGTGTCCTCTTCTGAAGTATTAATCATTTCATCCTTATTTCTTTTCACCTCAGGCTCCAAACTTTGATTTCCTCTGGTATTTATAGGGGGACCGTGGTTTCTCAAAGTCCACCAGGCATGCTCCAAGGTGAAGATGTTTTCACAGTGCCTGGCTAGATTTGTGATCCATCAATGAACAGCTGACTCAGATGAAATTAAACTGAAGGGAAAATAGACCTCATTTTCTTGGTATTTCTTTTTCCTTTCAGGAAAAGGAGGTCATCAAGCAAGTTCAATTTAAAATCTTTTATCCCTTTGCCATCCCAACCTGATCACCGAATATGTTTCAAGCACGTACTATGAGCCAGATCATGTACCAGGCACTAGGTGTGGTCCCCATCTTTGAGGACAGAGAGTAAAGAGAGGGAAAGAGAGAGAGAGACAGAGAGATAGAGAGAGATAGAGAGAGAGAGAGAGAGAGGGAGGGAGACAGAGAGAGAAAAGAGAGAGAGAAAGAGAAAAGAGAGAGAATATATATTTATAGAAACTTGTGAGTTTAGTGTTTTGAGATCAAGTTATGTTAGTGTAGGGGACTTGACATAGTGAGCAGAGACATGCAAAAGTAAGTGATCTGGAGGAGTTAGTGAAACTAGTGATAGAGTGGTGGGAAGGGCATTCAAGACATGGAGCCCAGATGCAAAGCCCAGCCTTGTGAAGTCAGCATGGATACTGTATAGTAAAATGAAGGGAGACAGAGGAGTAGAGAAGACTGACTATGGAGGATGCTGCAGGTAAGGAGCTTGGAGTATGGAGTAGGAACACGTAGGGCCTTAGAAGCCACTCAGATGTGTGTTGATGTTCACTCCTCTAATGACATGTAGACTTAAGAAACTCTCTAGCATGAGCCCTTCCAAGGTCCTGGTACACAAACAGTGCAAACGCTATTTAATCTTATTTGTTGCACAAAGAAACTTTTGGAATGTTCTGAAATCTCCCAGCTCAGACATAAAATAAACTTGGTAAAAGATTTCTTAAGTTTGTCAACAGCTTTGAGATATTTGGCATCACTAATAAGGGGCTAACTAGGAGGCTACAAGAAGCAATATTTTCTGCACTGCACCAGAATGAAAAGAGTTTCTTCACACTCTTTGCAAAATGACATCACTAGTTCATTATCATATGAAGAGGCCCAAAGTATGCCGCCAATGAAAGATGGTAAAAATTATTACAGAATTGCATTAGTGTGCAATTGATTAAAAAAAAAAACAACAAAGAAAAAAAACTGTATTATGCAGTTTCAACCCATCCACCCCTGTCAGTCATTGACCACTATAACAAGTTCACCATCCTATTTCTGTGATTACAATTTTGAAGTAAAGATCCTTTCTGGGTCTCTCTACTTCTTGGTGTGAGAGGTCAAATCATGATCTCAGAGTTGGTCCCACTCCTTAGATCTCAGCACTGGGGATTGGTCACATGGAGGAGGGGTGTGGTGGACAAAAGGTGGGCTCTGTCCTCTTACCACTCATTCTCATGCAGGATCTTCACATTCTAAAGTAAGCCAGAAAAAGGCTGTGAAAGATCCGCATGAAGACAGTGATTGACACAGACAGCAGCAGACGGCCTAAAGACAGGCAATCACCTTAATAGCAAGCTAAATGGAAGCATTCCCGAACCGAGGCAGAAATGCAAAGCAGGGGGACATCTCTAAGGTTGTCAACAGTCGCCCACAGATTTTTCTTTTGAAGTGGAAAATTTAAAACAATTAGTGTGTATACATTATTAGCTACATTATTAGAAAAACTGTATGCATTGGTGGCTATGGATAGTAGTCACATTCATGAGTTATTTCTTTGGAAATTAGATCCAGCTGGGATGATAGGTTCTATGCCCTCATGGTTAAGTTGTGTTTATATGCAGACAATAAACACAAAGTTCCCCCTTTTACTCTGCAAAGGTCTCAATTGTTTTTGTATGGGTGCTAGTATCTACATTCACGTTGTCATGCTTGGATGGCAGACACTTTACCAAAAGAGCCATGTTCCCAGACCCTGGGCTCAATATCTTAAGCTTATTCTACAATGTTGTGGTTCCTTCTTTTTGGTGCAGATGTCCCTATGAAGACATCAGAAGGACACACCCCCTGCTACTCACACACTCATGTGTACTCCTGTGCATGTGAAGAACCCCCCTCCCACCCATTATAATAATTGGCTATCATTTCAGAGCTTCTAGAGTCCCTAGTGTTTTGTGTCAGGCCCTCCTCCCTAACATCCCAAATGGGGCAAGTTCCTGGTTGCTGCAAACTTTAGCACTTTTTCTTAGACTGTATCATGTTCTTAACTAATTATTGCTTGTAAAGTCCTCAGGAAATACCAAGATCTTATTAAATGCTCAGTATGGTTATTAGTGGAGTCTTGATTTTAGAGCAGAGCCAGGGAGTCCAGTAATAAGCAAGTAGCAGTTGTACAGGGAGAGAGGCAGCTAAGGAACATGCTGTGGTGTATAATCAGATTCTGCATGGTTCCCAAATGTGCTTCAGGTCACTGCTATCTGTGTCTGTTGTTCCATGGAGCTTACACTGTTTCAGAGAAAAGGATTCATTACATCCTGATTCCAGGACGCAGGTTTAAGAGGTAGACAGATCTTTCACCCATATCTACACAAGATTGATCCAGTCCTAGAAAGCAATAGCTCTTACAAAGATGATCTCAGCACCTGGGATCACATGCCTTTAATCCCAGCATTAGAGAGGTATATAAGACAGGAACAAGGTCTCAGTATCAGGCATTCATTCTCCAGCCATTTTGAGAATAGGAACTCCCTAGCCCTTTTAGAGCTAAGAGCTCTCTGGTAGCTTGGCTACTTTGCTTCCCTGGTCTTCAGGCTGAACACCAATATCTGTCTCTGGGCCTTTTTATTTTTTCATGTTACATGGAAGAGATAGAATTGACCTGGCCAGGAGAACAACTGGATGCTTAGATGTGACCACCATCTTGCTTTAATCTCTGCTCCTTATGCTACACTTTTCCTTTTCAGTTTCCCTGAAATGTATCTGACAGACATGGCCATAGCAAAGTCATGCACCCTGGACCAAAATCTCTGGAAGCATTCTAATGGGTCAACTTGAGTCACACATTTATTCTTGGACTAGTGGCTATGGCCAGGGAAATGGGACAATCTGACTGGTTTATATTAGCTGCTGTGGCTTAAATCTCATTGCTGATGTTTCCTGATGGAAAGGTGTCCACTATAATGGAAAAAGATTATCAACCAAGGACCACCCAGTCCCTTTCAACCTTGTCACTGTCCTCTTTTCTTCCTCATTCTTTTCATGGCAATGGCATTGTGAAGCCATGTATTTAGAAAGCAGTTTTCACTCATCCCTCTTTTCCTCTTGCCATTCTCTTTCCATATTTTTAAAGGCCTTCTTAAGCCACTCTTGTCACTATCAACACGGTCTCCTTTTCTACTACCCGCCCTTTCACTTTTCTTTGTGAGTCTTTTTAGGAAAACTTTATTGACTTGTTTTGTGTTTAAAACATTTCTCTATGCTTCATGCTTCTTGTCTTTCATGCCAGTCCTGCAAGCTCCATCTTTTACTTTGTTACCATATTTCTCAGCTTGTATCTTGTTCTGTTCCTTTTAACCATCCTAACCATAGCTCTTCTTATTTTTGCTCTCTCATGCCCATGGTACCATGTGAAGATTCAGTCATCTAGGAAAGAAAGCATGGCACACTGGGTTTAGATCATGACTTTGGAGGTTAAGAACATTAGATGATCAAAGATTATTAAAGCTGTACCCAGAGATAAGTTGGAAATGGAGAGCAAGATAGAGATTTTGGAAATGTCTTTTGGATTTTTGGTTTAGAAGTTGGCAAAGGATGGGGCCATTTACATTCCAGCCCAGGGGCAGTGAGTGTGCTTGGAATCACATACTCACACTATAGGTACTTTTCTAAGGATATATAGACATGTCCCCATGTGAGTGCACACTAACATGATTGTACTTTGCGTGTATATATGAACTTGTAAACATGTGGTAGTGTGGAGAACATATTATATGCACAAAGGTATATGAGTGTGTAGGGAAATGAAGGTGTTCCCATATCTTCTCAGGAAAGAGACCTTGAGTTCCCCATCCACGTGTCCTGTAGATGGATACTGAGGGATAGCCTTTGGGAACAGGGGACTCAGCAAGTATGTTATCACTAGTGTGCTAAAGATGGTAAAGAACTCATCCAGCATAGTGTTTGCTTCATTAGATCTCACTATAAAATGGAGTTAACTATAGTTACAAGAAGCATGTAGTACATGCTGGCTGATACAGGAACATATTAAGAAAGGTTTAGTATTTTTCTTCTTTCTAGAATCTTCCATTCTTGTCTGTTTCTGGATTTTTTGTCAACATGGAAACATGAGTTTATGAAGTGTTTGGCATTTATCTATATATTTACATACTTATGTGTATGTGCACAGGTGTAGATGTGTGTGTGTGTGTGTATATGTGTATATAGTCCAGAGGACAGTTTTGGGTATCATTCCTCAGGAATTGTCTACCTCTTTTGGGGGTGGGATCAGGGACTCTCTTTGGCTTAGTGTTTGCCCATTTGGCTAGAATAGTGGGCCAGCTAGCCCCACCTGTCTTCATGGCTCCACTCTCCTAGTGATGGGCTTATAAACTCATGCCACTGCAGCCAGTTTCCATGTACTGGGGTTTCAGACTGAACTGGGGGCCTCATGCTTGTGCAGCAAGCATCTATTGACTGAGCTCTCCCCAGCCATGCCAAGTGTTTATTATTGTTTTCTAGTCAATTTACAGCTTCAAAATAACTGACTTTGCCTTCCTGGTTGCTGGAGTAAAAGAATTCCAGTTTTAAGACAACATGGGTGTGGAGGAAGGGCTTCTGACTCAACTCCTTGAAATGATGGATGTGGAGATGGTCTTCAAATCATCAAGCCCCGATTTGTCCCACTCATTTCTCCCTTTCTATGAGTACTCTGATCATGGTCAATTTTGAGTTATCAGTTTACTCTCCTTGAACCAGAAGTTGGAAGTAAGATCCCAGGTAGCACACCTCTATATACTATGCCTCTGGAACAGATAAATGGATGTTAACAGTCTGAAAAGCATAGGAAGAGTGACAGAATGACTTAAGAAAGTGATGGGCAGGCCCTAACTTTTAAGTATTGATCACTTTTTAAAAAAATCAGTTTTTAATTGCAAGCTAATATGGTTTAGTTTTTAATAATTATGTTCAGTAGCAATTCTATAAAATTCTTGATAATTTAAGAATTAGCTTTTATAAACCAGTGTGAGCACATTAACAATCAGACAGCCAAACTTTGTTCTCAATTTCACCTCAAACACCTAAGGGAGGAGAGACCCACCATTTAATAATAATAAAAAAATTATTACCTGCATACAACTTAACATTAGTATTTCACATACAGCACACCTGCAGCCCAGTTGCTTATGACCTACCAGAGATGGGGAGCATGGTAGCTACAGTAGAAGTGACTGAATAGTTTTAGTTCAACTTACAGGAAATGGTGAAAAATAAGATTATAAACATACTCACTAGTAGCTATTTTAAAGATTCCTTTTTATTTTTAATTATGCATAGGTGTGTGTGTATGTGTGTGTGTGTGTGTGTGTGTGTGTGTGTGTGTGTATGCTACAAGTGTCATGGTAAGTGTGGAGGCCAGAAGAGGGTGTCAGATTTTCTAGAGCTGGAGCAGATTTTAGTGACCTCATACGGATGGGGGCTGGTGTCAAAGCTTGGATCCTTTGGAAGAGCAGCAGCGAGTGCTCCTTGCTGCTTAGTCATCTCCCAAGCCTACTTCTAGATATTTGAATGATGATTACATTAACATAACCATTGCAAAACAACAGTATGTGCCCAAAACAATGTCCATCATGACTGAGACTCTCTTTATGGTAGATCTCTGGTTCAGCCCTCATGTGCCTTGATTGATGGTTACCTTTGTTAGGACTTAGGTACAGTCTTAATTTGCTTACTGACAAATGATTATTGAGAGGTTGGCCTTGTGACAAAGCCCTATATCTCTTCCAATGGGCAGACACAGGAACTGGACTCACAAAGGGAATTGCGAGTGTATGCGGGGCATGTAAGCCTGGGGATGAAGCTCCTACCCCTGAGAGTTAGCATTTATCAGCCCACACAGGAATTGGCCACATGATTGTGACGTCTTTTGTTAATGAGCCTTGGCAATCACAAGACCCAATGTTTGTGTGAATGTAGTCACAAATGGGCATCAGACATCTTGATAAAGGAGTGTGCTTTTCGAATGGAAACAGTGTATGGTGAAATAATTCGGGTGGATTCAGAGCCATACCACACCATGGGGATGCCAGTAGCCATGTGTGACTACTATGCCCTTGAAACATGGTTACTGACGCAGACATTCTATAACACACACTCTCAGTGTTGAAGAATTAGCATGGGAAAAGTTTAAGTATCTTACTATTTTATATTGATTATACCTCCACATTACACTATTTTGGATATGCTGAATAAACAGAATTCACTACCCGAGTTAATCCTCTAATTTACAGTTTCAGAGTGAGCTGGAATATTTAAAGTCATGCGTGTGGCCCCCATGCATTCATGTCTACTGTTCTCTTCTACAGAGTTCACTGTCAGCTTCCAGGTACTGGGTTCTACTGGGGTAGATCAATGTGGACAGACTCCTGATGCCAAGATTGTCCTCTGAGAGTTGGAGATACTGATCAGAGAAAAGTGTTTAGACACGGCCATGTCCCTCCCTACTTGTCTCCATCCTGACTTAATATCCGATGCCACCATCTCTTGTGTGAATGGCTCTCATTGTCTTTCCTAACTGCTCTCCATAGTTTTGCATTTGCCCTGCAAGAATCCATTCTCCAGCTACTCCCAATGGGCAGAAAGATTTTTCTTCAACACTTGAGTACGTTCACACATTTATTATAATCATTATTTTTTAAATCGCTCCTGGATCTCTTTGAACTAAATCTAATGTCGACATAGCCTCACCCGGGGAAAATCTGGATTCTCTCCTTTCTCACCTTTCTCCCTTCTGTTTCACTTGAATGATCCTAAGACTCCATTGACCCCAAAAGCAAGGCAGCTGCTTTTCTGCCCAAGGTCTTAAAGGGCTGTCTTCTGCCCTGAACATTCTTCCTCTACTAAACACCTCACCTGGATGCTGCTGCCTCGTGCTTTTGCTATCATGTCCTCTGATAAATGTTTCTCCATTCACTCTCCCAAGTAAAGACTGCCTACTTTCTCCTTCTGCTATTCATGTCATTCCTATCTCATTCCCTTCCTCTGACTCCATGCACTCACTCATTCCCCCTCTCTGGTCCTCTGGGTTTTGCTCTAAACTGAACCTATATGGTGGGCCCCGCAGAACAGGTGTCACCTAGGAGGCACTTAAATATTTACTAAAAAGAGAATAAGTGAATGAAGTTCTGTTATCTGAACTGGGACACAAGTTCAAAGCCAGTCTTAGCAAGGATGACTCAGTAAAGATGGAGTGGGGCTTTGGGAGTCCGGAGGGAAGAAGAAAGGCACAGGGTCTGGGGAAGTGAGCAGAGCCAAGCCCTCGGCCCAGTGGGGATGGCTTGGCTCAGCCTCATGGCAGGCAGTGACTTCAAAGCTCTTCAAAGGAAGCCAGTCAAGATGTGTCAATCCCTGGAGGTGTCAGTGGCCCGAGGAAGGGCCCCACCAGGGTCTGATGCTGTAGCACTGTCTGAGGCAGGTCTGGTAATTAACTGTAGCTGTGCAGTGTGTTCACACAGATGTAAATCACCCGGCAGACACTTTGGGGCTTATCTACTAATGAAAACTCCTTGGCATTTCTGTAAGCATATTATGGTCAATTACAATTAATTCAGTTTGCATCGACTGCCTTTTTCCTTATGCAAAGATCGTGCAAATGGAGTGTGTGAGTTGAGGGCTGCGCCTGCAAAATCCATAATGGTTAGCTTTTAGGGGTGGCAGAGAAAGAACGAAACCCTGGGCTGTTTGAAATTTAAATCAGAGGGAGGCTGGTCAATAGAAGCACACTCCCAGCTCTTGGATTAGTCGGGCTGGGCATGGGAGGACACTGGGGGCATTTTCTTCCTATTCAAGGTTATGGGGTCATGGACTATCCACTTTCCTTATCACTGTCTTCCTTAAGACCCCACCCTTGCCTTCCTGGCTACAGTCTTTCAAGGACCCAAGGGACTGACTTCCTGTCTGGGTACTTGTAGCTTTGGTGACTCATGAGGACACATTGTTGCTTAAAGAGAGATGAGGGCTTTTTTTTCCCCTAGACCCCTCAATTTCAAGTACAAAATTGGAAAAATAGCAACTGTTAAATATATATTTAAATTTCAGTGTCTGGATCAGCTGAACTTTGTTTAAAATTAATTATGGACCAAGACTGTGCTCGGACTTTGTGGATGTTTGTGAAGTGTGGGGTGTGAGTACCACACAAGCCTGTGAGAGGGGTACATTTCCATTACTTTCATCAGGGAGTATCTTACATGCACAGAGACCTGTCTGCATTATATGATGAAACAAAATTTAGCTTGAATCTAGATTTTACATCACTGCTCATGTGATCACTTGTGTGGTTGAATAATGGGAAAACTGATTCTTAGCCTTTATTATCTTTGTCACTGAACTCAGCCAATGCCTAAAGAAGATGACTGTGATGTCTGTGTTCTTGTTCCTTTTCTTTTGTGTTGGTGAGATTCTGGGCATTCTCAGATTGGCAGGGAGTTTGCATGTCTGGGTTTGGGGAATAGATGGGAGGGGAGACAAAGAGCCTCTAAGCATGTAGAGTGTGGGGACTGTTTCAAAGGAACTTTTCCTCTGACAGGCTACACATACTCATATCCAGAAAGCCATAGTGACTACCTAAGTGCTCCTAGATCATGGTGGGGTACAGACAGCTCTGTACATGTGGCTACAAACACATCTGACCCTCTCAAGGACTGCCAGTCCAGTTTACAATTGACACCTATATTAATGATTTTTCTGTAGCTCTGATATAATTCTATGACCAAAAGCAACTGGGGGTGGTGGTGGTTGTGGTTATTTCTGCTAACAGTTCCAGAAAGACAGAGCCCATCCTGATGGGGAAAGCACAGCAGTAGGAGCAGGAAGCAGAGAGATCACATCTCATGTGTACACAGGAAGCAGAAGGATCACATTTCATCTGCACACAGCAAGCAGAGAGATCACATCTCATGTGTACACAGGAAGCAGAGAGATCACATTTCATGCACATACAGGAAGCAGAGGGGGGAGTGAAGCTAAGTTATAAACCCTCAAGCCTTACCCCTAGTAACTCACCCCCACCCCAACAAGGCTGCACCTACTGAAGGTTCCATAACTTCCTCAAACAGCACTACCAAATGGAGACCAAGTGGTCAAATACATGGGCCTATGAGAGACATTTGTCATTTAAAAACATCTGATCTTTCATCTCTTTGTTTAAATGTGTTCTGTGCCCAATGCTTAACCTAACCATGTGACAAATGAGAGGGGCCAGGGAATGATGGTTCTTGATAGCTGTCCTGCACTCAGGGAGTTTGATGTGTAGAGACCCTAGTTCCCTTTCAGCTCTCGGGTGGGGCAACCAAGAGGTATACTCTACCATGGTTCCCAGGGTTCCCCAGCAAGACTATGTGCCAGCTGCACACAGTGCTAACCTACCTAAAAACACACATTTAACCTCTGATCTCTCTTCCTATCTCATTTCCCCACTTCTGATGGCATTTCTGAAAAAATAGTTTATGTGTAACTGCATGGGAATTCTGTCTCAGGGTTGTCTTCTCCAGAGCTGAAACATGAGCCCTCTTAACTTGAAGGTTAAGCCTGTAACTAAAGCATGTCTATGACTTCAAGTGAACATAAATATAATCATATTATATAAATAACAAACAAAGATTTCTGGACACTGTCGAAGTCTTACTAGACTGTACCAGAAATGACCCTTTTTTCCCCTGGTGGTGTCTTCTTATACATGTAAGTCAATGTGTACACACACACACACTCACACACCACTCTATCGATTGACCCATGATGCATTTTTAAAAAGTAGGTAGGCTATTTTGTATTTTCCTTAATGTACTATGATTCTCCCTCCCTTTTGAAAATGTTACATAACATTCCATGATGTGAATTCAGCTTAATAACTCCCTGACTGCTGTACGCTTAGGTTATTTCCAGTCTACAATGGCTTCAGATGTGGGGCTTCTCTCCATGAGCTGGGTCTTCTCCCAGAGGACCTGTTATCTCACACTAAGGGATTCTGCTTGCAAGCACATCCTGAAATAGCCAGAAGCTGGCTATAAAATGAAGACATAATGAGGACCAGATAGAGTTCTGGGGAATTCCAGATAATGTAACATGACTTCTTCAAGTCCCTAGAGATCTAGAACTAGACCCTGAAGAGGTGGATTGGGACAGAATGCTGGAGAGAGAAGACGGGTGGAACAGGGTGTGGGGGTTAAGGAAGAGAAGTCTTCTTTGGACTCAGACTCTTGAGATTCCATTTGCTAATTTATCATAAGACCACAGAAATAAATGTTCCCTCCTGTTCCATCCAGATGTTGCTTTCTTGGGTTCTGGCTTTGCTTCCACAACTCTCACCACATCAAGAAGAGTGTTGGCAATAAAGAAACCTCTCACTTTAGTCTGGTTGAAATCCCATCGGTTGAATTTTCCTGTACCATCTCAGCCAGGGAGTGAGGTCTGTGGAGCATGAATTGTTAGGTTGGACCATATGAAAGTAACATATATATGTGTAGATAGAATCTTGTCAACCACCTTTAGTCTCAATTGGTTCCACTAAGGAATGTTTAGAATTTATTCAGATTCACCTTTGAAGTGACTGGGTTGGTGTAGTCCTTAAAATTCCAGAACAGAATTTTGCATGTTAATTGCTATATGAGCTAGGGTTGCAACCTGGGCTATATATATGGTTGAAGGTGGGGATAAGAGACTTGACATATATGTCCATAAATTCTGATACTTGCTGCCCTTCATTTACAGCAGACATCACTAGTCCATGAAAACATTCCCCTCAATGAGCCCAGCTGTAAGCATAGGACTTCTCAACACATTACTGTGACTGGCCACTATCTGCTGATCAGAGTGAGGAGTAATAATGGTCCCCAGAGCCATCTGTCTTTGGCAGTGGTTCTCAACCAGCGACTTGTGGCTCTTTTGGGGGTTGAATGACCCTTTCACGGGAGTCACACATCAAATATCCTGCATATCAAACATTTACATTATGATTCATAACACTATCAAAATTATAGTTATGAAGTAACAATGAAAATGATTTTGTGGTTTGGGGTCACCACAACAAGAGGATCTGTATTAAAAGGTTAGAGAATTAGGATGGTTGAGAACCACTAGTCTTGGGATTTGCATAGTTAAAGTCAGGTTTATGTTTGGTTCCCAGTTCTCAGGACTTGAGCCTGTGTTGGCTTTAGACTAAGTTTAGAATCCAAGAAATCTCTTGATTTTTGTTGAGAGTTAAGGTGTGTTTTAAAGCTAAGGATGGTTTTCCACTGGTTGGAACTGGATTGGGGAAAAGACAACAAACAAATGAACAAAAAACAACCTTTATTTGAACTGTAATTTGTACCCTTGAAAGGCATGCATACTTTATAGTATATATATTTTCCTCAATAATTGAAAAGCTGAAAATAATGATACTTCATAAATTAAATCATAGATGTATTTAAGAACTAAGGAAGATAGATTCAAAAGCAGATTGGAGGACTGGATGCAGTGGTACACATCTTTAATCCCAGCACTCAGGAGGCTGGAGCAGGTAGCTCTCCATGAGTTTGAAGCTAGCCTGTTCTACATACATCGTGAGTTCCAGGACAGCCAGGGCTACATAATGAGACACTGTCTTAAACAAGAAAGCAAGCAAGCAAACAAACAAATAATGACTGGGGTGAGGGATTAGGGGTGGATCTGGGAGGAGTTAGGGAGAGGATTTGGGAAGTAAATCACATCAAAGTACATTGCATGGACACAGTAGTCAAAGAATAAAGAAAAACATTATATTTTGTTAAAACACCAAACACATGAGGGCAAGAGAAATGAACTAAAACATGAAAGATAAAGAATAGAAATGATGGAAATGTGTGCAAGTCATCTGAAACAGAATTAATACATGTGCCCAATTAAATTCCTGAAGTTAAGGGGAGAAAATGGAGCAGAATAATAGAATCAACATCTGAGGAAATTAGTGGCCAAAATTTCCAAATATGAAAGATACAAAGGTACATGATGACCCCAAAAGTTAAACCAAAGTGAAGTCCATCTGGCTTATGACAGCAAAGCTGTTGAAAGTCAAAAAGGAAGAGAAATATCTGGAAAGCACCCAAAGGAAGCAGCACTCTGTCTTCCACAGTGCAGGAAGAACATTTAGAGATGACCTTCTAATAGGAATTATGCAAGCCAGAACATGATGTGACAATAATTTAAATGTGTTGAGGAAGATAGTAACCAACCAAGAACCCTGGAAATTTTCTTTAGAAGTAGAGATGAAATAAATGCATTTCAAAGAAATGGAAGTTAAGATCATTTGTGCCTGTGGGCTTTAGCTAAGGGAAATGGTAGAGAAAGTGCTTTAGGTCAAAGGAAAGTGATCCCAGATAAAAACATGGAAACTATGAGTAATACAGGGACACATCTAAATGAGTATAGATGACCCAAAACAATGATAATAATTGTTCGACATTCCAGCATTAAAATAAATCAGATAGAAGTAGGGATAACAGTTCCGGGATTCTCCTGATATCTCAGAAGTATTCTTTCTTTCTTTCTTTCTTTCTTTCTTTCTTTCTTTCTTTCTTTCTTCCTTTCTTTCTTTTTAATTTTTTAATGGGAGTTTTTCTTAGACAATCATAATTTAAAGGCAAATACAAGAATGTTTTTATTCATACACAGATCACTAAAATCATACAGATTGTACGTTCTGCCTCATTAGTACATGTGAATCTTATTTATAAATTAAGATTCCCTTGCCAGATTTCCTTCCTTCCTCTCCTCCCATTCTCTTCCCCACTTCCCTTCTGCCCCCTCCCACATCTATGCTCCTCTGTTTCTGTTCAAATAGAGGTAGTCCTCCTGTGGGTGTCAGCAAAGCATGGCACATCAAGTTGCAGTAAGCACATCCCCTTCTTTTAGGCTGGGCAAGGCTTTTAATGACTGCTTCTATTTTCTTAGAGGTCATCAGTCTATTTAAATTGTTTATCTGATCTTGATTTAACTTTGGTAAGTGGTATCTATCAAGAAATTTTTCCATCTCTTTTAGATTTTTCCAGTTTTATGGAGTACAGGTTTTTGAAACATGACCCAATAATTCTTTGGATATCCTCAGTGTCTGTTGTTATGCACCCCTATTCATTTTGATTTTGTTAATTTGGATAGTCACTCTCTGTCCCTTAAGTTAGTTTAAGTAAGGGCTTGCCTATCTTGTTGATTTTTTCAAAGAACCAACTCTTTGTCTCATTGATTCTTTGTATTCTGTTTGTTTATGTTTTATTGATTTCATCCTTCAGGTTGTTGTTGAACTCCAACTTTAATCCATGGTGCTCTGATAAGAGGCAGGGGGTTATTCCAATTGTTTTTGTATATGTTAAGATTTACTTTGTGACTGATTATGTGGTTAATTTTGGAGAAGGTTCTATGACATTATTAAAAGAAGGTATATTCTATAGACATTTCACCCAAACTCCAAAGAATATATCTTCTTCTTAGCTCCTCATGAAACCTTCTCCATAATTGACCATATACTCTGCCACAAGAAAGGTGGTCTCTAGCCCTAGGCCTGAGACACAGCAACAACATCAACAATAGCTTTGCATAGCGCCATGAAGCTGGTGGAGGCAGGACTTAAGGAAGCATCACTATGGCTGGACAACATTATGGTGAGCGAGTGGTCCATGCTTCCATCAAAGGCCCCACAGATGTCTGGGTTCTAGGCAGCAACCTGTGGTCATGTGGGTATTTGGGAGCTATGCTGACTCAGGGTCATGCTGATCTGAGTGTTCTGAGCTGTCACCTAGGACCATGGTGTCATCCAGGCCAGAGCTGCTGCCAAGGATCTTGTATGTTTCAGTTTGTGGCATTATAGCAGCTAGGGTCTGAGCTGATAGCCTCTGTTACTGCTGAGAGCTGTGTGGATGCCCAGGGTCTGGCCAGCCACCTGAGACCATATTGGTGTCCAAGGGCCATGTTGCTATCAGGGCCATGTTGATCTGGGTGGCCTGTATTGCCACCTGGGCCATGGAGATACCAGGACTCAAGCTGTTGCCAAGGGACATGTCTGGGACCATGGTCTTGCTGCAGTTGGGGGTCTGTGTTGATGTCCATGGGATCATAAGAATCATGATTGTCGAAATCCAAGGGCCATGCTGAACTCTGCCCACCTTCATTGGCCCTGGGATAGCTGGCCCTGCCCCTCTGTGGATGTTACAGCAGAACAGGTGAACAACCCCTCACTCACGGCAATCAGGAAAGATGGCCCCATGCATCGCCATAGAAGCTCATCTCACCTGGGCAGTATACTAGAACTGACCCTATTATCCTATTGTTAGGCAGCAGGTGAGCCAGTCCTGAGGGCATGAGAGCAGCAGAGATGATTCCCCTCTTGCCTGCCATGTGATGGCATGGATGAAGGACAGATGCCACACTTGATACCCACAACAGGCAAGAGGGTTGGCCCCATGAGCATAAGAGTGGTAGAGCTAGCTCGGCTCCTCACCAGATGCAGCATCAAGGAGAGCATGTCCTACACGCCAATAGAGCAGCACACTAGAGGTAACCCGTTGTCAGTGGCAGAGATGAGCCAGCCCTGAGGGCATGAGCACAAGAGAATTGATCCTGCCTCGCTACAGCAATCATGAGAGAGGGACCTGCACCTCTCCTGAGTATGACAGTAGAGCCAGCCCTGGAAGTGTATGTGTGGGTGAGCAGGACCCGGGTCTGAGCATGAGAATTGCCCCCCTCCTTTCTTCCTGCTGCATTTTGGTGGGCTGGTCAAGGCTGTAGTGAAATATCCACCCTGCCTGCACCTGTTGCACTGAACACGCCTATTGGGGCGTGTGGACAAGTGCAAATATGACCTGTGGGGTCTAGGTCTGGGATCCTGGACCCCAGCTTGTTATCTTACTTCCTGGTTGGGTTGTAGAGAGCATCGGGGGCTCCTTGGAGTGTGAATCCATGTGGCTGTCCTCTGTTTCAGGCCTAAGTGATTTCTCCTCGAAAAAACATCAGTCAACCTATATTGTGTCCCAGAATCTTATTTCCCATGCAACACGAGACAGTGTTGGAGAATTCATCAGGGTGGTGACAATGGGAGAAAACTGGTGGTATGAGCAGCCCAGCTACCACCCAGGCACAGAACCAGGGCTGTGAGTTGGCCTACTTCAACATCTACCTCATCTATGAACTGTTGGAGACTGTAAAGGGGACCAACCTACAGATCCAAATCTGTGGGTTCTCCATGACACAGGACAACAACAGGATATCCACAAGCCCCAGTGAGAGCCAGTTATTGATGGTGTGGCAGACACCAGAGTCCTCAAATCTGATAAATGACTCATGGCAATGAACACTTGCAAGTGAAAATGAACAACTAACAGGGCACGCCAGGCCACACTACAGTTTCTTCTCCTGTTTTGTTTGTTTGGTTGGTTGGTTGATTTTGGTTTGTTCATTTTGCTTTGTTTTGCTTATTTGCCCATTTGGTCCAAGTAGCAGGAGAGGTAGGAAGCAACTGTGCAGGTCTCTCTGCTTCTCTGATCTTTCAGGTGTTTAACCCTGGTTTCTGACTCCTGGCTTTTATTGATAAGATTAATTACATTTATGCTTCACATATCTGGAGATGAGGGTGGTGAGGAGCAGGTTGCCAAGGGCCAATCATTTTCTGAGGCCCTGAAGCAGCCAAGAGGGCCTGAGTTGATGCCTGTGGGTCTTGTTGCCACTAAGGCCTGTAGTCTGGGCGGTAACCTGGAGCCACGTTTTTTGCCTTGGATTTCTTGACATTTTAAAAGGAATTTATTGATTTCCTCCATTGGTTTTTCTTGTTTGTCTTTCCCTCAATTTCCTTAAGGGATTTTTTAAAATTCCTTTTTAGAAACTCTATCATTTTCATACAGTTATTTTAAAGGATATTTTTCTTGTGCTTCAACTGTGTTGGGATGTTAAAGTCTTGCTGTCATAGGATAGATGGATTTTTGTGGTACTATATGCTCTTTTTGTTATCGACTGTGTTCTTACACCAGCATCTAGACATCTGGGTCTGGGGTGACAATAAGTCTAGGTGTTGATTTCTGCATTTGTCTTTGTTGGATGGGTATTTTGTTCCTTTGTTTCTGTTTCCTCTCTGGTCTTCTGGGCTAAGTGACCAAGGGTTTTGGTGACTAGTGAGACTTAAGGTCCAGTACAGTGTCTCCATTGGGGTTTGGGGCCCTTGGGTCCCTGGATCTGGCCTGGCCTTAAATAAAGCCAGTCTTCTTCCCAGCTGTAGACCAGGATATGGAGTCCATAGGAGGGGGAGCAACCTTGGTTTGTTGTGTGGGCTTGAAGGAGCATTAGCAAGCAGTGGGCAGTGTCTTACCCGGGTTCTAGGGCCAGCCTGGCCTCCAGTAAAGCTGCTGCAGGTATAGGCAATAAGGAAGACTGTAGGATGTGCCTTCAGGATCAGGGCCTGGAGAGTGGAGCAGGTCAGCTGGGAGGCAGGTCACTCACCTGTTCATCAGACTGGTGTGCACTGTACCTGGGTGTAGTCAGACAGTTTTTGTTGGAACTTCTGGCTCCCTAATATTGACATGGTGACTTAACTATTAATTATGACAGCTTGGCCAATAGCTTAGGCTTGTTCTGGACTAGCTCTTATAGCTTAAATTAACCCATTTCTACTAATTTACTTTCTGCCTCATGGCTTTATTGCATCTCCTTAGTGCCAAGTTAGCTTGCTCTGAATCACCTAGTGTCTCTGCCTCCTTCTTCCCAGAATCCCCTTTGCCCAGAAATTCTACCTAGCTATTGGCTGGTCAGCTTTTTATTAAACTAATCAAAGTGACACATCTATACAGTTTTGGGGGAGGGATGGCTGCTGGGAGGATGATGTGGTAGGAGGGTCGAGTGGTGGAGTGGGTCTTGGGGGAAGAGAACCTAGGGGATGGGGCAGTCAGGCAAGTCATTTACCCAGTCCTTGACTGGTGAGGACTGTACTAGAGCTGTGGAATTCCACTGGAGTTGGGGCATGGCCTAGCAGTAGGAGAGGGGTGGAATCATTGATCTTATATTGAACTGAACTGAAGTATGGACCAAAAAATAGACTATTTGAATAGTCATAACAATAAAGACATTTTAGCTGGAATTTAATATCTTCACACACAAATACCTTCATTGGTTAACTTTAAAAGTTATAGAAAAATAGTATTAATATTATACAAACTAAGAATACTTAGATGGAGAAAATCAAAAGTAATTTGAGATTAGAAATCCTTAAAACAAAAAACAAAATGACATTACATTGAAAGTTACAGGTCAGTTTCTTTACATAGATGTAAAGATTATAAAAAGAATGATCATATTAAACCAAGTGGCATATGGTAAAGATAAAAGGAGAGGGGAGACAGTCAGTTAGAAACACCCAGAGCCCTTCTGTATCTGTATGGAAAGGCATCAGAGTGCAGCGTTAACAGCAGAGACCCAGTGAGGTCCAGAAATATTGAACTTTAGATTTATAAAAGAAACAGGAAACCCAGCATAGGGTGCTAGGCAAATGCTTGGAGGGGAACTCCAGTGATGCTTCAAGTAAATGCAAAAGTGAACCTTCACGAGCATCATGGGAGCCATTTGACACTCTGCAAAAGCTTAGGTTAAAACAGGACTTACACAAGAAACAGACACTGGAAAAGCCATTCTCGATCCCAGCCTTTTGGGGGGACACGGATGCCGCTGCCTTAAATATCTTCATGACCCAAAGGCCTCTGTATTTCCATTTGGGAAATCATTTTGAGTCCAGAAAACTGGCTGTGACTTGGGTGCAGAGTGGTGGGTACATGAGTGCTGGCCATGCTGCAAATGGAATCCAAGTTAGTTTGGGGAACTCAGGCCTAGCCTCTAGGGGACAGGAAAGGGGCCACCCATGTGTGAGGTCAAGGTAGAGCCAGTGGAGGGGTATAAATAGCCCTCAGATCAGCATGGTCAGGGCACACAGCATCAATCAGAAAGGGCAGACTGCCTGATCAGACTTCTTTCTACACTCTCAGAGCCCCCAGAGACTCTTGGTGCAGACAGCCTCTCTGTGTAAGGACCAACGTGTCCTGCGCTGTGGTTCTAAACAGTATCTGCATGGGAAGTTCTTGGGCTCTGTGGGAGCAGTTAAAGGGCAGCCCCTGATGATGGGTGAAGATGCTGCTGCAACAAAACAGTTTCCTGGATACAACACAGCCATTGCAGTCATATACATACTACATGCACACACACACACGCATGCACACACACACGCATGCACACACACACACACACACACACACACACACACACACACACGTTGAGAAGAAGGAGGTCAGTAGAAGTGTGAAGGTAAAACAGGGAACTGGGGTGATCACAGTACAATGTAGACATATGAGAAACTGCTAAAATAAAAAGGACACCTACAAAAGCCCCCAAAACCAAAATCAAACTCAAACCATCTTCACCCTTTATTGCTTTGTCTCATTCTATACTTCTTGAATTGCTTTTCCTCACCATTATTTTTTAACTCCGCATCTCATGCACCTGCCTTCTCTTTTCCCCCAGTCCTATTCTTTTCTTTTATTACTTACTTAACCATTAATATTTTTTACCTTTACTATGTTAAAATTCACAATGCAACCCAGAGCTATCCTAGTTTCTTTTTCTTTTCATTACATTAGGATGTTTCTGTTTTGGAAAAAAAAAACCACATGTTTACAAGTTGATAGTTTTGTAAAATGGATTTTGATGATGTTCACCTCCTCCCCAACTTCACCCAGACCCACACCAAATCCACCCAATTTTGTGTCCCTTTTCTTTGAAGCAGCCATCGACTCCAATTTGTGTTGTACTTTATTCATCCCCCCTAAGATGAGTAAAAGAGAAGGAAAAGAGCAGACAATACTCAGATTAATCAGGGAAACACCAAATTATGGGAGTAGCTAAATAGCTCTCTCTGTTCTCTCATCAGAGGACATAGAATGATTGGTTTAAAATCACTACCTGGCTGTTTTTTGTTTTAGGAAGCACATCCTATTGGCAAAGACATACACAGGCTGAAAGTGAAAGGATGGGAAATGTCATACCAATTGAACAGAATCTGAGGCAAGACGGAGTATCCATTCTCAGAGATATCAAGTAGACTTCAAGCCACTATTATTCAAGAAAGATGATGAAGGTAAGTACATGTTATGTTGGTAAAAGAAGAAGTGCATCATGAAAACATAATGGATTCATATGAACTGAATGACGTATTCAACTCCTTAAAACCAAATGGCATATTCAACTCCCTAAAATAAAAATTCCTATTGACATAAAGAGATAAAAGGTTCATGTGCAATAATAGTGGGAGTTTTAATGTGTCACCATCATCAGCAGAGAGATAAAGACAAAACATTAACAGAAGAACTTCAGAGTTAAACTGTAGCATAAATCAGATTATCTTAACATGATTCAAACAGACACAAATCTGGTTGGCTTAACAGACACCTACAGAGTGCTCCATACAACAGCCATGGAATGTCCACTTTCCTCAGCATGGACTTTCTCTAACATAGTTCACATTATTCCTCATAAAGCAAACCTTAAGAAACACAAAAAAGTTAAATAATTTCTTATTTCTTCAGAGCATTATGGAACAAAACAGCAAATCAATAGCAAGAGAGCCTAGAGAAGAGATACAAACACCTGGATTATACAACATATACAAAAGCATATTGAACAATATGCTTTTGAATGATTAGTAAATCATTCAAGAAATCTAAGGGGCAAATGAAACCTCCTTATGGTCGAGTAAAATGAAAATGTCACTCTCTAGGATCTGGGAAGGAAAGTTCTAAGAGGGAAGTCTGCAGCTATGAGCATCTACATAGAATCACAGATCTAACTGTGTGATATCTCTCAACATCTTAGAAAAGTTTAAACAAGCCAAACATAAAATTTGTAGAAAGAAACAATAAAGATCAAAGAAGAAATTGATGCACTAGAAGCCAAATGGACAGGACAAGGACTCTGTGAAACAGAGTTGGTCTTTTGAAAAGCCAAAATTGACAAATGCTTAGCCAAGCTAACAAAATGAGAGAAAAGGTACAGTTTAATGAAATTAGAGATGAAGGGATATTATAACAGACATGATTTAAATCCAAATAATTAGTAACAATAATAAGAGATATAACAAGTGATGAGATGAAAGCAGTAGTGGCTGTCTAACAAACAAAACAAAACAAAACCCAGAGAACAACGTAGTGTTGAATGGGTTCAGTTGTCAATTCTACCAAAACTTTACAGAAGAGCTGATGCCAATGCTCCCCAAATTGTCTCATAAGATAGAAAGGGAGGAAACAAACTCATTCTGTGAAGTCAATATTACCCTGATGCAAAACTCCATAAAGACACACTAAATAAAAAGTGTTGGCCAATGCTCTTGATGAACATATAGGCAAAAATTGAATTCTCAGTTCAATAACAAAACTGAATCCATAACACATTTAAAAGCTCATATATTAATATCAAGTTGGCTTCTTTCCATGGATATAAGGATGCCTAAATACATACAAAACATCAAATACAACACAATACATAGAATTTGGAATAGGCATAACATAAGCCTTGAAGATGCTTGAATTAGAATGAGCATAGCTTAGCATATTAAAGGTCATGTACAGCAAATCGATAGTCACTATTAATACAACATATAGAAAAGACACTGCTTCTAAAATCAGGTATAAGGCAAAAATTTTGACATTTTTGACTCTCACCACTCCCACTCAATATTGGGCTTGAAGTTTTAAAGCAATAATGCAAAAGAAGTAAGCAAGAAGGATGCAATAGAAAAGATGAGGAATTGTCTTCATGAGTCCTTGGTGATGGTCTCCAAAGACTCTATCAGAAGATTCTGAGACCTCATAAACACTTCCACCAAAGCAACAGGATACAGAATTAATGTACAAAATGCATTAGCTGTTCTAAACAAAAAAGTCTTTAAAAGAAGAAAGACATCATTAAAATAACCTCCAGCTATAATAGCTGTCTCTGAGCATAAACTCAAGAAAAGATGCCAAGACCTGTACAGTGAAATTACAGAGAATTAGGGACAGAATCTGTGGTATACACTAGAAGATGGAAAAATATTTTAGGATCATGGATCAGCAAAATCAATGCTATTAAAGTGACCATTTTACTAAAAGTAATTGAAGATTCAATGCAATATCCACCAAAATTCAATGGCAACTTTTCTCCAGAAGACATTTCCTAACATTCACAGGGAAACACAAAAGATTCTGAAAAGCTAAAGCCCTCTGAGCAACACATTAATGTTTACAGTATCACAGGTAGAGCCATAGTAACAAAGCAACGTCATAATGGTATAAATTGTGACACATTGAAAGAATAGAAGATACAGAAACAAACCCACAGCCTTGACAAAGGTTCTAAGCATATATTGAAAAGATAAAGCTAGCCTCTTTAAAAAATCATAGGGGGGGATGGATGCTCATACATAGGAGACTGAACCTAGATCCCCATTTCTCAGCCTATACAAAACAGCTCAAAATCAACCACAGACTTTAATATAGGACCCCAAACTTTGAGACTACTGAGGAAAACACAAGAGAAACACTGCAGTTGCAATTATAGCAAAGACTCTGTGAGTAGGACATTATCTCAGGAAATGGTAGTAAGAATAATGCAAGAATGGATTGCGTTAAATTCAAAAGTTTCTGCACTGTGAAGACATCAATCCATGGAGGAAAGGGAAAAGCCTTGTGAGAGGGGATTAGTGACCAAAATATAAAGAACTTAAAAGTAAACACCAAAAGAACAAAAAATAATGTATTAATAAAGGAAATTCAAAGCCAAACTACACTGATATTCCATCTTACCTGAGTCACAATGGTTACCATCAGAAAACTACAAAACCCCTCACAAATATCTTCATGGATGTGGAAGGGGAAGTAGTAACCCTCTCTACTTGCTTGCGGGAATGTAAATTAACCAAGCCATTTCTCGGAAAATTAAAACTATTACAACCACATGATACAGCCCTACCACTTCCATTTATTTACCCAAATAATCTAAGTCACTTTACAACACAGATACCTACATGCCTCTGTTTATTGCTATACTGTTCACAATGTCCAAGTTGAATAATCTGTCTAGGTATCTGTCAGTGGATGAGGGAATAAAGAAAAGAATATATAGAATTTAGACACACAATGAGATTTTGTTCAGTCATAAAGAGTGAAACTATGTTTTCTTGCAGAAAAATGTTCAGAACTACAGAGCATTCATATCTACAATATGTAGAAAGCACTTCTATAAATCAATAAGAACATAGGTACTTCAATAGAAAAATGGACATAAAATTTGAACAGGCTCTTCATAGAGGATAGTCAAACAATCAACAAAAATGAAAAGATGATTGATGTCGTTATCCATTGTTGAGATGCAAATTGGAATCACAACCTTGTGCAGAAAGTGATGAGGTATTTGCTGTATGCAAAGCATCCCTCCATCATAGTACCATAGCTCCTTCAGATGAAGATAATAATGGGTAATGCTGACTGGTAGCAAAATACATGGAAACAGACTGCCAGTGGACACAGAGGCCTTGAGAGAAAGGAAGCACCAAGTTGTATCAGTGTTACTGATTGATCAGGCTAGTAATCACTTAGGTTTATGTAAATTTATTGTGCAACATATACACATTTTGTATGCCTGTTATTGGCTACTATCTAAAAATAAGACTAACCACTAACCACTAAGTTAAGATCTTACACAGTTGTGGGAAAGCAACTGCTTTGACTTCACAGAGCTCTGATCGTTGATATATGTAAACTAGGCAACTGTCACCAGTGTGTCTGAACAGTGGCAGTCTAATCCCCAGACTTCTTGTCAACATTTCTTTTCTATTGTAACAAAGGCCATATGATTCATGTATAGTATTTGGAATGTAATGACTTTAGAAATATGACAAGTCAGGAGGTCCCAATTCTCCAAAGACAGAAGCAATATTTGAGTGTGTGAGAGGAATGAAGAGGTGGAAAGGTGGGGAGGTGCTTCTTCATGTCATCCTAGAGACCATTGTTTCTTTAGCTTTGCTGGGCCTGGGGTGGTCCCTTAAATTCTAGGAGGTTCCTAGGTCCTCCTGGTGCTGATACACTTTGAGATCTGCTGGCCCAAAACTCCTGTCATGAGTGCTTTGCTGGGGCAGCCACCTGTGTCCTGTTAGCAGAAACAGGTAGCAGATCATAGGTCTGAAACATTTAGCCACAATGCCCAAATTTTATGGCTCATGGCACTCTCTACAGAAGAAGTCTTCTACCCCAGTGACTGCAGCTAATGACTTTATGACATACGTTTTTGTAAGATGTGGGGTTATGGCATGTGTTAGCCCCGTGTTCTTCCTACACATGGTGAGCCAGTATGGACAGAAGAGCCTTCTGAAGTGAGTACCACCCACCAAAGCATCCTGGCAGGGGATTGGAACTTTGAATTCCTCAGCTTATAAATGCAGGGTATTTGTGAAAATGACCTTGTCTATATCTTTGGTGACATCTGCGGCCATTGCTCTGATTTCCATTCCTATTTTAAGATTGTGGCTTTCTACTTGACACGAGCACAAGTGTCAGAGAGGCAGCAGAAGTGGTGAGTGGACAGGGAACAATGAGGCAGAAGATCCAGCTGCCTGCTCCCCTCATGAGGTTTGCTTCACATGCAGCATGTGTCTGCAGAAGACTAGCTGAATCTGTCACATTTTCCATTCCCAGATGCCTCTTACTCTGCACATGTATTTCAAAGGCGTAGTTAGTTGTCTTCTGAACACTACCCCAACCACAGCCCATCTTGAAGCTGGTGAGCCGTCTATTCCAAAGGCCCTGGGACTTTCCAAGAGTTGATGTCACATCTTTAGCAGCTTTCTTTTCTCCTGAGATTGATTTATCATGAACCAATCCTACCTAGATTGGTCACAGAAGGCTTCATCTTCTTGGCAAAGATGCTGGCATTATCATTGGTCCTCCAACATCCCTAGGTTTGCCTCCCTTGAGCAGTATTATTACCAACTATAATTTTGTATGACTCAGCTCCTCCAAGTCATCAACATGGCCTCTTTTCTCACAGCCTATGCTCTGTTGGTTCTTAGCAGTTAGCGTCCTCCATCTTGGAGTTTAACAGCAGATATGGTTGTTGCCCTGTCTTCACCTTGACCTTCTGCTGTTGTCTGATTTCCATATGCCACTGTTTGCATCTCTGTTCTTAAGGGTTTTCTACCTCCAACCTGGAACCCAGTGACAGCTGATCAATTTGATTGCACAATAGACCCAGCATTAGTCAGTGACTGTGAGGTATGAACACAAATGTAACCCAAAACATTAGTTCCAAACATGAATAATTCTGATGTATTTGTGCTATTTCTCAGTTTTTCCCTTGACAACTTGTGCATGCAACAGATAGTTATTGAGTGTCACTGTTTGCTAGACACTGTTAGACTCAGGACATAAAATAGTGATGCAGATAACGGGAGAATGAAGAGGTACCAAGCTATTACATAGAAGTGTAGTACTTCACAATTAAGGTAAGGCCATTACAACCCAAATAAGGTACATGATGGAGGTGGTAAGGGACCTGCTTGTATGAAACAGTTGGGATGGCTGTGCTGAGGAGGTGGTATTTAATCTTAGTCCCTGAAGGCTTTGAGAGATGCATCCATGTGAAGAACATGGGGAATTAGAATTTCAAGGGTGTTAAACAGAGAGAATTTAGGATTTCCTAAACTTTGAGGAGCACTGACAGAAGAGGAGACAATCAGAGAGGCAGCTTCTAAGGAGATCATGTACAGCTGTATAGAGTGCCTACGTGGATGGACCTGTGCGCATGTGGACACATGCTTGTATGTATGTGAGTGCTATAATACATGTGTAGTCAGATATTTCTTTGGGCTACCAGCCCACAAATAATGACTCAGAGGCTTCATATTAATTATGAAAGCTCAGCCTATAGCTTAGGCTAGTTCCTAACTAGCTCTTATAACTAAAATTAAACCATTTATATTAATCTACATTCTGTCATGTACTGCCCATCCCGCTTCTTCTGTCTCTCCTAGCATCTCTTTCACACACCTAGATTCATCTTCCACCTCCTCCCACTCTGCCTGGAAGTCTTGCCTATACCTCCTGCCTAGCTATTGGCCGTTAAGCTTTATTAAACCAACTATAACAATATATCTCTACAAAGTGTACAAATATCCCACAACACGTATGTGTTCCTGCTCTTTGCAGTTGCGTTTATCTGATCACGTGTTAATGAATGCCAAGTGTTTGCATGTTGGCTATGTGTATATTTGCATGACCATGCCTTTGTGCCAGTTTATGCTTGTAAGAACTTTTGTGCTAGTGTTTTTAACTATCTTTGCTGCATGTACCTGTCAGTATGTATTCATTGGCTTTCATGGTGATAGTGTCTAGATTGGGCTAGGGGATGTAGCTCAGTACTAGAGCATTTGCCCAGTGAGTATTAGGTCCTAGGTTCAGTTCCCAGTACTGTGAGATGCAAGCAAGCAAAAGACACCAACTGGATCTACAGCTCTGTGGTTTTAGGAATGTGTTTGTATAAACATACTAATGAACATGCTATTATATGTGTATGTGCCTGTGTGTGTGTGTGTGTGTGTGTGTGGTGTGCCAGTGTGTGTGTGTGTGTGTGTTGTGTTATTATGTGAGTTAATTTGTAGGTGGATGTTTATTTGTGTTTCGTGTGTATGTAAATTGTGTAGATGCCAGTATTTCTGTGCGAGGCTCTGGAAATTTTTCCTGTCCTCAACCAGACCACAAAAACGTGGAATTTTTATAGCTCACATTTGCTAGCAAGATGCAAACTTTATTTGCAGTTATAGTTGTAGCTGGTTTTATATTTTCAGTATTTCTCCTCTTTTACAATCTGAGTTCTAAATACTTTATGTGAATGCGTGAATATGTGTGTATGTGTTTAATTTTCTGGGTTTCCATAAGTCAGCTCTTGTTAGGCCCAAATCCTCACCCCTGTCTTTGTGAGTTAATATCTTTATTTAGAAGTGAGCTTCAGCCTGGAGCAGAGTGGTTTTCTTACCCAGCTTTTCCCCTTCTGTTAATCTCTTAGTTGTAAGATGATCCAGTGACTTGAGTGGGTGAATCAAATACAATGAGGCTATCCTAAGCCCTATGCTTTTCACCAAAGCTGACAGGGAAATGGAGATGGAAAAGAGCAGGGAAAGAAAATGAGCAGGCTCTAGACTGATTCTCCTTCAGGAAGCAAGTGGGTCCAGTTCCAGGGATAGACTTTCCTTCAACTCCCTGGCAACAAACATGCATGCCTTGGAAAAGCAAACCCCTGCGGCGATGGCACTCAGACTCTTTCTCTCCATTTACCATCTTGTGCTTAGGGCCCTACTTGTTCTCACTAATAAGACTGTAGGTTGTGACCAGGCCTTGAAAACCATTTATTCTAGTATGTTCTACAAGCTCGTTGTTGATACTTGTCTCATTGCTGTGACAAAACACCCAACGAGAACATCATAAGGAAGGGATGGATTTATTTTCTTCTCAGTCTAAGGGAAACATCCATCGTGGCATGAAGGCATGGTGATGTCAGCGCTAGCTTGTATCAGTAGGAGTGTGAGGCATCTGGTTCTGTTGCTTCCATAGTGAGGAAGCAGAGAGGCGAGTGTTTGTTTTCTCCTTTTTATTCAGTCTGGGACTCAGTCCATTGAATTCAGCGTGAGTCTTCTAGCCTCTGGTACAACTGTTAGGAACACCCCAGGTTTGCTCCTGGATCATTCTAAATCTCATTGACAATCAAAACTAATTATTGCAACACACCTGTCTCATAGATGAACCTTCTGTTTCTCCTTTAATGTACATGTGGTGAGCTGAGAGTATTGGTGGTCCCAGTAAGTGGCCTCCCTGGATCAGAGTGGCTCTTTGCACTCTATAGTTCCCTTCCACTTTGTCTCTAGGTTTGACCATATGGCTTTCTTTGGCCAGTAAAGGTGTTAGTAGACTTAAAAAATGCTGAAGTGTGGAATAGATTTGTGAGTTTTTACTTCCTCCCTTGCTTTTTTATAACCTCTGTAAAAAGTCCATCATAGCCTGCTGAAGGCTATATAACCACACAGAAAATAACTGAGTTGTTCCAGCCAAGGCCATTTTGGACTAGCCATCCATTGTGACGAGAATGTAAATGCTTAGTTTCTACTTGGCTGCATTATCTGGGGAGACACTGAAAACTGTACACTTAGCTGGAGGAAAAAGGTCATTGAGGGCTTTGAAGGTGAGACCTTGTCCTTGGTTCTCCACTGTGTGTGTGTGTGTGTGTGTGTGTGTGTGTGTGTGTGTGTGTGCACGCACACACACATGTGTGCGCTTGCATGTGTGTGCACGTGCACACGCACATATGTGTGCATGCATGCTTCCTCCCTGTCATGAGGTAAACTATTTTCTCTACACATCCTTCTGTCATAATATAGTACATATGGCAACACCAGAAACATGGAGGCAGTCTACTGTGAACTGGGACATCTGAGGCCGTGGGCCAAACTAAGCATTTTTTTTTTACTTCAGTTGTTATCTCAGGTGTTTGGTCACAGCAACACACAAAAAAAACCCAGTCTTTAGAAAATCTACAGTCTGGGGTCAGATGCATCAACCTGACCAAGCCCAGCTGAGTAGAATCACTGAGATAACCTATCAACTCAGAAGAAATAATAACTGGTTGTAATTTTAGGATGCTTAGTTTAGAGGCAGTTTGTTATACAGCTAGCTGACACATACATAACCCCAGGGGCAAGGTGCTTATTATTCTGGCCAGAGGCAGTTCATTTCATCATGTGTCAACTCTGACCATTATGAAGTAAACTTGGAACCTTATTTGCTGCAACTTTAGACTTTACTAAGTGGGTGTTGTTGAATAAACTTCTCTCCTCTTCCATACTGATTTTCAAGGATTTGATAGCAATCATTACACTATAGCCTCCTCTGCAAGAGACTAATAAATTCTTTAACCAAATTGTATTAATGTTAGTTTATGAAAAAGAAAAGAAAAGAAAAACTTCCTGTAGTTTCTTGTTACACTTTGATTCAAGTCAGCATCCCTTCTGAACACCACACCATTCAGTATATCTATGCTTCAATTTTGCCCTGACCCTCTTTTGTCCTTGCTCCGTGCTCCCCTCATGGTCTCCTTCTTTGTTGTGTCTTGACAGTGCTGTTTTTCCTCACCTGGTGGCCTGTTCTTGCTCCACCCCTGCCCGTGAATAAAGACCAGCTGGCAGTCCTCAGTGTTTTCTTCACTGAGCCACACCCTCAGAATCTGTCTGTATCCCACTGATGAGCTTAAAGCATCTCCCTACTCTCATTGTTCTAGCGTCTTGTTTTCCCACATTGAACATGGCATTTAGAAATGGCTATACTTCCTGAGAAAGAATACAGCATAGAGGCTTTCTTGTTCTCTTCAAGAAAGCTGCATATATTCCCAGAAAATAGAGCCCACCAAGAGAGAAGGGACAATCACTTTTTTAAAGTGTGAGGTTGGCTAGATGTGCAGGATGAAAAATGCTTGTCATATGGAATATGTGACTTACGCCAGGCTATTGGAGAAAGCCTGTAGCTTCTGCTATATAATAAGTTGATGCAGATTGATGGGGCAAAGAGGGAGAGTCACTAAGCATTTGTCATGAGGATCTAAGACAGGGACTTCCTCAGCACCTTGTCACTTTAGCCAAATTATGCACTCGACCCTACTGGAGCGAACATGATAAAGTAAAATCAGCTGTTTTTATTCAACTACAGTACAGAATCATCATGGGGGTTTGTTGAAGAAGAAAACAAAACCAAGCCAAGAAGAGATTGGTCAACTGCTATGCTTTGGACAACACCCCAGACATATAGTCCACAGGTTAAAGCTGGTCCCTAGGGTAGTGCCATTGGAAGTCTGTGGATCTTTAACAAGTGAACTCTCTCAGGCCATTGGAGTTGAATCCTCAAAGGGAATGGAACCCTCAACATTCTCTGTCTCTCTGTCTGTCTCTGTGTCTCCTTTTGCCTCTCTGTCTCTGGTTTTATGTCTCTGTCTCTCTCTCCATCATCTTTCTCTCAGCACATGCCATGCACATTAAGTTTAATATGCATTTATGACATGATATGCCTTTCCTAAAGATCCAAATTGGGTCTACCCAATCTCGGATTTGAGCCTACAGAGCTGTGAGCTAGAATTAAACTCCCTCTTTATTGTTCAAGAGCCCATGTCAGGTATTTTGTTATAATGACATCAATCACTACACTGCTCTGTCTGCTAGATTCCACTCACCTGTGAAAAGATCTCATTGGATGTTCCTTTGACAATTAATTTTGTGTCTGAGAGGTGGCACTGGGATGAGTGATTGCTGTGGTATGATTATAGGCAGCACACAGAAAGTGAATTTTCAAAGATTAATTTGGTGGTTGGGAGATCTCTTATTCAGGAAAGTACTAGCTATACAAGTGTGTGGACCTGAGTTTGAACCCCAGTGCCCACTTGAAAAAGCTGATGTGGTGCAGAGTGATTATAATTCTCAAACAGGGGAGTCAGAGGTGAGCAGGCTCAAGAGCCAGTCAAGCTAGCTGAACTGGTAATCTCTAGGCTTGGTGAGAGACTCTGTCTCAAAAAACAATGTGGAGAGCAACCTAGAAAGACAGCCGAGGAGATTGACCTCTGACATCCAGATGCATGCATATTCACATATATACAAAAGTCGATTTGAATAATCACATATTTGTTTTAAAAGTACATTAGACAAAGGTAACATGTTGAATAGTTTATAAACATTACTGAGGTAAAGTAAAAAGGAACATTTACAAAAGTGAGTTGATTTAAAGATAACCGCTAATAAATACTGAAAGAAATATGGAGATGGGCAGACAAAGACAACACATTTAGATCCAAAGCTGTGGATAGCTTCAGTGAGATGATTCTGATGTCTGCCTGACTCACTGGCCCTTTGATTCTATGATGTATTTGATTTTGATTAATGATGGAGATTTGTTCTTTTTATTGTTGTCTTAAATAAACACTTCACAAGTAGTTCTCAAACTACTAGTAACAGAAGAACTCTTTTTAAATATGAAGCATTTCACCTCTAAGGTCCCCAGATTATTTTCCTTTAAGATGCCATCCTGCCCCCAGCCTCAGCCCCTCAACTCTGTTCTAGGATAGATAAATCCCAGCTATTGCTCATCTTGGGAGTGAGAGAAGGTGAGAATCAGGCAGCATCCACGCAACTTTGCTTTTTAAAGTGTCTTGATAGCCTGAGATCATAAACCTGAGTTTGCATCTTGCAAGTGGAATTAAAGAAAAGCTCATGTAAGGCAGGAATTGATGTGCAACTGGGAGTGGGGAGTCCTGAATCTATCTTTTTTAGGTAGATACCCAGGCTTCTTCCTTTCATCCCTAGTTATGCATCCTTTGTGTTCTAGCATATTAGTTTAAGATGTGTTACATTTGTTTGTACTATGGAATATTTGTTTAATGATGCAAAGATTGTTGCATTCTTTTATGTTGCATTTTGTTTAACTCTTTAATGTTGTGTTACTTTGCCTGTCCGAAACATCTGATTGATCTAATAAAGAGCTGAATGGCCAAAAGCTAGGCAGAAGAGAAAAAATAAGAGGGACTTTAAGGCAGAGAGAATAAACAGGAGGAGAAATCCAGGATCCAGGTTCCAGGGATGAGGAACAAGAAAAGGAGGAGAGAAGGATGCCAGGGGACAGCCATCTAGCCACACATCCATCCATGGAGTAAGAAGAAAAGAAAGATATATAGAATAAAGAAAGGTAAAAAGCCCAGAGGCAAAATTTAGTTAAAGATAAGCAAGATAATTTAAGTTAGAAAAGCTGGCTAGAAACAAGCAAAGCTGAGGCCAGGTATTCATAAGAAAGAATAAGTCTATGTGTATTTATTTGGGAGCTGTGCTGTGGACTCCTAAAGAATAAAAATACCAACTACACCATTGTTCCTTTCTTATCTCAGATTCTTTAATCTTAGAATGGTTTCGTCTGTAAAGGATTACAATGGTGGGCTGGCTGCTTACTGGATTGACAGGTGATTACGAGTTGTGTTTTGTTTGCAGAGATCTTAACTCAGGATTTTCACTATTGTTATGAGTAAGTTTTTCCGCTGGCCTGGTCCCAGTGACTTGCCAGCCCCAAATAATACACAGAGACACTATATTAGATATAATTTTATTGGCCAGTTACTAGTTTCTTATTTGCTAGCTCTGTCTTAATTATATTAACCCATTTCTATTAATCTAAGTATTTTCACATAGTCTCATCTTACCGGAGAGAAGGGCTGGGCCTCTGTTCTCTCAAGTCTCTACATGCTGACTCCTCCTTACTACTTCTGGAATCCTCCTTGTCTTTTAGTCCCACCTATCTTGCTTTCCTATTGGCCAACAGTGCTTTATTCATTAACAATACGAGAAACATATATACAGAATGACATCTCCCATCACAGTATGGTGCTTTGAGTTAAGGATTATCATCCCTGAAGCCATTTGAACACCAAAGATAACAGCATAGTAATTGTTCAGTACTTGGTAGCTACATAAAGCATGACTTATTGTTTACTTCATGTGTTACCTTGAGTGTTTCAATTTGGGGAATATAAAATGCATGTAAGAGCTTTGTCTTAGGTACTTTTCTATTGCTGTGAAGAGACACCATGGCTAAGGCAGCTTATAAAAGAAAGTATTCAATTGGATGTTTGCACTACAGTTTCAGAGGGTGAGTCATGAATATCACATCAGGGAACATGGCAGCAGGCAGTTAGGCATAGCAAGGAGAAATAGCTGAGCACTGGCATCTGATCCACAAGCATGTGGCAGAGAAAGCAAGCAAGATGGGGGGTGGATGGGCCTAGTGTGAATTTTTAATGCCGCAAAGCTCACCCCCAGTGACATACCCCTCAACAAGACCACACCTCGCAATCCTTCCTAACATTCAGATATATGAGCCTATGGCAGCCATCCTCATTCAAGCCACCAATGGCCGAATAATAGTCTTATGCTGTGTTTATGTGCATGGTACATGTGAACATGTATGTACATGTGCATAACCCTGTGCATGTACAGAGGATATCAGGTGTCCTGCTCTATGACTCTCTGCCTTACTTCCTCAAGACAGGGTCTCTCACTGTACATGGAGCTTGCTGTAGCAGAATCTCTCACTGTACATAAAAATTGCCATTTCAGCCAGGGTTGTTGGCTATGAGCTCTGGGCATCTGCCTGTCTCTACCACCAGCAGTGGGGTTACAGTTGTGTGCATGGCAACACTTCTTTTCACAGGTGCTGGAGGTCAGGTCCTCTACTAGTGCAACAAGCACTCTTTTACCCACTGAGCCATCACTCACTCTTACCCACTGAGACATCACCTTAGCCTCAGCAGACTTTTTACCTTATTTGCTGTAAAGGAATTCAGTTTTCCTATCCTAAATTCTTGGAATGTAGGGCTTTATGGGGGCCCGTACAAGCACTTGGGAAATGTTTGTACCACGTTCATCACCACATTTACCACTGTCTTTCAACTCTCCCACCAAGCTCAGTGCTGCATCCGAGCAAGACAGCATCCCTCCAGAGTGGGTGGGGCAAGCTTTATCATCCCTGTTTCACAGATGATTAAGCCGAATGCCATCTCCTTTGGAAGCAAAGTGAACTCATGCTAGGCTGAAAACACCAAGGAAATAGAAGAACATGGAGACAAAGATTGCCGTGCCTCATTTCCCTGTGCTTTTCCAGTTAATTCGTTTTGTTTCAGGCCACTGCAGTGACCTGGATCTGTCCATGTTTTAGCACGGAGTGATGACCTTGATGTACTTTTACCGTGTGCATGCTGTACACTGTAGGGCCAAGTGCATTAAATGGAAGATGCATCAAAAACTGTCCCAGCAAGAAAAGTAACTTCAGTGATGGGGCTTGGGCTGTCTAGACATCTGCAGACTCTCTCTGACTTGAAAGCAGAGTGCCTGCCAATTCCATAGCTTTCCCATCAGAATATGTCACCTTTCAGGGGACGGAGGGGGTCACTGATTTGCTCTGTTGGATTCTCACCAGCACAAAGACACAGGTTGATTGAGTGGACATGGCAGGAACTTTGGGAGAGGTGACAGTGTGAGAAGTTAAAAACTGGACAGTTAGAGAACAAAGAAGGTGAATTTCAGACAACCAAGAGAAAAAGCAAGTGAGCTGAGGATTTTAGGGTGGGCTTCAGATAGCATGATGACAGTGACTGAAAATTTATCCGAAGTACGATTCTGCCTATGCGATTGTCTTCTGTGACAAAGACCAAGGTGAGGTGACCAGGTACAGAATTCTGTATGAATTCCAGTGGAAGAGAGGCATCTAGGGAGAGACAGAAAGTTAGACTTGGGAAGAATGAATCATAAGAGGTGCTGGGGTAAATAAAGACACTATGGAACCCCGCCAAGAGCTGTGAGCTGTAATGTGTTGTGAGAAGGAAAACATGCTTCTAAAAGATATCTTTAGAAGGGGCAGCAGATCTGTGAAGAGTGAGGCTGGTATTACTGTAGGGAGAAGAAATGAGAGAGAAATGAGAGAGAGAGAGAGAGAGAGAGAGAGAGAGAGAGAGAGAGAGAGAGAGAGAGAGAGAGAACTAGATGCTTAAAAACTGGATAGGGGAGCCTGGAGAACCTCACTTTTGGGACTTTGGGATATGACCCTTAAATACTGTTAGCAAACCTTGGAAGAATCACTGGAGGAAAGGTGTGAGGTTTAAAAGAGGCGACAAATGTCACCCCACATCTTACCAGAGTTGAAAATTGCCTTCCCTTATCTGCAAAGTGTGAGCTTGTTGTTGCTTCAAAACAAGAGTCCCTTGAGAACACATAGAAGATGGCCCCAGGGACTCAGATCATGCACACACAGATGTTCTTTCAGGTTGGTCTCTGGATCAGTGTGGGTTAGAAGGTGAGTAGTAATAATAATGATCAGAGTGAACACAGATGGAGCATTTTCTCTGTATCTGATCCTGTCAAGTCTTTGCTATCTTCAGACAGCCCATTGCCTACAGGTACCTGTCAATCAATAAAGGTCTGTAGAGCACTGAACTCTTGATTCCACCATCCCAACCTACTTTCACTCCTTCCTTACAGGATGGCAGAGTAACCATGAATGACACAGAGCTGTGAGAGATGGGGAACAGCGCCCTAGGTGACAATCAGAAACAAAGAGTTTGATAGGCAGGCGTGGAAGAAAGAATCTACTGTGAGAGAAAGTGCAGGAATGAATTTTCACCTAAAAACTTCCCCATTTCTATGAGTTTCCCCAGATCTATGAGTTCGAGGTCAGTCTAGTATACAGAGTGAGTTCCAGGACAGCCAGGGCTAACAGAAAAACCTTGCCTTGAAAAACAGAGAGAGAGGGAAAGAAAGAGAGAGTAGAGAAAATGGGAGAGAGAGGGGGGATAATGAGTTCAGCAGACTCTATGTAGCTCTAATCTCTTGGCTTCATACATAGTTTCAACATGGTTTATAGATATTTATTGCTGATCACCAATAACTAACTCCCTTGGTATCTTGCCACCTGGTGGTAGCATTAGAGGTAGATTTGACTGGCAGTTCCCAATCTTTCCAATCTTTGTTTCTTTATTTATTTCATGGTCTTAGTCAAGATACCTCTCTGCTTTGACCTTCTCTCGGTAACAGGGAGTAGGGCAAATGCTGACCTCAGTGCTATGCTGTTTCTGTTGCTGTGATAAACACCAGGATCAAAAGCAACTTGTGGAGGAGAGGGTTTATTTTAGTTTACAGCTTACAGTCCACCGTGAAGAGAAATCAGGGCAGGAACCTGGAGGCAGGAACCGAAGCAGAGGCCAAGGAGTAAAGCTGTTGACTGGTTTGCTTCCAGGCTTATGTTCATCTACCACTCTCATACTTCCTAAGATCAACTGCCTAGGGATTTTACTACCTACAGTGGACTTAACCCTCCTTCATCAATCATTAATCAAGAAAACACCCCCACAGATTCACCTACTGCCAGTCTTCCCGTGTGACCCTAGCTTGTATTATTAACTTGTGTCAAGGGTTCATCAGAAGCAGGTAGGAGACAGCTTCTGGAAGAAAAAAAACCAACATATTCAATGTGAGTTAATGTTTTATTGTGGTTCTAAGCCCACCAATGAAGGGTATTGGGACTTCCTCCTCCAAAAGCAAAACCTACACAACTATATTTCAAACAGTACCCCCTCATTCTCAAAATTGTTATACAATTAATTAAGAAGATATAGTTGGCTTCATGGAGCTGGAACATAGTAGAAAATAAACGTCATGGATTGGAAGGATTTCCTATCTACTCTGTATCCCTCCCTCCCATCCTCTTTCCCTCTTACCCTATTTTATTGTTTCAGTCATGTTGAATGGATAACACCCTAGTGTTGAACACTAGATTGTTTTCCTTTTGCTATGATATGCATATGGGTAGCTCAAAGATCATAGTATGTGGTACCTACAGGGCTGCCTTGTTCCATGTTACTGAGTTCTAATGGTCACCTGTGCTTTGTACCCCAGCCCTTCCAGATGTACAACAGAACTTTATCCTGTGGGCAAAAAGGAACCATTGTGGATTTTAAGCAGGGATCTGATTTCCAAAGATCAAATGTGAAGGAATGATCTTATAAAAAGAAGCACAGTGTCATATGTGTCCTCATAACTGAGGTATGGCCTAAGGGATGTCATTTAACCCTACCCACACTTGGTCTTTTTATCTTTAACATGGGTAGCAATAAGGACTCATGGAAAAGATGTACATGAAGGTGATTGTCATGCTTGGCACTGGGGAGTGTCGTCATAACTCCCTCCTTTGTGATGCTTGATGCTTTGCAGGAAGATGTAGGAGTTATAGGATTGGTGCTGATGAGGGCTCTGATAAGAGTGAGGTGGCTGTACTGCAGATAACCTTCCAACTCCATGGAGCCAATCACCTTCTCCTCAGCCTCTAATCCTTCACTATTGACTGAGTTTTGGTTAAGGGGAGATCTGCTCAGGGTATAGACTTCTGTTTCTCATTTAGCATTTGAAAAAAAACCCTTTTGGGAGGATTTTTTCCCCCTAGTTAGACCTCAAGGAGGGACCCAAAGCCTTGAAGCACAAGGAGAAGCTGGATGCACTGAACCCAGTAATTCCATTGCCACAGATTCTAGCCGAAGCCCTGTTCTTGGCCTGGCCCCACATGCCCCTCTATAATTAAGGTCATGTCTACAGCTTCATAGATTAGAAGGGAGGAGAAGGAGGGTGTCATCAAGTCATAATTTCCAGAGTCTAAGTTCTCCCCTCATCTTGTCTTCCCCCTCTTCATTTTGGAATTGGTACTAGTTTCCCTAAAAGTAGGCCATGGTGTCCTTTCCTACAGTTCATTCCAAGTGGGCAGGGAGGCTCTGCCCAGGCTGCCAAGGCCTGGATGCTGGTGTTCTCAGGAGGTAGGAGGGAGTGTTTCTTGTAGGCATGCTTCAGGCTGGGAGGTTTACTGTGGAAGAGCTTCTTCCTAAACAAGAGGTTCTAGTAAGGAAGGTTTGCACACATTTGCACATCCTGCCCCTCATTGCTTTTAATTGTGTGGCGCCTGTGCCCTCGTGCATTCTTGGTTTAGGAGATTGTTACAGACGTCAAAGTTGTTTTACTTTGGGGTCTTTGGATGTGAAGATTGCATTGAAACTGTCTGTCAGTCTCTGCCTTTTTTGTCACAGAGTTCTTGGCATGGGGAGTTGGAGGGAGGGGGACACATGACTTGCTGTATGATGTACCTTTGCTGTTAACATTACTTTCTTTGGAATAACCAGGAGGAACACAGGACTTCATCCTTGAGGATACCAACATCAACAGAATGCCTAAATAGATCAAGGAATGAAAGCCATCAGCCAAGAGGTCTAGAGCTGAGCAGACACCTCATCTTCTTTGTGTGGCTCCTATATACGTCATGCATTCCTATTACCACTGGATAAAGACTCAGCTTAAACTGATGGAGCTATTTTCAGAGGGATTTGGAAAGTTAGTACACATCACTTGGACAGTGGACAACCCATTGACTAGACAAACATAGAGGCAACTTCATATCAGAGCCAGGAATGGGGCCCAGGACACTAGGAAGCTGAAGCTTTTGCCTCCGGATGTCTGGGAACTTGCTCTCTGTCCTCCATCTGCCCCTGCCCCCCCCCCGAATCTCTTCCTCTCTTGCTGTTTACAGGTGTCAGCATGGTTTTGAGTCCTGAGAGCCTCTGCTGGTTAATGAAAACTGCGAGTAGAATTTAATTTGATTTGATTTTAATTGGGAAATATATTCTTTTGTGTTGTTTTAAGTACTCTGTAAACAGTTCCGTGAAAGGTTGCAGTTTTGACTAAATTAGCCCTCTAGTGGGTGTTCCCCAGAAGAATTTCTGGAACATCATCTGAGCATCTGGCAAAAGTCTGTTCAGCATGGTTGGTTCATGACGTTAACCAAGAACCATCCCAGCTTCAATGCCCAAAACATAAACCATAGGGAAAGTTGGAGAGGTGTCTGTAAGGAAGCCCACATCAAAGCCAGTTTCATCCAGGCTCTGCTGGTTGGGCAGAGAAACTGCCCTTCAATAAGTTTGCTTGGGATTTTGGGCTGCTGCCTGTCAGGAAGGGGGTTAGATTGGCTGACAACACTCTGTCAAGGCTTCATGGAAATAGCAGTTCCGTTTCTTCGGGTTTTGACCCAGCACACGCTCTGCCCCTCATGCTTGGCATCTTGCTTTCTATGCCCCAGGTGAAGCAAAATTACTACTGGATCCTTCTCCAAGAATGAAGAGAACATGTTTGCTTCCTTCTTTCCATCATGCTTATGTGTGAGGCAGGTATCAACGGACAATCAGGCCTTGAGCTACCATGCAAATACACATGCCCGCATGTCTGCTTACTCAGTAGGAAGAGAACAAAATTCCTTGCCAGAGAGTGTGTGAAGGAAGAGACTACAAGACAAAGAGACTGGACAGATGTTAGTCAACTGAGGTGTGGGTAATGGTGCCTTGCTATTTCTTGTTTGTATGTCTGATTCTTTGGTTTTGATTTTTAAACCATAAATCAACTCTTTTGGCAATGCCCTGGCTTCAAGAAGGTAGAACAAGTTAAAAAAAAAAAAAAAAAAAAAAGAGAAAAAAAAAAAAAAAAAAAAAAGAAAGGAAGGAAGGAAGAAAAAAGTCTTAAGATATGTGTTCCTAAGTCTCAGTGACTGTTAAATCCCTGCTGTGTGTGTGTGTGTGTGTGTGTGTGTGTGTGTGTGTGTGTGTGTGTGTGTTGTGCCAGTGTGTGGGTGTGTGAGTGCAAATGCATTTCATAGCACATGTGTGGCAGTCAGGAGACAATCTCAGGTGTCACTCTTCACCATCCACCTTGTTTGGGATGGGGTTTCTTATTGTTCCCTGCTCCGTATGCCTTGCCAGTTGGACTGTGAGTGCAGTAATTCTACCTCCACTGCCTGTGCCCTGGGAGGAGTTCACAGGAATTTCAGACTTATGCAAAGTTGCATCAGGCTTGTGTGTGGGCTGTGGGAATCTGAACTCAAGTCATTGGGCTTGTGTGGCAAGCGTGTTACCCACTGAAATAGTTCCTAGCCCCTGACTTTCAATCTTAGATGAACACTGGAATCATACAGAATACTTAAAAAAATTTCTCCCTCTATCCATTTAGGAAAATAATAGTATTAAGTTTCCCCCTATGACTTCAGCAGCCACAACTTTTAGCTCAATGAATGGTACCAGGTATGAGTTCTGTCTTGTGAAGTAGGCCTTGAATCCAATTAGAAAGTTGTTGGTTACTCTGATAGTATTCATGCTGCTGATGTGTGTGTGGTCACACGTCTCCAGGCCTGTAGTTGTTTTCACAGTTGTCAGGGTCACAGCTGGATGAGGCTATTGATTACAAACTGCTTTCTGTGTTCTTACCCTTAGACTCTTAGAAGAGGGCATCTTTCCACCCTCATCAGAGGAGCCTCTTTTTGCAGTAGATGACAACTTACACAGAGATGAAATGGCCAATGTGCCCAGATTAAGAGATTCTGAGGGTTTCAGCTCTAAATGAGATGTCTATATCACACTCCTTCCACCCAAGGCTCAGGGGTCATTGTGGAAAAGGGCAAAAGAAGGTTGTAAGGGCCAATGGTGGTAGACAATGATAACCAAACAGTGTTTTCCAGACACAACAGGCAGCTACACAAATGAACTCACAGTAGCTGGGACTCTGAGCTCAAGATCCACACAAATCCAATCAGCCAAATCCCAACCTAGAAAGGGAAAGGGCTCCCGACAGCTCACCCCTAGCTAAAGTGCCACTGTCAGTTAATGGGAGATTGCGACTAAGCTGGCTTTCCCCTGTAATACAAATGTCCCTAAATTAGGATTAATACTAGGGAGACTGCTGGAATGGCTTACCTTTTGGCATAGTAGTTCTCAAACTTCAGTTGACATCAGTAACCTGAAGGACCAGTTAAAATTCAGATTATTGGGACATATACAACCCTCAGTGTTGTTGATGTTGTTAGAATTGATAGCACTGAAAAATTTTAACAACTTCCTAGTCAATTCTGGTGTTCAGGACTTAAGTACTGTATCTAGAGACCACGAGTTTCGTCAATGGTCCATGATGCTTTTTCTATTGCAGAAGCTTTGTTTGGCTGAATTCCCTTGAGTTGATCAGTGCAGAGAAAACCATAGTTATCTGCAAGGTTCTGGTGCCTCCACATGTGAGGGTTCTATCCCCTCTGTCTTTTTTCCCAGGGCTAAGGCATATAGTTGGAGGAACCATGCAGCAGGGCTCTCTCTGCACGTCCCATGCATTCCAGGGTGAGCTCAGATTCCATTATAATGACTGAGGGCTGTGTATAATCATAAGCAGCCAACAGCAGTGCTTTGTGGGAGGTGTTGCTGTTTGGGTTAGGTCTTGAGAAACCAACATGGGGGTGTTGACAAGCAACTGCCCAGACATGTCTATCCATATTTTCTGTTGCTATGAACAGCAAAGATGGGGCACAGTCTGGCCAGGTGGAGGCAATGAATAGATGCAGGTCAAGCCAAGACCAACTTTTTGTGTGTGTGTGTGAGGATAAATCTAAACTGTGAAGGAATTGTTCACATTTTGGATGCTAAGTAACTTTTCCCTTGCCAGTGAGACTTGCACTGTTGTTTCTTTTCTTCCCTCTGTACTCCATCCCTGATTATCCTCTTTGCTCAACCTGTGGTTCTATGGCCAATTCTAGCATGGCCAGAGTAGGAGTGAGGGTGTTGGCATGTGGTGCTTGAGCCCTGGATATCTGGAGTTTGGAATGGCACAAGGCCCCCGGGGAGGAGACCTTCGAGGAGACCTTCCATTGCCTTGTATCAACTGTGAGTGTATAAAAGATCTGCAGCTGGTGGGCTAGCCTGGGGTTGCCAGCAGCAGCTTTGGCACGTTAATGATGTATGAGATTGTTCAGGAGACCCATAGTGGTACTGAACTCTAGTCTGAAATTATCTTTAGTAAATGCATAAGTGACCTTCTGTGACACTGAGCAGACCCTCTCTGTCATGAGGTTTTTGGAGAAGCAATGCTACTGTGGTAGGTATATTGTATTATTTGTTTACACTTTCCTCATAGTGTGGGGGCGAGTCTTCAGGACCAGTTAAGTTGTAGCTGACATGCAAAGTAAACAGCAATCTTTTCTTTTGTAAACTAAGATTTAGGGATTATTTGTTACAAAGCAGGACCTTTAAGTAGCAGACAAACTCAGAGGCAGAGCCAAACCATTGTCTTGGTATATTCCTGATTCATCAAGTAGAAGGAACTTTTTTTTATTGTTTAAAAAATTCATCAGAAATCACTCTGTGTAAATAGGGCCTAAATATGAAAAGAAAAAAAAAATGAAATAGAAAGCATAGAACACATGTAAGATGTAGCAGTAGCAAAAAGTTTCATAAATAAAACATAGAATATTGATAAGTGAAACAAATGAAATAAGAGCTTTTGTGTAACATGGAACATAAAAATAAAGAAGACAAAGTAGGCTCAGGATAGTGAAACATTATATATAATAAAATCAGAATATGTAATGAACCACTTCATATCAGTGATAAGACAGTGTAATGTGTTCTAGCTTCATTTCTGTTGCTGTGATCAAAACATCCTGACAGAAAGCAACGTAGAGGAGGGAAGGGTTTATTTGGTTTACAGTTCCAGGGTATAGTCTGTTATCACTGAGGGGGAGTCAAGGCAAGAACTCAAGCATCTAGTCACATCATGTCCATGTTCAGGAGTTGGAGTGCATGCCGTCAGGAGTTGGACGGCATATGTGCTTACTTGCTTGCTCTTTTGCAGCTTTCTCTTCTCTTATTCAGGACTCCAATCCTAGGGAATGGTGCTACCCACAGTAGGCTGGATCTTCCTACATAAATCCACCTAGCAAGACATTCTCTCGGCCAGCCTGATCTAGATAAACCCTCATGAAGAGCCTCCCCAGGTGACTCCAGGATGTGTCAGGTTAACAGCTAAAACCAACCAGCACACAGAGCAGTAAGAAAAGGAACAAGGGTACTGCCGAAACATTATGGACAAGGTAACAAGAATGGCTAAAATCCATGTATAATTCTCTAATATGACTTAAGTAGCACTAATGAGAGTTGCAAATTTGAAAAAAATCTGACATATGGAGTGTTGCCAGGAACATTCTCTAGGTCAGTGCTAAGAGTGACTATGACTCAGCTTTGATCTCAAGTGACTGAGGAACGGAGAAAGCAGTGATCAGATCTTCTAGTTGGATGTAGCATTGGGAGGGAATCCTGTTCACTAAGCACAAAAGTCAAAAAGGCTTCCCAGGAAAATAATGATTTGAAAGACAGGACAATTCCAGAAAGAGGCAGCCTGGACAACAGCACAGGTAATTGAAAGGGAACAGATTGGATTAGGGAAAATTGCATGAAATTGAAAAGTTGTGCAAAAACGAGATAAATTTCACCAGAGAAAAAATCATGACCAGGAAAGAAATTTAATTATCATGTTTAAGTGTTATTGAAAAAGATCAGAATGTGTACCATAGAAGTGAGATTTAAATAGTTTGAATCAAGATTCAAACCAGCTCTAGAGTGTGAGAGTGTGTGTCTCAAAACTGTGTATAGGGCTGTGAAATACCATCCTCTAGGCTCAGCACAGTGACTATAGCCATTAACTCTCAGCAGTTATGGTTACCTGCACAGGGACCACACAACGTCGGGCCTGTCAACTATCAGTCATGGGAGGGGGAGGGGCTCACAGACCCTACCCTTCTCCTTTGTATTGCTGACTCTGGATAGATTCTGCGAGGGAGGCAATCACTGTCTTTGGATGTGTACCTACTCCTGAACCCTCTAGGCTTCATTAGATAGCTTCAAATCCACCACAACACAGACAGGCCTGGTTAAACCTAGTCAGTCACAAAACAAAACATCAATGTCTGAGAAGTTTGTTGTGAGAAGGAGGGGTGCTGATCGTGGGATGGGAAAGTGAGATGGGAATGTGGTCAGTATATACCTTGGACCCATGTAAAGATGTCTGACAACAAAGTTAAGTACAAATCAAATGTAAATGACAATGGACGAATTTTGAGATGAAGAAATGTTTGAAAAGTTCCATTTTGCAGATACTGTAACCAAGGTAACAAAAACAGTACCGAATCACAAAATCAAAAAGGGGACAACTAAAATCGAGGGCTACATGCTATGCTTCTCAAAACAGAGCCAAGAGTTTTTTCCCAGTTAGTAAAGTTCTTCTTACTTTTCTAATTATAAATTCAAACATACATTTGTTTTAAAAATTATGGGAATGCACAGCCTGAAACAAAGTGTATGACACTGTGATGTATACGGAGAAATAGCACTGCAGACATTTGTAATGTTGTATTAGTTTAACATGTCTCTGCTTTTCATACAAAGCAGAGTTCATATGGTGTGTGTGTCTATTTATATATAATATACATGATATCTTATATATACATGCAGACATGTATGTTTATGTATGTACAAACGGCTTATATATGTACATTGTATAATTGTATGTGTAATATGAGCTTGTGTGCACACATCCACATACTTATATGAAGTTTGTTTTTCTTATACTGAGTTTTTATATTTGTACAGAAATAAAGGACCAAGGGAATAGCAGGGCACATAGGCTTTTGAAATTTTAACATTGGTAGCTTTTACTCTTTATGTGAATGCTCATATGTGTATGGACACACATATATGTTACTAGCAGGTTTTTCTCCACCGCTAGTCTGGTCCCACAGCCGCGCCAGCCACAAATAACATGCAGGGATTCTGTATTTGATACAATCCTGTTGGCCAGTTACTATCATTGTTTATCGGCTAGCTCTGTCTTAATGATTAACCCATTTCTACTATTCTAAGTATTTCCACGTGGCTCATCTTACCGGCCAGAGCGGCTGGCGTGCTATCTCTCCAGGCTCTCCATGTTGATTCCTCCTTGCTACTTCCTCTTTCCTCCTTGTCTCCTAGCCCCGCCTATCTTGCTTTCCCATTGGCCCACAGTGCTTTATTCATTAACCAGTATGAGAAACATATTTACAGAATAACATCTCCCATCACATATATGTGCACCTGCGCATGCTTGAGTACGGAATTCAAAGGTCAACTTGGGTATCATTGGTTCCTCAGGAACACTCCACTTCATTCTTTGAGGCAATTTCTCAGGGGCCGGAACTCACCCAGCACTAAGGATCCACAGGTCTCTACCTCCCCAGTGCTGGGATTCCAAACACAGGCCAGCACACCCAGCTGTTTTAAACTGTGGATTATTAACCCAGCCCTAATACAAGGGGAGGTGCTTAGTCTTACTGCAACTTCATATGCCATGCTTTGTTGATGACATCCGTGAGAGGCCTGTTCTTTTCTGAATAGAAATGGAAGAGGGATGGATTAGGAGGGTGGGGTGGGGAAGGGGCTGGGAGAAGAGGAGGGAGGAGAAGCTGTGGTAGGGATATACAATAAAGCAATAAATTTTTAAAAATATGTGGGTTTAGAGGATAAGAACTCAGGTCCTCCTGCTTGCAAGACAAGCACGTTAGCAAATGAACTACCTTCCCAGCCACATTTTAAAGTTATTTGTTGCAAGGTTTGTTATTTTTGTTATGAAGTTTTAACATGCTGAATTTTCATATTTCTTACTCAAGCCAGTATTATTTCTAATGAAAATAGGCTAGTGTTCTGTAGTGTGTACTCTTATTTTTTCCATGACAGCTTGTACATTTTATTGCTCATACTTAGGACACACTTATATGTGGCTGTTTTTTTTTTTTTATTATTATTGGTATACATTTGAGACAATGCTCCCTAGTTTTCCTCTGCTGCGGTCAGAGGACAGGCTTTAACAGACTTTTCCTTTGAGGAATGTTTTGAGGTTTTCATCAAGGCCTACTTACATAATCATATTTTTGTAAATGTTCTCAGGCCCTGGAAAAGGGCTGTTTGTTTTGGTTTTTGTTTGTTTTCAGTTTTGTTTTTGCCTTTAAAGTATAGCATTTTCGCTAACACTTGGCATCACCAGGCTTTTTAATGTGTGCAAATGTAATAGTTATAAATGAATCTGTGAACTCACAAGTGCAGCTGCCTAAAATGCCGTTCGTCATTCCACGCATCAGGCAGCCACTCCTGCTTTCTTGTCCATGAATTAATTCCAGGGTCCAACCTTTGTGCTTTCCCTACAGCCATGCATAGTTCTTTTTAGCTATTTGTGTGCTCTTGATTTGTATCTTTCTGTTGCTCTTCTGTTTTGTGTGGTCACTTTTGAATCTTTGGTAGAAAATGATATTTCATTCAATCATCATTGTCACTTTTAACCCTTTGCTTAAGAAAATCTTCCCTTCTACAGAGTTGTAATACCGTGTTTGCCATGACGGTCTTTAATATTTTCCTTTCTACAGTTAAAATTTTAATTCATACAGAATTTGCATTCGTGTGTGGCATGAGATAGGGAGTTTTCAAATTCATTTAGTTTTAAAGTTTGGGTGGCCATTTGTGGCATTATTGAATCCGTACTTCTCTAGTTTTTTTTTTTATGCCACCCCAAGTTGGTAGACATGTCCTAGAGAAACTTTTCTGTTGACTTCTCTTCTGCAGATCACTCTGTGTTTGTCACTTTGTCTATGCCGTGGTTTTAGCCTCTTACGCTTCATCATTCTCTTGGATGAGTGTTGGGGGGGAGGTCATTCATATTCTTTAAAATTGTCTTGTTTAATATCAGCACTTTCCTCTTCCTTATGAATTTTAACATCAGCTCATCAGCTGCTGTGGAAAGCCTCTTACGATTTTATTAGAAACATTTATTCATATATGAATCTTGAAGTTATTGCCTTTTTTATACCACCGAGGCCCTTTATCTAGAAGCATGATATATATGCCTCTGTATTTGGAATTCATCTTCTGTTCTTAAGTATAATGCAAATTTTTTTCCTGCTCCTTTTGAATATCTCTTAAGTAAATCTTAAATATCTTGAAATTCATGTTGCTTTTAAGAATGAGAATTTAATTATATTAGTGTTTTTAATTTTCATAGGATTGACATTGACTTTACCATATGCTTTACATCCAGCAATAGTACTAAACAGTTTTATCAGTTTTAATAATTTTATATGTTGTCTTATACCTCCTTGTCGGATGTGACCAAAACAGAGTTTCTTCTTTCTTTCTAATCCTATGTACCTATGTGCCTGCCTGCTACCACTAAAGTCTTCTGTACACTGCTAAGCAGAGGTGGGGGTAAATAGAATTTCTTTTTCTTTGGTAATGGAGGGAGTGCCAGCACTCTCACTATTTCATCCAATTAATACATAGGGACCTTTTAGTGAGATGTACTGTATTAGTCATATCAGGAGGTCACTAAGACCATTGCTTGATGCCACCCTCCTTTTTTATTAATTGAAGAAAGGTTATAGAATTTCATCAAAAGCTTTTTGGACATCTTTTGAAATATGCATACAATTTTTCTCCTTTAATATGTTAATGAGAAGAACTGAATCAATAGATTTCTCTAATGTTTCATCATGCTGACATTTTGGAAATAAATTTAACTGGATCATTTTTGGAAAAATGTGCTTTCTTTCTCAATCACACACACATACACACAGACACACACACACTCAGACTTATGCACACATTGTTAAATTCAGTTTGCAAATATTTTCTCTATTGTGATTTTAAAATTATAAGTGAATATGGAGGAAGGAAATCATGCTAAGTGAAACAAGCCAGGATTTACAGAAGCAGAGAACAAATTAGTGACTTCCAAAGGCTATGGGTGGGAAGTGGCAGGGGTGGAGACATCTTGTTCAATGGGCACAAAGTTTTAATTATGAACAAGTAAATAATTAGGATGAATAAACTCTGGGATTTATTTTTACAGCATGGGTGACTACTGTTAATAAAATGTCATGTCTGTTTGAACATTGTTGAGAGTAAAATCTTTTTAAATATAATATTTTTAGTAGTTTTGAGAGTTTCATGTGTACATATGATGTAATTTGATCCTATTCACCTCCATTCCTCTTCCTAGCTCCTCCTAGATGCACCCCACCTTTGCTTCCTCCTTCAACTTCATGTCCTTATTTATTTCTTCATTTTCAAATACATCACGGAGTCTAATAAATGCTTTCTGTACACACATGTGTGGGACCATCTCCTGGAGTCTGGTCCAGCTACTACAGATCATATCACACCCCTAAAGAAAATTGACTCTCCCCAATTTTGCAGCCACAAACTGCCAATAGGTTCTCAGCTAGGAGTGAGAAATCTGAGATTTTCCCATATCCATGCGGGAATGTTGATTAGCTTGGTCTTGTGCATGGGGGTGACAGTTCTTGGGAGTTTCTGTGTGTAACAGCTGTCTCATATCTAGAAGGCACGGTTTCACTTGGCTTTCCGAGACCCCAAGTCTTCTCCTTTTCTATGATTCCCCAAGTCTTTGGGAAGAGGGTGTGATGCGTATGTTCCATGTACATGTCCTCAATCTTTTCATGTTTATATCCATGAGGTGATGGCGAAGTAACTGCCTTGACTTATTTCAAACATCACACTGAACATACTATTTTTGTTCTTTAATTATAACTAAATAAGACTGGGAAACTGTACAAGTTAGCCTGGGAGTTAGTATTTTTTAAATTTTCTCATTTTTTAAAAAATTATCTTCTTAAAGAATTCCAAGCTTCCTTGTCATTTATATTTTTATGCCACCTCTTTCAGGTAAGTAAGCTACTACTTGCTAACTTTGCTATTTGTTGCTTTAGATGGCTAATTACACTTATGGCCCATTGTTTTTAAATTTCTCTTGTGATTTTTGGTTCTGGATACATCTTTAGCCACAGTTGATTGAGGTTGTTCAGTGATAACCCACTGGTTCTGTGTTGTGGAAACTTCCAGTCTGAATGTTCACCACAGTGCTTGGTATTTTGGGGGTGACTTCTAGATGACCAACAGTTTCTTGGGGATTTTGGCTTTGTATACATTGCAGAGTCTACCTCTGCTGTAAACAGACCTGGGGCTGTGGGGTCCCACCCAGAAGCCAGGGAGCGTTCGGAGCCATTGCAGTAACTGCTTGTACACATCCTTCTTATATCTCAGGACCTTCTTTCAACTCTAGGGCTTCTATGGATTAAAAAACACAACCTTAGTGGGGTTCTGTTAGCTGTGACGGGTCGGAGTATATCTTCAGAGCTCAAAGGCTGAAATCTCTTTGTATTTTTTTTAATTTAAAAAATTTAAAAATCTCTTTGTTTTTAATTTTTTTATAATCATGTTGTTTATTTGCATTTTTTCCTGATCTCAAATTACCTTTGTGCCTCACTGCGCTCATTTCACAAATATCATGTTCTCTTGACTCTTGTTATAAATAGAGTGATAATGTTTCTTTCTTTACCGGGTCTTTACCAAATTCTTCTAATATCTGTCACTTCACAAATATTTAGTCTTTCACTTTTTAAAAGCATTTCATAAAGTCGTTCAGAGGAGTTCTTTTCAAGACATTGGTTTTAGAAACATCTTAATACTTTCTCAAAATTGAAGATTTCTTGGGTTTCTTTAACTCAACTTAAGATATTAGAGGCAGGATATTAGAATTTGTATTTTATACAGTGCAGAGGCATTGCTGTTTAACAAGGAGATCAATCTTATCAGTTCCTACTTAAGATTTAATGTAGGTTTTCTCATACACATTCCCATATATTTCCACATGCTGTTTTTTTGTTTTTGTTTTTTGTTTTTACTAAGATTGTACCCTTTATTATGTTATGATCCACTTATGGTCTTCCTCAGATATCCTTCCCTCCCTCCCTCCTTCTCTCTCTCCTGTCCTTCCTTTTTCTCCTTAAGATATTTTGAGGTTTTCATGGGGCCTCTTTGGTGGATGAATCAACTAGATGAAATCAATTCCTTGGACTAGAGGTTTCATTTGGGATAGAAGATGTCTAGTTGGGTATTGTCTCCTCCATTTTTGGATATGTATGATTAAAAAAACTACAGAAGTAAGTTTCCACATGATCCCTTGTAGTAGAACTCACTAGAGGAACAGAACGGATAGAATGAATATACAATACATACATACATACATACTACATATATTCAAAATTGAGTTGTTTAAATATACATAAAGAGATCTTACTAGGATAGCTTATAGGCATCCAGACTCATGAACAACTAATGGATTTTTGGACTTTCTGTCAGAAGACAGGAAGACAGCCATTGTGGGACTAGTTGGACCACAGCCTATAATCCACATGCTGTTTTAGCTGATGTTGGAAGAGCCTGTGTTTCTGACTCGGGTGTTAGGAATTGGAGGTAGAAACGCAAATGGGTCTGGTGGCAGAGCAGAGGTCTGTGCCCTGGAACACACTCTGTGTTCTCCATGTCTATGGGAATATCTAGAAATAAGCTAGATAAGCACCCAGTGCTGGGTTTACACACTAGCTACAGGATGGGTGGGATGCCACCTGCACGGGGGGGGGGGGCGGTGGGGAGTGGGGGAGGAAGGAGGGAGAGGCGCTGCTGCTGCCCCCTAGTGATGGGTTGGATTTGACCCTTGGCTTTTGTCTTTGGTACCCAGGAGCCATCTGCTTTTGCTATACTCTCTGTTCTCCCTCCAGATTTAGAGGAAGTTGGTCTCATACTCTTTCTTTGTCTCCTTTCCACCTGGAATATTCCTGGGAAGTTCAGACTTTGGTCTCATTGATGGTCTTGGAATTTTTTCCATGGGGATTTGAGAAGGCAGAAGCTTTGATTGCTGTCTTCATGTATGTTCATGTGTTTCTGGGTCTATTTTCTTTTTTGTTTTCTAAGATGTATGTCATGATAAACAGCATGAATTTCTAATATAAAGTGATTTCACACTAGAGGCGGAGAATCATTAGGAGTTTCTCTTGTTGACTGTATTTTGGTCTCAAAAAGTTTTTGCAATCTGAAGTAGCTATCCTTTCATATTTCTGCAAAGAAGAATTTGATGCACATAGCAATTTAGGAATATTTAAAGTACACTAAAGTACATTCAGGTAGGACATTTGTAGTTATTTTCTAGATAAAATGGTAAATACTATCATTCTTAGACCTAATAAAAATGCCCATGTTGTTTCATGTCTGTAGAAATGGACAGTATTTCACCCATACAGAGGTCAAAGATGAATATTACAGCTATTTTAAATTTCCCCAAATTTTCTATATTTTTATTTCTTTCTCATGCATCAACATTTCTGAGCCTTTTCACTGTAGTTAAAAAAAAAAAAAACCCAAAGCAAAACAAAATAAAACATTTTGCCTTTTCAGCTCAAATCACAAACTCCAAACTCTCACTTCCTTGGGGCTGCAATCTGAGTACCTGCAAATGAGGGTGAGCTCTAGCCAGGGTGAATACAGTTCCTCCTTACCGCCCTCCCTCAAGTCCATTTCCTTTGATAGCATTTCAGTTGATACCCCTGCAGGAGAGGAGATGTCAAGTGGAGGTGAACTTCCCTCTCAAGTCTAATCTCCAGTATGGGGAGAGAAAGTGCAGGGGAGCGGGGCTTGGAAAGGAGGGTTGATACCTCAGCCATTTCTGAAAATAGAAGATGACAGCAACCTCAGGAGGGCAAACTATACAAAACAGCCACACTGGTGACTCACGTGTCCAACCTGCTTCTGCCCAGGTGGTAATGCGGCCTGGCCGGAAGGCAGGACCAGTCCACAAAGAGTGTGCTTGTGCCTGAGCCCCAAGCCCAATATTTACTTAGCAAGAGATTGGCCTCCAGAAAACCAGCAAAGTGGGCAATCCGGGTTCCACAGAGAGACACCCTGCAGAGTCATGCTGGCTTAGCACCCTCTGATGTGATCTGAAAGCTCTTCTCTCTTTTTTGGGTCTTAAGTTCACTTGTTTGACACCAGTGCTACTTTTGTGACCGTCCAAGCCTCCCCAGGTGCCTGCCCTCTTCTTGTTTTATCTCTAGGATGCTTGCAGGGGCAGCATATAGGGATGACCATGTACCCCTTAGAAAGGAGGAAAAACAGACTTGACCAGGTAAGACCTAAGGTATAATGCATGTGAATACCAGAGTTCAGACTAACATCTGATGCTAAATAGCATGGCCTTGAGCAAATATACAGACTCTGGTATTTACTTTCTCTCTGACTGGGATAGTGTTAAGCCAAATGGTCTCTCTCTTTTTTTTCTTCCCTCCACTTTTACCTTCCTTTGTTCCTTCTGAAAATATTTACAGGGTGCTCAGGGAAGGAACTTTCCTCCAGTGCCATAAACATAACAACAGATATTCCTGATTCCTGGGATTTACTTGGACAGAGAAGATGGCTAATAAGCACAACAAATATTGAATGGGGTGTTTCACAGAGTGTAAGTGCTACATAGCAGGTGGGTGATGGTGGTGTCAAAAATGCTGGAGAGAGGCATGAAATTTTTAGCTGGGAGTTACTGAGGAAGCTTTGCGTGTGGAGTACATTTGGGCATAGAGGTGGAGAAGTAAGCTCTGCATATAACGAGGGACAGCATTCCAGGTAGAATGAAGATGTGAAAGTCTCTGTAGCTGGAAAGAGCATAGAGCACACAAGCAAAAGAAAGAAGCTCTGATTACAGTGCGTTAACGAGTGGCCTTACTCCATCCTGGATGCTGGGACAAGACCACACAGTGGCTTACAAATCTAGTGTCTGCCGAGGGACCACTTTTCTCACTTTCAGTTCATAGATGGTGACTTCTTCAGTATCTTCCCATGGTAGCAATGACAGGTCAGTTCTCTGGAGCTTCTAGAATATAAACTTTCTGTCCTTATGACCTAATCACCTGCTATTTACCACACTCCCTAACACCATGACATTGGAGGTGCAGATTTTAACCTATGGACTTTGGAGGCACACACAATCCTCATACTAAAGCAGAGGGAGAATAGAAAGAATATGATGGCATAGAAGAAACAGGGCTACAGGAAGTGGGAGGTTGTGCGATAACTACCTATGGCTTTTGTAAGAAAAGATTCACAGAAAGACACATTTGGATGTGCAGAAGGTTGTCCAATGGCACATGCAATAATGCAAATAAAACTTTCCCCGTTCTGGAAGTTTCACTTCTAAAGCTAGTCTAAATTGATTCCACATTATAGATCTTGTTTCTACAGTCCTGGAGATCAAAACTAGGCCTGCTTTGTGCAGGCCACATGAGTGTTCTACCACAGGACACTCTCAGCCTCAGACTTTAGGACCTGATCTTTTGGTTTTGTGATCCTGGCTTGGGTATGAAGTTCTCAAATGAAATGTAAGATCTAGCATTCCTCCAGTTCCCTGAAGGCATGCTGCTAAATTCTTGATCACCACATGCATCAAGTCTGTTACTGCTATGTGCAGTATTAAGTGGGGTGGGGTTATGACAGGGTATACTACCTTATGATTAAGAACCAGGAGTTGGTTTCTTTTTCAGTATTTTTTGAGACAGGATTTCTCTGTGTAGTCCTGGCTGTCCTAGAACTCACCTTGTAGATCCGGCTGGCCTCGAACTGATAAGATCCACCTGCCTCTGCCTCCTGAGGGCTGGGATAAAGGTGTGTGTGTGTGTTACTTCTGGCCTCCAGAAGTTATCTTTTAAAGACAATCCATTGACCAATACCAGTTTTCTAGAAATGGATGCAGAGACCACCTGCTTAGGACTCAAATGCAGGAGGCAAGAGAGGAGGACAGAGTACCCCTGCAGCATCACAGTAACGAAGGGAGAGCAAACACACAAGCCTGCAGCTGCAGATGCTTCTGAGACCCTGAAAGATTTTGTAGGCACTGATGATGGTGTCGTGTCATGGCTGGCTTGCTAAAATCAATGTTCAGAGATTTCCGTTCTGCTATGATGCTAGAATTGAAAACATTCAATGATGCAATGAATAAACAATAGATAACCATTGAAACACTGATGTGAGTTGGCTCAATTTGAGTTCTACATTAAATACTATTTAAAAATTTTTTTCTTAGTTGGGTCTGCTTTATAGGGTAGTCTGCCACTGTATCATTTTGTAATTGTGACGTTTTTGGGGAGGAGATAGTACAGGATGTTCATATTCACACATGAATAACAAAAATAAGGAGACAGGGACATGGCTTGCTTCTCTACATAGTAGCACTGATGTGGGGTGTGACTCTAAGTCAATGACCACAGGTTTCTGTTCTGGACAGGTTTTAGATAATGATAACATAGTAAAGGAAGATAAGTGGGGTAAACTACCTGCCTTAACGAAAAATAATGTTCTAATCACCAGACTTTTCATTTGATCTGATTATTTTGAGTGGTTTGTACCAAGAGTTCTCTGCCTATGTTGGAGACACCAGAAATTTCCAGAAATAGATTCCTTCTGTGGAAATTGCTCTCAAAGAAAGATTCCTGGTCCAGATTCACAGCACTTCCTGTGGAATCTCACATCCAGATAGGCAGAGCGTGGTGTTCTGATTCTCTCAGCCCCAGTGGTATGCCCATTCCTTCATTCCCAGTAAAGGTGGCTAGGAGGGGCTGCCCTAGCGGGAGAGCTCAGGTTACAGGCATGGCACAGTTCTGCTCTTTCCTAGCTAGTCTTCATTCCTGTTGAATCATTGCCTTTGGCAATGTTGACCTCTGAGGCATCTGGTAGACTGCTGGTGTGTGAGCTTGTGTCTCAGGTCAGTTTCTTTGGAGTTATATCGAGACACACCCCCTATCATGCACAGCTCCAAAATCAGCTTCAATGCATGAAGAAAACACAGTTATTTCTTGACAAATGGAAGAGTTTTATTTTTTTAATTTAAAACAATCTTTTCTCATTTTACACAATAATTCCAGTTCCCACTCCCTCTCCTCCTCCTGCTCTCTCTACCTCTCCCTCCAGTCCACCCCCATCCACTCCTCAAAGAAGGTAAGGCTTCCCATGGGGATTCAATGAAGTCTGGCATGTCACTTTGAGCAGGACCAAGATCCTCCCACCTATATCTAGGCTGAGCAACTGGGCCAAGCTCCCAGAGTCCAGTTGAAGAGGGGGAGGAGTGATAATATGGGCAAAGGGTTCAAGATCTCAGCACAAGCTGACCTGAGCTAATGGGAATTCACTGAGTCTGAACCGACAGGGGGGAACTTGCATAGGACCAAACTAGGCCCTATGAATGTGGATGACAGTTGTGTGGCTTGAAGATTTATTTTAAAGATTATTTTATTTTCAATTGTATGTTGGTGTATGTATGTTACAAGTAGGTTTTTACCTGCCAGCCACCGGTCTCTTGGTGCTGCCGCCAAGCCAGCCCCCAATAACATGCAGAGACTCTGTATTTGATACAATGCTGTTGGCCAGTTACTATCATTGTTTATCAGCTAGCTCTGTCTTAATGGTTAACCCATTTCTACTATTCTAAGTATTTCCACGTGGCTCATCTTACCGGCCAGAGCGGCTGGCATGCTACCTCTCCAGGATCTCCATGTTGACTCTTCCTTACTACTTCCTCTTTCCTCCTTGTCTCCTAGCCCTGCCTATCTTGCTTTCCCATTGGCCCACAGTGGTTTATTCATTAACCAATATGAGAAACATATTTATAGAATAACATCTCCCATAATCTCCCCTTTTCTGTCTAAAATAAAAAGAAGGGTTTTAACCTTAACATAGCAAAATATATCACACAACAGTTATCAAATAAGAATCACAGTTAACAATATTTTGTCCATTAACATTTACTAAGACTTAAAGAAAATATTATATTATCTATCCTATCTTTGTGAGTCTAAAGTCTTATATGTAACTTATCTTTAATCTTAACCAAGGAAAACTATAACCATAACTATCTGTCTTCAATCCATCAAAGACCACAGAAGAATAATATATAAACTCTAGAAATGACAGAGACAACTCACTGCCTGGTCAGTAACCCGAAGTTCTTCTGTAATGTTCCATCTTTAGCCCATAGGCCATAGTGTGCTCAGGGTTTCTGCTTCATGAAAGGCAGACTCTTTCATGAAGCAGGAACCCTGAGCACTGTCCATCTTGTTTCAGCAGTCACTTTTCTGTGGGTCCTGCATGTCCAGTTTATACAGCATAAAGTCAAACAGTCTAGACAAGAGCAGTATCTTGCCCAAATGGCTAGTCTTGCCATATTGAAAGCAAACTTCATAACGAGTTTCTTTAAGGTCCACCTTCCTTTCTGATGCAGGTGGTGTTGCCAGGAGCAGTTATGTCTCACAGTCAAGAAAAACCCTAAACCATTTTAAATGCCATATTCTGTAGGTCTTTGAAAGGTTTGAAGAATGCCTATTTATCTCAAATACATCTCTGTATATCTAGAAATCCTAACTAACTTAACTCTAAGTTTTAACTATCATAGGTAACTCTCTATAATCTGTACTAAATTATACATTACATTTTTCAATGAGCTATATAAACATAATACCTAAACAAGAGGAGAAATATACATATCACAAGATTGACCTCGTAACATGTATGTGTCTATATGTGGGTACACATGTGTGAGTGCAGGTACCTGCTGAGGCCAGAGTTCAAATACTTCAGTTCTGGATTTGCAGGTTGGGTGTGAACCACTCATGTGGGTACTGGGAACTGAACTGTGACCTTCTTAAGATCGGCATGTGCTCTTAAGTGCTGATCCATCTTTCCAGACCCAGCACACAATCACTTTTAGTTGCTTGCATTTAATGTGTGATGCCAAGAAGAACAAGAAAGTTTGTATTGATAGAGCATATATTCTATGTGTGGTAGGGAATAATCACTGTGGAACTTTCCCTGTCACTTCTTCCTACTTTTGCTAGGCTGTTAACCACATGATCTCTGTGTTCTAGATGTCAGCTCAGATATAGACCCTGGAGATGGAGAATTCAGTATGCTATAAACGAGAGGCAGGAGGTCAGGAAGGAATTGTGTACCCTCAGTGTCTATTTATTGTGCGTGGTCAGAGAGGTGTCCAGAGGTGTCAGGCCATCCTGTACCCCAAGAGTAACACTTAAGGTACTGTGTGACACTGAGAAAATACAAAGGAAGGAAAAATCAACTCACTGCAAGTGAGGGTAAGCAACTATGACCCCCAGGCCAGTGCTATATGGCATGAATTCAAAATGTTTTCTAAATTTTCTATTTTTGAAATATATTTCAAAGAAGAAGAATAATTTGTCATACACAGAAGCCACATGAAATGGAAGTCTACTGGAGCACAGATGTGCCCACATCTTTACATGTCATCCATGCATGGCTGTTTTACCCTAGGATAGGAAGGTGGGGGAGGCAAAGAGGACACCCACGGTGGCCTGCAAGGCCCTTTGCAGAAAACCTTGACGACTCCAGGTTGGTGCAATCATGGAGATCCTCTTGAGAAAAAGGAGCCGTTGAAGATGATGGGAGATGTCATTCTGTAAATATGTTTCTCATATTGGTTAATGAATAAAGCAATGTTGGCCAATAGGAAAGCAAGATAGGCGAGATTAGGAGACAAGGAGGACTGAGGGAGAGGTAGGGAGATTCAACATGTAAAGACTTGAGAGAGCAGAGGTCTGGATCCTCTCTCTGATAAGATCACATGGAAACACTTACGTTAATAGAAATGGGTTAATATTTAAGACAGAGCTAGTCAATAAGAAACACTAGTAACTGGCCAACAGCTTTATTTCTAATACAGCATCTCTGTGTGTTACTTGGGGCTGAGGCGGTTGTGGGACCAGGATGGCGGGAAAACTACTCGTAACATGAAATGGGCTCTATTTCAAAACAGCCTGGCAGAAGTGGGAGGTAGATGGTGGGAAAGGAACTGTGATTAATAAGGATGGTGGGGAATTTCAGTGTGTCCATGGCATTTTGGGAGTGGTTGGAGTGAGCTATTAGTTATTAATAGGAACCAAGTATGGGAGACTAAAATTGCCCTTTATTTGGGAATGAGAAACCTCTGAAGGTTCTCAAGCTGAGAATCCACTTGGCTGGTTTTGAGTTTTAAGGAGATCCTTCTGGAAGCCCTGTGGAGGAAGTCGTAGAGGAGGCGAGAACAGCACAGGGCAGATTTGCCAGTGAAAGCACGTTTATCACTTTCCCTGAGGTGACTGAGGAGGGAAGTCCAGCTCACACGTGAGGGATAGGAGCTCCTGAGAATCTGCCTTGACAGACAGCTGGCATGAGACCATGGCATGGGACAAAGGGACAGCAGGGAAAGAGTGACTCAGGGACAGATGGAAGCTGGACCAGCTACAGCAAACCAGACAAGAGTGGGTGGGATGACTCAGGGGCCTTGGGTGACACCATGGGCTTTGCACTCAATGTTTGAACACTGGGGGTGGGCAGCTAGGAACATCACAGTGGAGTGCCCATAGCAAATAATGGGGCCTTGGGGAACTCATGCAGGGTGGAGCAGGATGGAGACGATGCCAACAGAAGTGGCGATAAGAGCAATAATAACAGTGGAAGTCAGAGGCACTTCCTCTGGAGCTGGCAAGAGGGAGGGGCTAGTGTCCATCTTACTTTCCTAGTGTGGGGCCCTTGGTAGTGAGAAGCAAGCTTTGTTTGGTAGAAGCAGAGGTCAGCTGCTACCAGAGGGACAGGAAGGTGGAGGCTGAGATGGGACAATTTCCAAAGACAGGAACCAAGGCCAGTATAGGATATGGAATCTTTCAGGCCATTTGAGCTCAAACAAAAGGATGCAGTAAAGACTTCACTTAAATCCCAGGAGTCTCTTCAGCTGACAGGAATCATGGCCAGACCTATCCAACCCTCATTTCTCCCCTAAGCCTGTGCCTGAGGCAGAACGAACATCTGAATTAGGCTTTTGCTCTGATAGCCCAAGGGCCCCTTAGCTCTCTCAGTAAGTTTGGACTTCAGTTTATGGGGATAAATAGGAGGGAGCTATTTACTATTTTTATTTGGAGGTATCAATGCAACTCTACTTATTTCTTATAGAATCTTCACATAAGTGTCATATTTCAAGCCACAAAAATTATCAAAGGTTATTGGTACTTTTTCTTAATCCTCTTCTTGGAAAAGATGTCACTTATATGATAAAGATTAGACCTCAGGAGCCCAGTATAAGGGATGTCCTAAACTGGCTCATGTATAGGTCTGAGCCTTTCTTAGCCTTCTCCATACCATGAGAAGATATAATGCGTGTGTGTGTGTGTGTGTGTGTGTGTGTGTGTGTGTGTGTGTGTGTGTACATATTCCTGTGTGTACACACTTGTGCATGGATACATGTTTTCACATGCATGAGGAAGCCAAAGGTTTCCTCAATTTCTCTCCATTTTTAAAATTAATTAATTAATTTGAGGCAGGATCTCTTCCTAGCCTTGGAGCTCAATGATTGAATAATACTGTTTGGTTATCAAATCCAGGGACACCCTGATTCCACCTTCCTAGTTCTAGAGCATGTGCTACTATGTCAAGCTCTTATGTGGGTGCTAGAAAGCAAGCTCATAGCTGCATGGCAAACACTTTACTGAATGAGATACCTCCTTAGTCCAAATATTATTAAATGATAACAGATAGAATCATCTCATTTGATATCCTAGGCAATGACTGTCCTTGGTTGAAACAATATTAACATCATTATATATAGATGGAGAAATTGATATGCAAAGTTAAGGATACTTGCCCAAGCCATTGAGTACAAAAATGGAAAAACACATTTAAGTTGGAGCACAGTAAAATTCTGGAGATCCAACATTATCACTGGAAGAGCTTTAAGTGTTAGCAAACATATTCCAGGGGACATGTCTGTTGACTTGGGAGCAAGATAAACTTCCTCTGCTTTCCTGGTTCATGTATTGTGCCAACTAAAGGATACCCTAGCTCTCTATTTTGTCCCTTTAAAGTGTTACAATTGTGTTTATTTATTATTTTGCCTGATTCCTTTGTTAGAATGTGTTTCATGAGCTCAAGGATGGTATTTGTGTTGCTGTCCTCACATCTTGACACCAAATGTAGGGCGCACTAGGAATGAAGAGGATCTTATTAAATGAATGGCCACCTTGGCCACAAGAAAGGAGGCCTAATGAGAAGGTCTGGACTTCTGGAAAGCAAAGTGGGTAGTGTCCCTTTTCTCTGTGAGCTTGAAAGGCAGTGGTGGATATAGCATCTGGGGACTTGTGAAAGCAAAGATGACCAACAATTATATTTCTTCTCTATTTAAAATTTTTATTTACTTGTGTGTGTGTGTGTGTGTGTGTGTGTGTGTGTGTGTGTGTGTGCATGTGTGAGATGTATGTCTGTATTTGGTATATATGTGTGTGGTGTGTTATGCATATAATATATGTATGTATGTATAGTATATATGCATGTACTCCAGTGTGTAAGTGTGTATACTGGACACATGCTTGTGTAGATGTGTAGATAAAAAGTCAAAATTAGTGTCTTTTTCAGCTTCTCTCTAGCTTATTTTTTGAGACAAGTTCTCTCTCCGGAATCTAGAGTTCAACAACTCACCAAGACTGGGTAGCAAGCAAATCCCAAGAATCCCCTGTCTCAGCCTTCTCATTGCTGGTATTATAGGCATGTGTCCCTACACTTGGCTTTTTACATGGGTTCTGGGTATTAGAACTCAGGTCCTCATGATTGTGTGACTATTTCAGTGTAGAAGAGCATACATTCATATTGAATGATGCAGGTGCAAGTGGCATGGGCCTCTTTGAAGCAGGGTCAAGGAACAGAATGATGAGGGCAGCACTTGTGTATTTTTGGCTCCTGCAGGCAGCAGCTTTGTAGACTTGTCTCAATGTCTCCCACAAAGCTCTGGGGTGAGGGTTTCCTCCTGAATTCCATTCTATTGGAGACAATGAAACAGAGGCCCAAGGAGCGTTGATAACAGCATCAATAGCAGTATATGGATAGTGGATGGAGGATTCTATCTCTTAAGTGTTGAGATCCACTATCTTTATTTATTGCAGAAGACCAGAGACTTAGGAATAACTGTCTGGACCCCCGCTTCTGGGCCTATTAAGGGTAAGATTTTATGAAAATCTCATTTCTGTGCTTTAGTTTCATCTTCTAAACAAACAAACAAACCTAGAGCAATGCTAATGTCTACAAGTTTGGATAATTCTGAATAGATGCTGCTACTCAGACGAAGAAATCAGAATGGTATTCAGCATGACTACATAGTATTTTGCCACCATCATCAGCATCATTACTTATTGGTCTCAGTACTTCCTATAGATGCCTTTATACTTGTCATGGTGAATTCCATTTTATATTTCCTTTAAATAGACTAGGCACAGAGGCACCCTGAAAGCTGGTAAAACATTATTTATGAGTGTGCTTGTTAAATATATCAGCCCTTTTACTGGCCTGTGTAAAGAAGACCAATGTCATCAACACCGGTGCTAGCATCTCTTTTGCTGATGCCCGAAATAGACCAGGAAGACAGAGGAACTAGGGACTTGCTTTCTGCCCTTGGACCATGGTGCCACTCATTCTTGGGCTTTTGAACTTGGACCAGGATTTCTGTCATTTGATATCCCAGTTCTCTGGCTCTAGCGTGTGTTGGTAGACCATGTAACTTCTGCACATGGACCGCTTATGGATACCATTTCTCGGAGGAACCCTGACTAGAATGCTCCCCCTGGATGGTTGTACAGAGGCTCTGAAAATGAAAGGAAACCACTTAGGAGGTGTGAGTGGAGGTTCTGAATTAAAGGTCTTAGATCTTTCATTGGTTCTCAGCCTTCTTAACACTGTGCTGTGCCCCTTTAGTACAGTTCCTCATATTGTGGTGATCCCCAACCATAAAATTATTTTCATTGCTACTTCATAACTCTAATTTTGCTAGCTGTGCATTGTAATGTAAATATCCATGTTTTCTGATGGTCTTAGGTGACCCCTGTGCAAGCGTCACTCAACCCCAAAGGGTCTTAACCTCCAGGTTGAGAACTGCTGCCTTAGAGTAACAAGAAGCCCATCTTATCTGGTTCTTGCCGCAACGATCTCTTTCCTGTGCTGCTGCGTTCAAAGGCTAAGAGGTTCTATTTCAGGTTTCCTGAGTTTCAACAGCGATTGTGACCTTTCCTTCCCTTCATGTTTTCTTTATGGTGGAAAGGGAGAGTAATGAAAGGAAGGCTTTGCTAGGAAATGAACACATCAAAGTGACACTGTTTGAGCAGTCGAGATAGCACATTAGTAAGGCTTTGGGGATGCCACGAAGACCAGGCATGAAAGGGCAGACTGGACTCAGGTGCTGACCTCAAGTGCAGGAGTCTCACATGGCTCTTTTTCCAGCATCAAGGATTTTCGGAGGGACTAAAGAAGACATAGGGTGCTATGTGGAGAGGGGACTTGTCGATATGCATCTGGAAGGGGTCTTTGCAAACAGTGCTTTATACCATCTGTTGGCTTTGTGGTTGTTCATGACAGGATAAACAGTGCTGCTCATCACTGTGTTCATCGACTAGACACATAGACTACATTGGAGAATGGCTCAGGAGTTCCATGTGGATGGTTCTTGGAGCTTGGGCATATCCACTGAAAGAGGAGGATTATATACCCTTATCTTTGCCAACACTATTTTAGCATGTTTATACCTCTCTGGAATCCTCTTTTCCTCTAGTAGGGGTCTACACTAGCTTTTGAGTATAATTATCATAATCAAAAGACCCAAGACACAGGGCTGTTGTTACCCACAACTTTTCCTTACTGATTATGAGTCCAGGATCTTGAACCCAATGTTCTTCATCAATTTTAAATTACTCCCCTCTTTCTCTTTTATCATTTGACTTGAGCTCAGAGCTCTAGATTCTTAACTTAATCATATCTTTAAAAAATGTTATTTACAGATAAGATCAGGTGCTGAGAAGTCGCATATGGGCATATTTTGTGAAGACATATCAACCCAAGATAGAGGTTCAGCAGGAATTTGCAATCTGATGCTTTCAAAGGAAACACATAGTCCTGTCTACTGCTCCCAGGTCCTCTAAATTTTGGAAGTTCAAAGAAGAGTGTTCCACCTCCAAAGATAGAGTCAGATTTGAAAATTCTAAAACTAGTAATTTCTACTTTGGAAGAATCTAGTTTTGTGCTCTTCTACCAATTCGTCTCTTCAGACCCTTGAGGAGCATCAGGAGAGGGAGGAATTATGGGAAAAAAAACTCTACAATATCTGGGACATTTGGAAGCCAGGAAGTGTTTTGTGTGGTACATGATTCCTCAGGTATCCTGTATGTGTGCCAATGTGGTAGAAACCAGGCCTTAGTGAAGTTGCCTCTTGCCCTGGACTTGGGTATGAAACTCTTAGAAGCTCTAGGCAGGCGCCACAGTTACTTTACTTAGTGACTTTCTGAATACAGTGATGGGAGAATCACCTGGAATGCTTGTTCAACAGATCCCTAGATCTCACCTGTAGAGAGACACCAGCTCAGCAGGTCTGTGCTGGATCCTGAGATTTTGCCTGTCTCAGCACCTCTCAGGTGACTCTGTTGCTATTCTTTGGGGGCATATAGCTTTGGTGGCTATGTATGCATGGATCATAGCTGGTGGTAGTCTGGAAAAATGTTTAGAAGGAATTCTTGTCTGGGCCTCCATTTTTCAAAGAATATTAAAGTCAAATCAAAAAGCCAGAGCACTAGTTCTCCAGACCCTTTCTTTACCATCCCAATTTTTTTCAATCCCTGTGGAAGACTGTGCAAACTCCAAACCCTTCTCCACTGAGTGCTGAGACTTTCTCCTTTTTTTTTCTCCTCTTAAGTACTTTGACTCCTATTCCCTAATGCTGCAATCTAATCTATTAAAAAGAAAATTCTCCAGAGTGAGAGATGGAGCATGGAGGAAGAGTGACAGATAATAGTCCCATGTTGATATATTTTGTCTTTCTCAAACTTATTAATATTTCACATCTAAACTCTAAAGGGAAAACCTCACTGATCCATAGTGACCTGCAACCACTCAATAGAATGTTTCTTTTCTAAATAATTTAACTTTTTAAGGTAGAAAAGCAAGGGGAACTGTGTCCCAAGTAGTTCCATTAGCCTATAACTCTTTCTGTAAGGCTACCAACATTAAAATACAGTTTTCTTTTTAACGTGGGACATGGTTAACATTATTGCTATTCTATTTGAATCGCTTTATTCACTATGGTTTTAGGCAAGTAAACAGAAAGAGATATATTAAATTCTTCTATTGTAACTAATCTCCAATCAAATTCCTTCTGTGTACTTACAGATACTTGCCTATTGTGATGGGCTACTATATAGTTTGAAGCGTATGTTTTTAGGACTGCTGAGAGAGAGAGAGAGAGAGAGAGAGAGAGAGAGAGAGAGAGAGAGAGAGAGAGAGAGAGAGAGAGAGAGATCTCTTCTAGGCAGGCATTCATTTCTTTTTATCATTTATATGAAATAGAAGTCCAAAATCATTTTTAAAGAAGTAAAATCCTTTTCTTAAAGTGCATGTCAAGTAAAACCCTAGTAGATAAAAATAAGCTGCTAAGACCCAAAGGAGCAATGTCTGTATAGTCTTTTCTAACCATGTTGTGCAAAAGAAATATGAATTGAAGGTTCATTGCTCAGGGTCTCCCTAAGATGGCCTATAGTGAATTTTTCCTGGGTGTGAGGGTTCTCCTGAACTCTTTTTGGCTCTTCTGGGTTGGGAAGGACTGGAAGTTTAGTGATCTGGTAGAGGAAAGGTATTTCCAACAATCAAACCTTTTGCTTCTTCCATATGGTGATTGCTCTCAAATGCATATGGTTAATTGGGATTATGAGCTCCATATTGCCATCATGAAAAGGATAGCTGTACTCAGCCAGCAGATAGTAGGCTGTAGGCATTCATAGATGAGTGGGGAGGAAGCCACTCGGTCATGGAATTCATGAATGATGATGAGGAACTGAGCAGGCATTTTTCTGTTGTGTCAAAGCTCTTCTCACATCTTTCACATCACTATGCTTTAAAATCACAAAACAGATGTGCCCCACTGGCCAGTATGCCTAGGGCTGGCTGTGCATGTATTACATGTGTTTATGTGAATGAGCATATCTACATTGGCTCATCAGTTAGAAAAGGAGATGAGAACAGAGAAGATATGGACAGGTGTGGTGGTTAAAATGAGAACTGTCCCTCATAGTTATTTGAATACTCATTATTTGAATATTGGTTGGTCCCTACTTGGTGGTGCTGTGTGGGGTGGTTAGGAGGTATGTCCCTGCTGGAGGAAGTAGTTACTGTGGGCTGGCTTGGAGAACTTAAGGTCTCACCCAGTTTCCAGGTTGTACTTCCTGCTTGTAGTAAAGGATGGTGAGCTCTTAGCTTCTTGTTCTCTCTGCCATACCATCTGCCATGAAGTCCCTGCCATTGTGGACTCACTTTCTAGAAGCATAAGTCAAAATAAATGATTTCTTTTAAAGTTGACTTGGTCATGGTATTTCATCACAATAGAAAATTGCTAATGTTTGCTTATATTTAAGGAATACTTCGAGCCAAGCATCATTTCAAATTCTTTGGCTTCGAAATCTTATTCAGTCTTTATTAAAATCCTTTATAGTCTCAGGGGTCCCATTTTATTGGTGAATAAACAGAGGCGCAGTGACCTTAAACGACATTATCATGTACTTCTTGTTAGACAGGCCCTTTCTGGGTGAAAATTTATAGGACGGATACATGCTGACATTAACTAGTGATTTTCCAAAACAAAACAAAACAAAACAAAAAACAATAAATAAATAAAAACATCGTACAGAAGAAATTTCTTCAAAACAATTCTGACATGGAGCTAAGGAGAAATAATTACAGTGAGAAACTGACTCTGGAGTAGTGAGACCTAGAGTCAGATATTGTTCTGAGGAGAAGATTCACCACCTACGGGAATAGAATTCAGTCTCAGAGGGCAGTGGCTGGTCTAGCCTGGTCTCTGTAGCATACTCAGCATCTGAAAGTTTTGCTGTTGACTGTTTGCTGTTTATGTGTGGCTGTAGGAGTAAGTGGTTACGTCACATCTGAAATGCTATCAATCATGGTGTAAATACAGAGACAGATCTTTGAATGAGCAGTTTTGGAATGTTATGATACATGGTAAAAAGAGCCACCTAAAAATTGAAGAAAACCCAAGGGAAAGATGAATGAATCATATCAGAGATGACCAAGGAAATTGGTGATGTTATCTCATGGAACCTTTAGCCCATCTCTGCTTGCTAACCGGAGATGGCTTGCACTGCTAAATATCTGTACTGATGGAGCAAGACTAACAGAGGTTAACCTTGTCAGGAAATATGGCAGTTCCTAATCACAGGGTCAGGGTTATTCTCACTGAAGAAACATGATTCATGTGCTGCAGGTGTGATGCTTCCCTGTAACTGGCAGGATAAAATATGGAGTAGAATAGTGAGTTCACTTCAGGTGAAATGGGGTGAATAGTCTAATGGGTTGCTTGCTCCTTTTTGCCAATCCATGAATGCACAGTTGTCAAGAGTCTTTCCATGAAATGGGGAATGGAGTGGGAAGTAACAGATGATTCAAGTCCTGTCTGTTTTGTCTCTCAGGTGAACATGGTACCTGGCTTTACAACTCTAGACCATAGTTACAAATATGAATCCACTGTGAACCACACTCAAAGAAGGGAATCAATGCACACTCATGTGCCCAATTAGTTTCTTGTCCTATTTCTAGGAAGGAGTAGTTTTGGCCGATGGTCTGGGGCTACAGTTGGTCATGGTGGAATAGGCATGGTGGGAGGAGCTACCCACAGCCATAGAGGAAAGAGTGTGAGGTTACTTTCTCACAAGTCAGGAAATTAAGGAAGATGAATGCTGGAACTTACCTGGCTTTATCATTCCCATTGTGGTCCCCAGGCCATGGGTGGAATGGCCTACTTTCACAGAAAACCTTCTCCCATCAGTATGCATTTTTCTCATAGATAAACCCTCAAGTGTGTCCCATTAATGCACCAGGTATTTCTTAATCCAATCAAATAGAGAGAAGTTAACTATCATATGACCATTCTCCAATAAGGTTTAGATGAACTTTTCATATGCAAAGAATTGACTTTGTGTGTGTGTGTGTGTGTGTGTGTGTGTGTGTGTGTGTGTGTGTGTATACCAGGGGTTGATACTGGGAATCTTCTGTGACTTTCTACATATTTAGTTTTGGAGACAGGGTCTCACTGAACCTGTAACGCATAGTTTCTTCTACACTAGCTGGCCAATGAGCCCCAGGATTCACCTGTATGCACTACATCTGCTCCTCCAAAATGCTAGTATTGATGATATTGATGTGTTGCCAAGTCTGGCATTTCTTTTAACATGGATCTGGAGATCTAAACTCAGGTCCTCATTCTCGAACAGCAGGTATTTTACCCACGGAGCCCTCTCCGCGAGCCCCAGTATTTTTCTATTGGGAAATATAAAATTGCATTAAAAGTCTTGTGTACTTCTCCAAATAGCATTCCACCACTGGGACATTACATCAGTCTGATTTTAATGCTTTCACAGTCTGTGCTATCTGTGTACTCTGAAGCTCAGAAGTATATTTATTTTAGATGGAATAGTTTCCTGGTTTCTTTTTCTCATACATCAAGACAAGGTTGTTACAGAGTCTTTTAATGAAAGAAGGGAGGAAGAAGATGGCTGAAATCAAGCCTGCTTTGTTCAACAGGGCAGTTACAATATTATCTAGTAATAACCAGTATTTCTGCATATATGTATCCACAGAGAAAAGCCAATAAACACACACACACACACACACACACACACACACACACACACACACACACACACAAACACACACACACACTCATAGCATCTTATATGCTTGCGTTAGCCTCTGCCCAAGAACTTTTTGTGGCTATGCTCAAGGCCACATGAAGTGGCTGGAATTCAGCACCAGGCAATATACAACCAATACAACCAAAGATGGGCAAGAGTTCTTGGTCAAATATTCAGCGTCTTGTGTTTCAACGGAATTCTGAGGCATATTCTTTATATTTTCCTTACTGAGGACCAAGGGATGGTAAGCCCTCAGAGACCATGGAGCAAGAGGCTTGTTGTCATTGCCTTTACCAGCTTTCTTCCTGCTCCACCTCTATGAAAGGCATGCTTCTTCCCCACCCCACCCCCAATAAGCAATTTCTACCCAAACTCTCAAACTACTTCAGGGGGATTCCAGGTACAACTTCCAAATTTGGTGAAAACCACACATTTTTTAAAAAATAATCAAAGAGATGTGTATATTATATCTATACATCTCTTTCATGTTTGTATAGATATTATTAGATCTACCTATGTTTCCATTAAGAGTTCTCACAACAAATAATTGGATGATAATTTATGATTATTTTTTATTATGGATTTTCAGTCCCTGAGTATGAAATTTCAGCATTTCCTTTTCTTTGGCTCAAAGCCCTGCTTGCCTTATAGTAAATGCATGTACAGCCCCTGGTGGAGAGTGATTGCTTTTGAGTTGTTTTCCTGCATATCTACTGTTAGAGCAGTTCTTCTTGGGGGTTAAGTGTGGGGAGAGGTCTGTTTTTGAAATACTATGTGGGCCTATCTTAGGCTATGCTATTCTCTTACATGTTGATTCTGACTCTGAGAACATAGTTGAGACTTACCAAATGCTAATTAATTATAACCTAATAAAATGGATTTAGGGCAAACAAATGCAGCACACAATGACATGCTAGAGACTTCAAATAACTTCCATTGCATTTATTTTTGCTCTTCTCAAACTGAAGCCAGTATTTCAAATCCATTCAGTAGAAAAGAGGAGCTTAATGCAATGTTTCAATCTGTAGGCAATAGTTTAGCAGTCATTGCCAGGGGTGTCAAGGAGAGGTATGGAAAATCATAGTTTAACAGCTTCAGATGGGCAAAATGACCAAGTTCTAGAGGCCTTTTACACAGGGCTGTGTTTATAGTTAATGATATATTGGATATTTAAATGTGCCCAGAAGCAGGTTTCATATTAAGTGCTCTTGCCACAATCAAAAGATTAAAAATAATTGAAGGTAATACTTAAATTCCAAATTTCATCGTGTTCTTCTTTGGGCGTCAGTACACTTTCCTGGAAATGGATAATGCTGACAGAGTGTTATAGTCAGTGTGATGTTTACCGGGAGTCAGCTTTATTTCTTTCAAAGGGGTGAATGTGGCTGAGTTGTGACCATCAACTTAAAGCCTGAGAGTGAGGATTCTCTTTGCTACTTGTTGGTTGTGTGATTTAGTCTCTCTCTCTCTCTCTCTCTCTCTCTCTCTCTCTCTCTCTCTCTCTCTCTCTCTCTCTCTCTCTCTCTCTCTTTCACTCTCTCTCTCCCTCTCTCTCTCTCCTTCCCTCCCTCTCTCTCTCTCCCTCTCTGTCTCTCTCTCTTCTTCCCTCCTCCCTCTCTCTCCCTCTCCTTCTCTCCTTCCCTCCCTCCCTTCATCCCTCAGTTTCCTCATCAACTAAATAGGGACATTGAGGTTTGCTATGGGAGTTAAAGGAGGCTGTGCATATAAAATTCTTAATAGATGCTAGCTGTGTTATTATTCTATTGCTATTGGTTTCCTGGGGGAACAACTAGCCCCCTTTCATTAGACTTTAATTCAGTTCCATTATTCTATTATTCTTTTTTTGTAGGTGGGAAAAATGGGTACTCATTGCTAAAGTTACTAAGGAAAATGCTGATCTCCCAAAATAGCTATTGAGCAGTAATTTTCAAAATACATAGTAAACCCAAGCTATACATGAAAGGCTGTTAAAGTAGGTCATTGCCACAGGGCTGCTTAGAGAGGGTGCCGCCAGGGTGATTTATGTCTGGGGGGGATTATTAATTAAACAAAAGAGGGTCTGTGTTTTTGAAAAATGCCTGTGCCACAGAAGAACTGTGCATGAAGAGACATAAAGAAATAGATGCGATTAAAGAGTGTATCTCCATCTATCTGTAGATTCAAAAGATTACACACTAAACAGATTTTGTTTTTGTATTTAATTCTTTGGAGTTATTCACAGATCTTGTGTTGAGTTTGGGTTGTTTTGGTGAACTCACTGCAGAGGAAGTGATTTGAACGCATGAAATCTCTAGCTTCTGTTTTTAAAGAGGAACAGATGGATGGAGGATATCAGATTGTGTGTGGGATAGTTGTGAGTCAGTGCTGAGTGTGTGTGTGTGGACACTGGGCACTTTCTTTTGTTTAAATTTATTTGGTGAGAATTGTTTATACAATTACTGTATTTACAGCATTCCCTCTCCTTTTGCTCCAATCCAGTTCCTCCTGTATCCTACCTCCTTTCTCAAATTGATGACCTTTTATTATTTAATTATAATTGTTGCACAACCATACACATATACACACACTCATACACAAGTAAATTTATAAACACAATCTGCTGAGTAGTGTTGCTCATTTATGTGGTGTGTGTGTGTGTGTGTGTGTGTGTGTGTGTATTTAGGACGGACTGACCACTTGGAGTTGGATGACTTATCAGGGGCTCATCCTTGGAGGAGACCGATTTTCTTTCTCTCAAGAAACATTAATTGCCTGTAGCTCTTCATACCGGGTGGGACCTTGTGAAAGTTCCCTCCTCAATGCTAGAATGTGAATTGGTGTCATTTCCAGGTCTTGGGTAGGCAGCCATATTTTTGGGACTTCATGGGTACAGGTTCTTTGACTTGTAGGGAAGATGCAGGCCCAGTTCCTGGTCCTCTGGCTCTTCGACTCTTCGCACCCCTCCTCAATGATGGAGGTCTAGGTTGCATTGCTGGATTTACTTTTTAGGAACGTGACAATAGCAGGACTTAGAGGTGTGTATTTTACCAATGGAAGCCTCTTGAAGCATTTGAAGCTTTGAAAAATCCAGTGTCAGGGCTTCTCTCACATCTGTCCCTTAAATTTTCTGCATAGCAATAAACACTTTTCTGTTTAGCTCTTGGGTTTCATGTTTTCTCTGAAAGCCATTACTCTCAGACATTGTCCTTCCTAATTTTCTTCATTTAAAGTATCCTTACTTGTTATTTTTTGATTATAACATTATAAGTGTAAACAATTAAATGGCTCAGATATGTAAAAGTAATTGCATCTAACAAAAGGAGCACCACCAATATCCAGGGCTGCATGTCTTAGGGTTTCTATTCCTTCCAAGAGACACCATGACCATGGCAGCTCTTATAAAGGAAAAACAATTAATTGGAGTCTCTTACATTATCAGAGGTTTAGTCCATTATCATCATGCTGTGAAATGGTGGCAGGCAGGCAGACATGGTGCTGGAGCTGATTCCTACATATTATTTATTTATTTATTTATTTATTCATTTTTCATGTGTAACCAGTATTCTGCTGGCATGTTTACCTACATACCAGAAGAGGGCACCAGATCTCACTATATACGGTTGTGAGCCGCCATGTGGTTGCTAGGACTCGAACTCAGAACCTTTAGAAGAGCAGTCAGTGCTCTTAACCTCTGAGCCATCTCTCCAGCCTTGATTTCTACATCTTGATAGATAAGCAACCGGAAGAGGTCCGTCTCACTAGTTGTGGCTTGAGCATATATGAGACCTCAAAGGCTTCCTCCATGGTGACACATTTCCTCCAATAAGACCACACCTACTTCAGCAAAGCCCACACCTCCTAAGAGTGCCACTTCCTTTGGGGGGCATTTTCTTTCAAACCACCACATTTTACTTCCTGTCCCCTGAAGGCTTATTGTCATATCACAATCCAAAAATGCACTCAGTTCAACTTCAAAAGTCCCCGTAGCCTATCTCAGTATCAACAATGTTTAAAAATCCAAAGTTGCAAGTCTTTTTTGAGATTCACGCAATCTCTTAAATGTAATTCCCTATAAAATAAAATAAAAAAATAAACAAAATCACATAGTTCCAACATTTAATGGCACAGGACATACATTATCATTCCAAAACATAGGAAAGGAGCATAGTGAAGAAACACTGAACCAAAACAAGACCAAAACCAGCTGGGTAAATTCCAAACTCTGCATCTCCATGTCTGGTATCAAAATGCTCTTCAGATCTCCAATTCCTTTCGTCTTTGTTGATTACAACACGCTTTATTCTCTTTGTCTGGTTCCACTCCTTGTCATCAGGAATCTCACAGCTCTAGTGTCTCCAACATCTTGGGGTCTCCAAGGCAATTCAGGCTTCAACTTCACAAATTTATACTGTTGCTTCTCTAGGCCGCCATTTATGAACACTCTTGATACATGCCTGGCCTCAGTAGCTTTCTTTGGCCATGAAGGGAGACTCCATAGCCTTTTTCTTCTATTTTTAATTCAAGAATCATGTGACCAAAGCTGCCAATATCTACTGCTTACTTGGGCTGGAACATGGCCTCCTCATTCAATTTTATCTTCATCAACTTTCTGTTTCTCTAGATTTCCTTCACTGCCTAAACTTTGCTATTCTGGAACTTTCTCTGTAGACCAGGGTAGCCTCAAACTCAGGGATCTGTCAACCTTTGCCTTTTGAGTGTGTACCACTACACCTAGCTCTAAGCTTTTCTCTAATTCTTTTTTACAAATTGGAAATTTAGCTGGGTGGGTGGGTCTTGCCCTGATGTGACCAGTCCCATTATTCTGGTTCTTAATCTCCTTGAACACAGGTTCTTAAGCTCCGTTTCACATTCTGGTGCTCCTTTTCTCAAGTATTTTTTCTTGCTCATCTTGTTCCTTTTCATTGTATAATCTTTATTAGGTTTAACACTAATAACCACACATCAGAGTCTATATTTGTCTATTTTGAGATTTCCTTTGTCAAAGGGATTAATCCAAAACTCTTTATTTTAGCCCCAGGCAAACATTTAGGACAAGGACAAAAAGCAGCCATATTCATCACCAATATATCATAAGAATAATTTCCAGGCAACACACTGAAGTCTCCCCCCCCACATAAACCTCTTGAGACAGCCCCTGACAGGTCAAATTACTCTTAGCACCATTGTCTTCCATGCTTCTACTAGGAAGGCACAGTAAGCAGTGCTTAAAGCATGCCACAGCTTTCCTACCTAACCCAAAGTACCAAAGTCCAAATTCCTCCGAACAAGAACATGATCAGGCTTTTCACAGCAATACCCCAGACCCTGATGCCAACTTTTGACTTAGGGTTTCAATTATTGTGAAAAGGCATCATGACCATGGCAACTCTTAAAGAAAAACATTTAATTAAGGCTCACTTACAGTTCAGAATTTTAGTCCATTATCATCATGGTGGGAAGCAAGATAGCCAGGCAGTCAGACATGATGCTAGAGAGCTAGCTGAGAGCTCTTACTTCTTGACTCACAGGCCACAGGAAGTGGTCTGTCTTACTGGGCATGGCATGTATGAGCATATACGAGACCTCAAAGCCTACCTCTACAGGGCCCTACTTCCTAAGAGTGCCATTCTTTGTGGGACCACTATTTTCAAACCACCACAGCTCTCATTTTTCATTGGTTTCCAGTGCATGTCTATACATTTACACATATGTGGTTGTATCACTCACTTCATACTCCAGCATTATTGTGTGCTCATGTTTACATGTTTGAAAATGGAGTTCTGAAGTATTTTTTATTTTTTAACTTTATTTTGTTCATTTTTTCTCTTATACAATTTCTCCCTTCACCCTCCTTCCAACCCTTCCTCCACCTCTGTTCTCCCCCAGGTCCATTGCTTTTTCATTTCCCTTCAGAAAAGAACAGTCCTCCCAATAATATCAGCTGAACTCTATGTAACAGGATGCTATAAGATTAGGCATATACCCTCATATCAAGACTGGATGAGGCAACTGAGTAGAAAGAAATAGGTCCTGTAAACAGGCAAAAGAGTCAGAGACCTTCTCCCCAGTTACTATTATTAGAAGCCCAACAAAAACTCCAAGTGAAAGGACTATAGCTTATATGCAGAGGGCCTAGCACAGACTCATGCAAACTCCATGGTTGCTGCTTTAGTTTCCATGAGTCTATAGGAGCCCTGCTTAGTTGATTCAGTGGGACATGTTCTCCTGGTGTCCTCTACTTCTCTGGGTCCTACAATCCTTCCTCCCCTTCTTCTGCAGGGTTCCCTGAACTTTGCATAATGTTTGGCTGTGAGTTTCTGTATCTGATCAGATGCTGAAGGAAGCCTCTCTGATGATGACTGGGCTAGGCACAGAGGCTGAGTATAGCAGAATACCATTAGGAATTATTTCATTGATGTTTTTTGACAGTAGTATTAGTTCTACCCTAGGTCTCTGAGCCATCCGGCCTTCTAGATCCTGGCCATCTAGGCACTGTGGGCATGGACTCCCTCTTGTGGTGTAGGGCTCAGGTTAGACTAGTCTTTGGTTAGCTACTCCCACAAACTCTGAGCCACCATTGCCCCAGTACATCTTGTAAGCAGAGCAGGCAGGTTACGGTTCATAGATTTTGTGGCTGGGTTGGTTGGTATACCAGTCTTACCACTGGGAGCCTATCCTGATTACAAGAGACAGTTATTTCAGGCTCCATATCCTTCATTACTAGGAGTCTTTGCTAGGGTCAACCTCATAGGTTCCAGAAGTTTCCACTGCTCTCTGTTTCCATATTGCTCCCTAAATGGCCACTGCATTTTAAAAATGCTTTGTAATACCTTATTTTTTGTGTGTAAGTATATGTGTGGAACATGCACTTGAGTGTGAGGGTACATGAGCCCACACATGGAGGCCAGAGTAGGATGTTGGACATGTTCCTCTATTAGTCTTCACTGTATTCCCTCAGGAGAAGGAGAAGGTCTCTTATTGAACTGGAAGCTTGACTTTCTTCCTTCCTGTTCTCCTTTCTTTCTTCCTTTCTTCCTCCCTCCCTCCCTTCCTTCCTTCTTTCCTTCCTTCTTTCCTTCCTTCCTTCCTTTCCTTTGCTTCCCTCCTTGCCTCCCTTCCTTCTTCCTTCTTTCTTCTTTCTTTCTTTCTTTCTTTCTTTCTTTCTTTCTTTCTTTCTTTCTTCCTTTCTTTCTTTCTCTCTCTCTCTCTTTCTTTCTTTCTTTCTTTCTTTTTCTTTCTTCTTGTTTCTTCCCTTCTTTCTCCTTTTCTTCTTGTCTAGGATGGTTGATTGGTGAGCTCTCATGATCCATCATCTCTTTTCCCTAGTGCTGAGGTTACAGGCATATACACTCACACCCAGCTCTTCTCATGCTGGGAATTCCAACATGGGTCCTTACACTTGTAGATCAAGAGTTCCTATACACTTAATAATCTCTCCAGCCACTGGATAATACTTTTGAATGTAATAATTGATTTACTACTTCTACAATTAGCTCTCTAAGACTTTCCCAGGATAAAAACCAATGAGCATAGCATGCAGGCAGACTTCTATTCAATGTAAAATAACCCTTTGCAACCATCAGAGGCCCTCCTAGATGGGGTTGGGTGCTATCAGTCCTTAGGAATTGGATACATTTTGGTTTTATTTATCTCTGATATTATTAAGGACTTCACCAGATAGCCTGGATAGTGTCAACACACAGCATTATTAACCACAGAAATCCTTGAGAGCAGACCTGATCAACCTGTTTATTTTCATTTCTTAATGGATCCTTCTACTCCTGTCTGAAGCAACACAGATTAACACAGACTCCAAAGCCTAAATACCATGTGGGGAGTGTATTTTCTATTTGTGGGCTGATATCTGGTATAGTCCAAAATGTGCCTGCCCTTTGACCTAGGAAGTAACTCTGATAGTTTGTAGATGTATACTATAATTTCTGAATCATAGTGGAGAAAAGTTAAATATTCACCAACCTAGGTTTGGTTCAAAACCCAAGGGTCTAATTGTATAATGGGATATTGTACATCATGAGAGAGCATAGTTTGTTTATAGTGTAGAAAGCTCCAATTGGATAAAAGTAACATGAAGAAATGTGTCCACAGTTCATGGAGTTTATGCTAATACAAAGCACTAGTGAATTTGTGTGTGAGATGTCTTCATAGGGATGCACAAAACTATTACCTCTGAGCATGGCAGAGTGAGTTGGCATCTGAGAATGGGAAGAGAGAGACATTTTACCTTGTCTTCTTTGGGGTTGCTTTCATTTACCAGTTTTTTCAGTTACTTATTAAGCTATTGATACTTATAAAATTTCTGATTTTCAGATGTAGTTTTGTCTTCTCCATACACGTAAGATGTGCATAGCTTTCCTAAGGTTGTATGTCAAAAGAGTCTGAAAAGGGCAATTCAGTTCTAAATTGTAAGCCTCCAAAGCACATTTCTACTGTGGCTTACCTTGGCTGGTGCAGCCTTTCACAAAAGGCAAATAACTCAGGTCTGAGGACCTGATTTGATTTGGCTATTGGATAACTAAAACCTAAGACAGAGATTTTCATAAATGCTGCAATTGAGGAGGCTGGAGGGATGGCTCAGCAGTTAAGAGCACTGGCTGCTCTTCCAGAGGGCTAGGGTTCAATTTTTCAACACCCACATAGTAGCTCACAACTACCAGCACTCCAGTTCCCAGGAGACCTGGTATCATTACACAGACATACATTCAGACAAAACATCAGTGCACATAAAAATACTACAGCTGAGACATAGACGACCTCTTTTCGAAAGGGCTTATGGTAGTTTGAATTTAATTCAAACCTCATAACCTCATAGGGAGTAGCTGTATTAGGAGGTATGGTTTTGTTAGCGTGGATATGGCCTTGTTAGAGGATGTATGTCACTCGGGGAACAGGTTTTGAGGTTTCTTATGCTCAGGATACCACCCAGTGAGTTAGTTGACTTCCTGTTGCCTGCATGATATAGGACACTTGGCTATTTCTCCATCACCATGTCTGCCTGTATGTTGCCATTTTCCCTACCATGATGGAATGAACCTCTTAACTGTAAAAAAGCCACCACAATTAAATGGTTCCTTTATAAGAGTTGCTGTGGTCATGGTGTTTCTTCACAGCAATAAAAACCTAACTAAGACAGTACTCATGACTGTTTGGTTCAAAGCAGAGTAAAACTAATCTTGCAACATCTTGTATCCTGAATTTCAAGTGTCATTCTAATGGCTTTTTCTTTAGTCACCTTATGGAGATTTATCTTTAAGGTTTAAGATTAATACCAACTATCTATAACAGAGTCAGACTCAGCTCTTCTTCCAAGCTTCTAAGCTCTTTCAGGTCCAATTCTCCACCAAGAAAAAGAAACTTCAATATAAGCAATATCAGAATCTCTCTGTTTCTGTCTCTGTCTCTGTCTGTCTCTCTGTGTGTATGATATATATATATATATATACATATATATATATATCTGTGTGTGACAGAGATATTGGTACATAGATGATAGATAAATGATTGTAGTAGCTTGAATGTAATTGGTCCCATAAAATCCTAGGGAGTGACATTATTAGGAGGCATGGCTTGGTTGGAATAGGTGTGACCTTGTTGGAGGAAGTGTGTCACTGTGGAGGTGGGCTTTGAACTCTCCTTTGCTCAAGTTTTGCCCAGTGTGACACACAGGCCGCTTCCCGTTTCCTGCGGGTCAAGATGTAGGACTCTCGGCTCCTTCTTCAGCAACATGTCTGTCTGCATGCCACCATGTCCCATCATGATGATAATGGACTAAACCTCTAAACCTATAAATGTTTCCCGCTTTATAAGAGTTGCATCATCATGGTCTCTTCACAACAATAGAAATCCTAACTTAGAAGTTGGTACCAGGGACTGGAGTGGTACTGTGATAGGCCTGACCATGCTTGTGTTTGAAGGAATATGGACCTTGGGACTGTGGATTAGAAAAACAGTTGTAAGCTTTAAGTGCTGCTTAATGTGCAAACCTAGTAGGCACATGGAAGACAATGGTGCCCAGTGTGGTTTGATGATCTGTGGGGACCTGAATCAAGAGTTTTCAGAGGAGAAGAATTTTAGTATGCTACCTAGAGATTATTTTTGTGATATTCTGCTTAAGATTATGGCTGCTTTTATTTCTCTTGTCTGAAATGCCTGCCTGTGGCTAAATGAAAGAGTTTGGAATTAATTCCACTGGCAGAAGAAATCTCTAAAGAGCCTTGCATAGATTCCATTGTGTGGTTATAAGAGTTAACTCTAATGAAGATTTATAATGAAAAGGAGCAAGCTAAGCAAGGAAAAATATACTAGGAAGTAAAATAGAGCTCAGTCCTGTGTTCAAGAAGATAAATAGAATAAGAAATGGAATCAAGGGAGTGGTGACCTCAGGGAAAGATCCTACCGAGCTAGGTTTTGAATTTGTGAAAAGGAATGAAAGAAAAGCCTAGAGCTAGGTGTGGTGGTACATGCCTTCAGTCCCAGCACTTGGAAGGCAGAGGCTGGCAGATCTCTGAGTTTGAGGCCAACCTATAATAGCTAAGCTTAGGTAGTGAAATAAACCATGGACAACAGAAAGCTTGTGAAGATGCAATTGAACTGAGAGCCATGTTCCAGCTCAAGCAAGCAGCAAAGCTTGGCAGCTTTGGCCATGTTGTTCTGGTTTTAGAGTCAAGGGGTGACTAAGGAAAGCTGCTGAGGCCAGGCATGTGGGAGGGGTGTCCCTGAATGGAGGCCTAGAGAGAATGTAAAGCTGTGAAGGAGAAGCCTGGATTGCCTCAGAGACCCAAAGGTATTAGAGATGCCAGAGCTGTGGTTACCTGCTGAGGAGAGCTGCTAACAGGGAGTGGAACCAGTCCAAGAGAAAACAGTGGGTTGCAGTCAACAAAGCTGAATGGAGTTGGAGATCAGAAGGACATTTTGACATCAGACATGAAGATGCAGAGTTTGGAGTTTGCTCAGCTGTTTTCCTGTCTTACTTTGGTCCAGTACCTATTCACTATGCTTCCTTCTCTACATTTAGGAACATAAATGTATATTCTATGTGATTATATGTTGGAAGTATGTGACCTTTTTATTATTTTGATTTTAATAAGGGATTACCATTAAGAGATTGCATGAATCTCAGAACAGTCTTTGGATTTTGGGCTTTTATTATTGTTGAAAGTGTGGTGGACTATGGGGACTTTTGAAGTGGTGCTCAATGCAGTTTGCATTGTGACATTGTTATAAGCTTATGGGCCAGGGATTGGAATGTGGTAGTTTGAATGTAATTGGTCCCCATGAGCTCACAGGGATTGGCATTATTAGGAGGCGTGGCTTTGTTGGAAGAAGTATGTCACTGTGGAGGTGGGCATTGAGTTTTCATTTGCTCAAGCTATGCCTAGTTTAGTTTGCTTTCTGTTGTCTGTGGGTCAAGATGTAGGTCTCTCAAGCACCATGTCTGCCTGTATGCCACCATGTTCTACCATGATGATAATGGACTAAACCTCTGAAACTGTAAGCTACTCTATTAAATGTTTTCCTTTATAAGGGTTGCTGTGGTCATGGTGTCTCTTCACAGCAATAGAAACCCTAACCAAGACAATGATAGATAAATAGATAGATAGATAGACAGGAAGATAGAGATATATAAATGATAGACAGATAAATAGGTAGATGATAGAGCATTAACACACATCACCGCTTCCTCTTTTTTCTTGCCTTCTGAATCCAGTTTTTCTTGCATTTGACTGGAATTACAATTGCTGATACCTCTCATGCCTCAGAACTCAATTGTCTTCATTTTCTCCAGTTTCAGTTTGGGTGCTGCCTTTGTCAGCTAGGTCTGGTAGCCAGCTAGTCAAGGACCAGTGTATTATTGTGGCAGACAGAGACTATGAGTTCTTACTCTGCAATGGGATGGTTCAAATGCAGGCTACATCAGTTCTCCAAAAGGAGTATGGGAGTGGGCTTCATGGTGCAGTCCTGTTACCCTAGCTAACTCAGGAGACTGAGGCAGGGTTATAACTCTTTTAAAAGTAGCCTGGACTGCAGAATAAGTTCAAACCAGCCATCTTACTGAGTCCCTTACTTAAAAAAAAAAGTAAAAAATAATGGCTAGATTTAGCTTAATGTAAGGGTACTAGCCTAACATATGTGAGACCATTGGGTTCCTAGTAACACACACACACACACACACACACACACACACACACACACACACACACACACACACACACACACACACACACAGAGAGAGAGAGAGAGAGAGAGAGAGAGAGAGAGAGAGAGAGAGAGAGAGAGAAATAAAGTAAACTTAACAGTAATTTTAAAAAGGGCTGGATAGGTGGCTCAATGGTTACTTTTTTCTTTTATTCAATCATTACTGGGCTTCTTCAGTATTTCTTGGTTACATTGCTTCCTTCTTCTCAACCAAGTAAACAAAGTGGGTATTTCTCAGGAGACCCCTCTGCCTAGGTGTCTGAAGCAGCCCACGGGTTGCATCATGGGTAATTTGGGTTAAAGATAATTGTAAATATGCTATTGATATTAACTGATGTTTTCCAACATTGCAATAATACGTGTTTTGTTTGTTGGTGAGTTTATTACTTTTTGATCAATAGAATGGGAGATTTGTGAGTGAAATTAGCATAGTGAATAACAATTAGGCAAAAAATCAATTACATTCAGACAAATGCAGCATGAGAAAGTTTCAAATGTATACCAGTGCATACACACACACATACACACACACACACACACACACACACACACACACACACACACACACACACGTAAACAAACACAGAGGCAACATACACTTTTACCCACACATGAACATACATGCACACACATACACACTCATGCACACACACACAGAAACACAAACACATGCTCATGCATACCTGAAATATTTCTTATTTATAATTCTAATATATGGGAGTAGGGGAGGGGAAAAGGCAGTGGAAAGCAATGAGTTTCTTATAGAGAAAATATGCCAGGTACAGAAAAACCACCTGCACATTTCTTCCATTTTAGGGAACTCAAGATATTTGTATTTAGAAAAGCTGTGGACATCGACATCTGTTAATTCCATTTAGACTTTTCTTATTTTTAGTTTAATTAAGAGTTAGAAAATCTCTCTTTCACCATCTCTTGGAGATGAAACAGAACCCTTGGCTTCCAAGCATCATGTCTCCTCACCCCCAAGTAGTCATATCTTTTGTTTTGCTGTTGCTGTGATTAAATACTAGGAACAGAAACAATGTATAGAAGGCTTTATTTACTTTAGCTTACAATTCCAGAAGGGGAGTTTGTGATGGTGGGGGAGGTATGACAGCAGGCACTGGAGCAGGAAGCTGAGAGATCACATCTCCATCCGCACACATAAACCAAAAAGAAAACTGTAAGTAGGGTGAAGCTGTAAAGCCTTAAAGCTCACCCCAACTGATGTATTTCCTCCAGTAAGGCCACATTTCCTTAACCTCCCCAAACAGCACCACCAACTGGGGACTGAGTGTTCACATATGGGAGCCTATAGGGGACATTCTTATACAAACCACAATAGTAGTCCACTGTAACGTGGTTAGATTATGATCACCATCACTGGTAGTTCTATAGGTCTCTTTTCTTAGACCTATAGAGGTCTAAGGTGTTTTGTCTGGAATCAGAATAGGGGAAGAAAGCAGGAAACGGATTCTTTTATCTTTTAAGGTATGAGCCATCTCATGTATTTTTATTCTTAAGGAAAATGATCATGATCTATTATAAAAATTGTAAAGTCTCTCTGAGTGCCAGGTACAGGGTTAAGTATTTTACATATGCACATTACCTTATTCACTCTTACCACAAATTTATGAAGTGATTTTTATTACTAATCCCATAGTTAGAGCTAATGAGTTCACTTGAAATGTCCCCTATTGGTTTAGATCCCAATCCAAATCCAGAATATCTGATCCCAGAGCCCATTACCACACACACACACACACACACACACACACACACACACACACACACACACACCAAACCCTTTGTGATTTCTGCCTTTTCCAGGCTTTTCTCTAGATGTTATATATGCTGTGGGCAACCTGAGAGGGACCCACATTGACACGGTCTATTTTCAGCCCTTTCTTCTTGGTAAACAGAAGAAGCATGGGGATATAGAGTGGGAGAAGAATTTACTTTTCTTTAACGGATTTATGAGCTTAGAGAGAGTTATGCCATTATTCACAACTCTGAACACATTGCATATTGCTGAAAGGATTCTTACAGTCCAGTGTCAGTTTGCTACCCCAGCCAGGCATAGTAGTACTTAGTTGTTACCCTAGACCTTTGAGGGCAAAGGTAGGGAGATTGGAGGTCACATAGGTCCCTGGGTTACATAGGGAGAAACATAATATGAGTTGTTTTTCATCTGATGTGTCACCTCTCTTGATCCAGTATCCACATGTCAGCTTTTTATCCCTTTCAATCAGAGGGCATTTCCACACTTTGTCAAGAAACACACTATATTATGTGTGAGCTTCTCAAAGCTGCATTTCTTCTTGTCTCCAGAGACTCTGGCAAATGAGCGCTACAGGAACTACCAAGTACATATTTGTTGGATTAAATACAATGGTGGAAATACAATACTGTTCTCAGCTCTTACATTTTGTGATGCCTCTACAAATTATTCCCTGAGAATATTGGTAAAGTCTATTTACAGCATTACAGTCTCCCAGCAGACTCTGACATCTGTGTATTGTGGTGTTTAAGGATTCCTTGGGGTTCATTGCCACATCTGAGAATCTTCACCATGTATCATCCTACCTGATAATTCCTCATGGAATATCTCTGTAGCTGACAATTTCCTTCCCCTGCATGGTGTTCAGAAATCAATGTTTAGAATAATGGTCCTGCTTGGCTCTGAATTGGGCTGGTTAATAACTATTGCTGAGGAAATCAATCACATCTATGATATCTTATTACTTACACTAATTTAATCACAGGGAACAGATCATTGTTCCAGTTCAAAGGGCAAAGGGAGTGTATGTCTACCATCTCTCTCTCTCTCTCTCTCTCTCTCTCTCTCTCTCTCTCTCTCTCTCTCTCTCTTTGTGTGTGTGTGTGTGTGTGTGTGTAAGCAAGAAAAGCAAGGTGAGTACCTTATACAGAAGGTGGTGAAACCCTACACAGAGGACTGACCTATTACTGTAATATATCACTCTTAAAGGTGATATATATTTAATTTGTACCTAAAAACAGGCCAGTTTTATTCCAATTTCATTACAAGAATATTCTATGTTCTGAATAATCATTGAGATTAGAGGAAGTGATTGCTAATTCACTAACCATACACTTAGCTAGGTTTGATATTTGTACAATTGCTGACACGTGGTTACTGCAGTCTCAGAGGCTCCGTTTTAGGCCAAAGATTTGGTTGTAGATGGGCATAACTGTGAATGTGAGGGATCCATGATGGCAGGTCTCTCCACATACACCACCAAGTAGCATCCTCTTTCTTCTCCTTCTGTTGCCTTTCTCCACCCTGACCTCCAGTGCCTCAGTCTCCATGACATCTTTTCTAAAACCCTCAACTGGGAAACAACTCTTTTTCCTCCAAGCTCTAGGTATTTTTGTGTTTCTGGAATAGGCAATGATTCTCTGGTCTACCTTATATGTGGTGTAGATCTATTTTTCTGGTTGCACATTAGTGTCTCAGAGAAGCTTCCATTGACCACCCAAGACCAACATGAGGCTTCCAGGTGAACCAATTGACTAGAGTAGGACAGTTGGCCGCCCAATCATCATCCATGCTGAAGTGGGACTTCCCAGGGATATAGGAGTCTTTGAATCACAGATACTCCTTAAAAATAATCAATAAGATCATTGTTTCACAAAGTGAGGACTTGGGTCAGTTCCTTTCTTTGGTCTGTCAGTGCTCTTACTGGGCCAAACAGGTAGTTTGATATCTCACCTCAGGAAAAGTCATGTGATATCACATCTCTTTTTCTTAGAAGTACCACTCTTCTGTTAAAAGAAGAGTGGTATTTAAAGATAATTTTTAATTTCGGTATGTGTGTACATGTGTGGTATATGTACATGTCCATATGTTTGTGTGACTGTGCAGGCAGCTGCATGTGTACATGCATGCATATGTGTATGGAAGCTAGATGTTATGTTGGGTATCTTCCTTTTTCTTTTTGTGCTGACTAGTTTGTGTCAACTTGATACAAGGTACAGTCACCAGAAAGGTAGGAGCCTAATTAAGACTTGTCTGTAGGACATTTTCTTAATTAGTGACTGATGAGGAGGGTCCTGCCCACTATGGGCTACCCCTGAGCTGGTAGTTCCATAAGCAAACAAGCTTAGCAAGCCATGAGAATAAGGCAGTAAGCAGTACCCATCCATGGCCTTTGTGTCAGCTCTTGCCCCTGGGTTCCTGCCCTGTTTGAGTTCCTGTCATGACTTCCTTTGGTGATGAACAGTTGCTTTGGTTGTGGTGTTTCATCACAGCAACAGAAACCCTAATTAAGACAAGTTTGTACCAGCAAAAGAGGGGTATTGTGTTTGGAAAGGGTTGTGGGAGGACTTTGAAACTTTAGGCTAGAAAAGCTACTGAGTATTTAGAGCTCAGTGTGCTGTTTTGTGGGACCTTGGGAAATAAGAATGTTAAGAACAGTGCAGATGATGGAGGCCTGGTTTGTGAAGTTTCAGAGGGAAGCAAAGGCTCTACTGGGAATTTTGTGTGAAGAATCTGTGGTGCCTGGTCAGCTGGAGCTGAAGAATCAGCTGTGATTAACAGAAGACCAGAGCCACTAAAATAAGTCTTTGCTTTGTTGGGTAAGTAGATGCTTGTTGCGGCAGGTTGGTCATCTGGGGCTGAAGAATCAGCTGGTCAGCTGAGATTAAGAAGATACAGGCATCATTAAGGCAAATTCTGCTGGAAAGTGTTTCCACAGGGTCAGCACACGAAGCTGTGTTTCAGAGGAAGCCAAGGATGGACCTCTTGTACCTCATGCTGGCAGCTGAACTTGGTAGGGTAAGAGTCACTCAGGTGGTACTGGTTTTGAAGGCATGAGGTGTCATGGAAAGTAGCTGAGGTTTGACACTATATGGTAGGGCTTGGAGTCCCTGAAGAGAGTCAAGGAGGCTATTGGTGAAAAAACACAGGCCAGTTGCAGCAAGAGACCCAAGAATTTTAGAGATGTTAGTATCATGGGATGACTGCCAAGGACAACAGCAGGTGGGTAATGGAGCCAGCCTGAGCCTAGGAGACAAGCTGTGTGTACTACAGAGAGAGAAGCCACACAAGTGACCCAAGGGCCCTGGAAGAGCCCAGAAGATTGTGAGTAAATTCCAGTTATAGGACACTGAATTATCTACACTGTTGGAGTTTGCTTTTTCTTTGCTCAGATTGTGACTATGCTCTGGTTCCTCCCTCTTGATGTAAAAAAGCATTTAATTTAATTTTGATTTTTAGAGGAGCTCACAGTTGAGAGATCTCTACATTTTAAAAGAGATTTTGGATTTTTCAAGAGACCGAATTTTCCAGCCACACTGAACCTCTTAGAAGAGAAAGTGGGTGATACCCTTGAACGAATTGGTACAGTAGACTACTTCCTGAACAGAACACCCAGAGCACAGACACTGAGATAGACAATCAATAAATGGAACCTCCTGAAACTGTGAAGCTTCTGTAAGGCAAAGGACAAAACAAGACAAAACAGCAGCTCACAGAATGAGAAAAGATCTTCACCAACCCCACATCTGACAAAAGGCTGGTTTCCAAAATATACAAAGAACTCAAGAAGCTAGTAGCCAAAACACCAAATGATCCAATTAAAAAAGTAGGGTATAGCACTAAATAGAGAATTCTCAATAGAGGAATCTAAAATGGTTGAAAGACACTTATGGAGTTCAACATCCATAGTCATCAGGGAAATGCACATCAAAACAACTCTGAGATACCATCTTGCTTCTGTCAGAATGGCTAAAATAAAAAACACCAATGACAGTTTATACTGGAGAGAATGTGGAGAAAGGGGAACACTCCTTCACTGTTGATGGGAGTGCAAACTCATACAGACCCTTTGGAGATCAGTATGGTGGTTCTTCAGGAAAATGGGAATCAGTCTACCTCAAGACCCAGCAATTCCACTCTTAGGCATATACCCAAAGGATGCACACTGATACAACAAGGACATCTGTTCAGCTATGTTTATTTGTAATAGCCAGAACCTAGAAGCAACCTACATTGCCCTATAACTGAAGAATGGATAAAGAAAATGTGGTACATTTACAAAATGGAGTACTACTCAGCAGAAAAAAAAAATGGATTCTTGAAATTCTCAGGCAAATGGATGGAACTAGAAGAAACCATCCTGAATGAGGTAACCCAGTCACAAAGGAACAAAAAATGGTTTGTACTCAATCATATGGATATTAGACACAGAGCAAAGGATTGCCAGTCTACAATCTACACCACCAGAGAAGCTAAGAAGCAAGGACCACCCTAAGAGAGACATACATAGTCTTCCAGAGAAGGGGAAAGGGACAAGATCTCCTGAGCCAATTGGGAACATGGGGGAGGGGAGAGGGAATAAAAAAAAAGAGCAGGGGAGAAGAGGAGAGAAGAAGAAACGAGGAAGCAGGAATATTGAGTCAAGGGAAAAATACAGGAGAACATGAAAAGAGATACCATACTAGAGGGAGCCATTATAGGTATAAAGAGAAATCTGGCACTAGGGAAATTTCCAAAGTTCTACAAGGATGACCCCAATTAAGCAAGAATGGAGAGGCTACCTTAAAAGACCTTTCCCTATAATGAGATTGATGACTACCTTATATGCCATCTTAGAGCCTTCATCCAGTAGCTGATGGAAGCAGAATCAGACACCAACAGTTAAACACTGAGCCAAACTCCTGGAATCCAGTTGCAGAGAGGGAGGAGTGATGAGCAAAGGAGTTAAGACCAAGCTGGAGAAACCCACAGAAACAGCTGACCTGAACAAGGAGGAGCTCATGGACTCCAGTCTGACAGCTGGGAAACCAGCATAGGACTGATCCAGACCCCCTGAATGTGGGTGTTAATTAGGAGGACTTGGCAGTGTATGGGGCCTCTGGTAGTGGACCAGTATTTATCCCTAGTGTACAAATGGGTTTTGGGAGCCCATTCCACATATAAGGATACTCTGTCAGCCTAGACACACAGGGGAGGGTCTAAGCCCTGCTCCAAAAGATATGACAGACTTTGAAGATCTCCCATGGAAGGCCCCACCCTCCCTGGGAAGGAGAAAGGGATGAGATAGGGAGGCAGGAGAGGAGGGGAGGGAGAGAGAACTGTGATTGATATGTAAAACAAGATTGTTTCTAATTTAAATAAAAATTAAAAAAAAACAGACTGTATTTTTTAAAAGGACCAAACTTTTAGTGTGAATTTTTAAAGACTGGGGATTTAAAAGTTATTTGTTTTACGTTGAGACATTAATATTCATGTGCCATCTTGGGGATAAATCCAAAAGGAAAGGTTCTAGTTGAAAAGTGATGTTTGTGTTTCAAGTTGATTAGGGGTCAGTTTGCTGGCTAGTTTTAAGTCAGCTTGACACAAGCTAAAGTCATCTGAAGTGAGAGAGGCTCAATTAAGAAAATGTCTCCATAGGACATATGCAGTTTTCTCCATTAGGTGGTGCCATCCCTGGGCTGGTGGTCCTGGTTTTTTAAGAAAGCAGTCTGAGGAAATCATTTTGAGTAAGCCAGTAAGCAATTCCCCTCCATGGTTTCTGTATCAGTCCCTGCCTCCAGGTCCTGCCCTGTTTCAGATCCTGTCCTGACTTCATTTGATGATGAATAGTGATACATAAGTATAGGTGAAACAAACCCTTTCCTCCTTAAGCTTCTTTGGTTATGGTCTCCAGCACAGCAATAAAAACCCTAACTAATATACCTTCTCAACTTTATTCTTGCAACAGGATATCTTGCTGAACCTGAAACTCATCAGTTCAGCAAGACTGGCCAACCAATAAGCTCCCAAAATTCAGCTGTCTCAGGCTTAGGGTTGCAGAGATGCACTGCTATCTCCAGCTTCTGTATGTGTGCTGGGGATCTGAACTGAGTCTCATGCTTGGGCAGTATTTTATCTACTGACCCATCTTTCCAGTTTCCCATCTCCTGCTTTTTTTTTTTTCAAGCAAATGACCCCGTGGCCAGAAGAGGATATTATCCTCTTAGATGAAGACATTTTTATGGGATGTGCCATGCAGAACCTTTTTTGAGTGAGCATATGGAGTTTAGGAGAGGAGACACTCCTGAAATGGCAAATGGCAAAGACTAGGAAGTAGTTTGCACTGAAGCATCCTTTATATTTTTGTATAGCTCTGCATCACTTCATTCCTTGTGGTTTATGAAGCATCCTAGTCTTTGTTCATTGATGCTAAAGAAAATATGGCAATTTTTACCTCAGGACCCATGTCTGATTGATTGGCAGTAGCTACTAAAGCATGGTGTTAAGAAAGAACCTAATGATATGTGTGAGGTCATCAGGAAAAGAGATCTGTGATCTATTAATTATGTCTGGCATGGGAGCAGACATAGCTGTAAATACAGCAGGTGTTTTTCTGTCTTTTACTTAGTGACATATGCTATTTCTTCCTAATGATTAGTGTGGGTCTTGGCTTTTGGTAGCACCCTATTTCCATCATTTGTCACATTTGTCACCATGAAAGTCACAATGGCCACCTTAGGAACCTGGCCAAGCAGAGGTTTGCCCTTCAGATGTCGAAATTAATTCTTTGGGTACTCAAGGGCCAATGTCAGTCAGCAGGATAAATGATGGAAAGGAGAATAAATCCAAGTGGTGCAGAAACATACAGACTGTCAGGAGAGCCCTACTGAAGCTGTATTGATAAATTCATGGAGTATGTACTGCAGGGCAAGAAGCTCAGGGTGTTGTCAGGGAAGATCATGAAGTAAATAAAGTTAGATTTACAGTTTGATTTTCAAACTAATTTTAAATTAGTTTGGTGCAAACTTGGTATACAAGTGATTTTTCTGTTTATACATGGTCATGAAAAACATATGCTGTCTAAACTAGAGCAGAACCATCCAGAAGATACTCATCCTGTTTTTTCTTCTTCTTCTTTTTTTTTTTTTTTTTTGTATATAGGATGCAAAACTGGTGGAATTTGATGGTGGGCAGGATCCTTGTAGAAGAGGAGAGAGAAGATCAGAAGCCTCCCAGATTTATGATGCAAGCAACTGAGTGGAAGATGGTAACGTTCATCAGCAGTCTTGTCTCTGTGAGTAATTGTCTCTTGCTCTGTTTTTTCTTTTTTAATAGACCTATTATTTCTACGCCTTCCTCATTGTTCAATGACTTCTTTAGGGAGGCACTGTGCCTTAGTCAATTTCTATCACTGTAATAAGACACCATGGCCAAGGCAACTTATGAAACAAAACATTTATTTAGAAGTTCATGGATACAGAGGGTTACAGTCAATAGCCAATATGGTGGGGAACATGTCGGCAAGCAAACAGACATGGTATTGGAGCTTATATCCTGATATGCAAGCATAAAAGAGAGGCAGAAAGAGTTAATTGGGAATGGCATGGGTGTTTGAAGCCTCAAAACTCATTCCCAGTGCTACATCTCCTTCAACAAGATCACACTTCCTAATCTCCACCAAACAGTTCTACTAACTGGAGACTGAATATATGAGCCCATGGGGGCCATTTTTATTCAAAACACCACACATTATGTATGTATTACCTTTTTACCCTTCTTATATTCATAACCTAACAAACCTAGCACCGAAGGTCTGCAATAAACTCTGAGTACAATGGCATTACATGTCTATCAATAAGGAAAAACCACTTAAACAATGTATAGAGTAACACTACATAGGTACTGATGCTGGCAGGAAAACACTTTCTTCAAAAGCAGTGTCTATATTGTGTTGGGGATGAATGTATAACCCGTACTTTGTTCATTTCTGAACTGTTGCCTGGTCTACCAGAGGCCTGCCAATCTTCATGGGGATTGAAAGACAAGTTTTGCATGCACTTCAATTACTGAAAGTCTATATGGAGTTTATGAGGCTTAACCCATAGCTGGTTCCTGTTCACAGTCAAAGGCCAATGAATGGTCAATAAAACCTGCAAACAGCTTTCCATTATTCTTGATGGATTTCTCTGTGAGATGACAGGGTGTAACAATGATCAATAGTGGAACAGCCATTCCTGGAGACCTCTTGTGCCGGCTATAATATATTTATAAAAAGGAGACCAGTATGATGTTTTTGTTGGTATATCAGCTAGTGGTGTGGGGCAAATAGGGGAAAGCGGTATTTTAAAATAAGATTGACTGTTTGAACGCTTCTATTAGAGCCTAGTGCCTGTGACTATGAGGGTCCTTTTTCTCGAGCATATGGGGCATACTGAATTGGATAAGGGGAGCATGCTCACGAGCAAAGGACCCCAACAATAAGTCAGTTATTGCCATGTCCTCGCTTGCCCTACAAATTGGCAAGCAGGGCATTTTGATTTGCTGAAATGATGATGTTTTAATTTCAAAAATACTCAGTGCTTCCTGGCCTTGTTGAGCCTTTGCAGAATCCCTTTACTAGGGATTCTGCTCCACAATACAGGATATAATGGACTGCACAAACCTGCATTACAGGCACCAATCTAGCACTATCCAATACATATACTGGTTACCTCATTGTAGTAATTAGTCTATTAGTGTAGTTTGAATCTGAGATGTCCCCCATAGGCTTATGTGTTCAAACACTTGGTCCCTGGGTGGTGGCACTGTTTACAGGAGGCTATGGGAGTTTTAGGAGATAAAAATCTAGCTGATGGAAGGGGTCCCTGGAAGCAGGCACTTTCTCTATACACTACTACTGTCATGAACACTCTTCTGTGTTTCCCACACCATAGTGGTCTGAAATTAAGCAAAACTAAACTGCCTCCCTTAAGTTGCTTTTGTTAAATAATTTTATCACATAAATGAGAAAAATCACAAATATGGTTAGCATGTTTAGGACTTTCTGAAGGCACAGGGCTTGGATGTTTTGTTTGTAATACTCACCTGGGATGAGTCAATTTGGAGAGATGGGTAATGTACCCGAGGCTAGTTTGGAGTAACTAACTGTTAGTGATCCTTACATTAAAGCCAGGATCATCGAGATAGTGCCATGCACTCCTGGCTGGGCAATCTCAGAAATACTCACATGGGACCCTCATTTTAGATAAAGACCTCTTTGGGTGGCCTAGGAACCAGGTTGACTTCTTTTCTGGTAGAGTTTCTCAGGCAACTGTGATGCACAGCTGGGGTGAAAACCGGTTGTTTAGCTCAATAGGGAAATCATGAGATTCATCAGATACTTTTAATTTTCCTGCTTTATTGAGGAATAATAAATGAACTAAATGGTAGATTTTTATGATGTAGAATGTGATGCTTTGAAATATGCATACTTTGTGAAATGATAACTACTGCCAAACTAATTAACATATCCATAATTTCAGATGACTGCCATAGGCATGCATGTGCATCACCACCTTCTTTCTTAGCAAATGCTCAGGATAGAGCATAGTGGTGTTAATTATGGTCATGCTGTGTCTTAGATCCCGAGAACCTGTTCATCTTATACAACTGAAATGCTTGCCCTTTTACCAGTATCTTCTCATTTCTCCCACATACAGCCCCTGGAAACCACTGCATCAGCTACTTTTGTGCTGCTGTAACCAAAATCTCTGGCAGAACAACTGAAGGAAGGAAAGATGTAGCTTATTTATTTATTTATTTTAAATTTTATTTTATTATTTTGTGTGCATAAGCATTTTGCCTGCATGTATATCTATGCACCATGTATATACACTGCCATTATAGGTCAGAAGAGGGTATCAGATCTCCTGGAACTAGAGTTACAAATGGTTGCGAGCCCCTGTATAGATACTAAGAATTGAACCCAGGTCCTCTGGAAGAACAGCTAGTTCTCTTAATTGTTGATCCATCCCTATAGCTTGGAAAAAGTAATTTTTGCTCATTGTTTTGGAGGAATTTCAGTCCATCACAGTAGGGAAGGCTTGGGAGAGTTCACAATAGCAGGAACATGTGGCAGAGACTCCTCACAGTATGGTGGGCCAGGTAATAGGTACCCGAACATGAGGACCAAGGGTTTACAATATGAGTCTGTGGAGATCATTGATGATTACAATCATAACAACTGCCACTGTACTCTCTCTCTGTTTTTTCAAATTTAGGTTTTTGTAAATCTACATAAAAGCATGATCACATGGTATTTGTTCTGTGTGTGGCTTATTACACTTACCTTATATCCTTGGGACACAACCATATTGCATCAGCCACTTGCTTGATGGGAAAAAAGTCTTTTTTTATTTCATGATTAATCAGGCAGTGCATTTCTTCAAACTGAATCTGAAGCATCTTTGGAGTTAAATATTGTTTGGTAGATTAGTATGTGTCAAAATTGTCTTATTCCTTATCTGGACAGTTTGAAATCACTGCCTAGATTTTTTAAATGTTGAGGAAGGCAGATATGTATTTGGTGGTTAAATGGTATCCTAGTCAGCTTTGTTAACTCAGCAGACCCTAAAGTCATCTGAAAGGAAAGCCCGCACTGAGGAAATGCCTAGAACAGGGTGGCCCTTAGGCACATCTGTGGGGGATTATCTCGATTGTTACCTGATGCATGAGGGTCCAGCCCTCTATGGGCAGCACTATCCTTAGTCAGGTAGTCCTGGATTGTATGAGAGCTAGCAAAGCATAAGTCTGTGAGGGAGTGAGCCAGTAAGATCTTAGATGAGCTCCTGCCCTGACTTCCCTCAATGATGAACTATGACCTGGAAAAATAATCCATTTTCCTTGTCTAAGTTTCCTCATTGTATTTTATCATAGCAACATAAAGGAAACTAGGACAACTAGGATACTATGAATTTATGTAGAGTGTGGCTTTAAGAACTTAGTCCCCTCAATTTTCTATCCTGGGCAGACACAAAGAAAGGCTATACTGTTCCTTAGATGTGAAAATAGAGAATGAAATTTCTAAATCAGAGGTTCAGGCTTCAGAAAATAACCAAAGCAGGTGACCCCCAAGTTCCCTTACATGTCTGAATAAAAAAGGGAAAAAGTAGGTGGGAGAAAATAACTTATGTTGGCTGGTATACACAAGGTAAGGGAAAGAGGACATCTCTAACTTAGTAGGAAAATTTCCAGTACTGCAGTTGTCAGTAGAGATCACTCTGTATATATTAACAGATATGAATAAATGTTGTGGGAAGCCATGAACAAAATGACCCTAAGTCCTTTGCTGTATAATCAAGATGACTTATGGCACTGAGCTTTCAAGTGCATATGTATTTCTGTTAAAAAGCAAAACAAACAAACAAACAAACCCAAAATCAAATGATGCCCTGTGTATCCACACCATGTGAGTAGGATTATGACTTTTACTGGCCCAAAAGAATTGTTAGTTCACTCTCATTATTTGATCAGTAAATCCACTCAGACTTGCAGAAAGCAGCTAGAGACATATGAACATAGAAATTTCCCTGGAGAAAGAAGTCTTTGTAAACACCAGAAGAGAGCATAGAATTCTGTTGCTGGAAGATCCTCCATGAAGATTCAATGGCCCTATAGAGTGACAGAGAGACACACTGAAGGGTTCTCACCACCCAGTCTCTATTTCAGTGTTTCTGACATAGGCCAGACTGAATCTAGGAACCTTGGTGCTGCTACTTGTCTCCTAGTCTGCCTCTTTACACAGGATGAGGAAGTGACTGGAGGTAGAGCACAGGAACAGGAAAGGAGTTATGGAAGCTGGGAGCGCCCAGAGTGATGGCTACTAGTAGATTGATGGGTTGTGTACATGGAAGACTGTGAGCTATCCAAAGAGCTCCCCAGGGAATACAGACTGCCTATGCTCAGGTCTACACTTTGCTTATAGCTGTGTCTTCTCAATCTTCATTTCCCCCACTTGAAAACAGGAAGACATTAATGACATTTAACCTTATAAGGCTATTTTGAGAGTAAAATGAGAGAGGTTATTTGTAATATTTGATATGAGGGCTCATTCTATGATAGATATTATCACAAGCTTTCAGGAGATTAGGACAGATAGCCAACATCTGTATCTGCCTAGGATGAACAATCATTCATTCAACCAACAGAATTTGTTGGGTATAACTGCATCATGGCTCATGCTATGCACCTACATGGGTTACAAATGGCTTCTTTTCAAGGAGTAGGGAAGACACATGTTTGTAAAAACCAAAAGTCTACTACCCCCTTTCATCCTAAGTTCAGACAGAAAACTATCATATCCAGAGGGTCATGTTATTGGGCCAGAGCTTTTGTGGCATCTCCTGTTATGACAGTCACACCCCAGATGAAGCGTTGTAGGGGGAACTGGGGGTGGCAGAACATCACTTTAGGCCTTTCCCTTCTACACAATCTAGAAGGTGAGGTGTGATTTCCTAATAATAACACATTGAACTCAAGCTTCCAATTTCAGTTAGTGGGAAATAAGACTAGCTTCTTCCTTTCACAGACCCTGAAGCCTTACACATCAAGCATTCAGCTTCTGCAGGTCCCAGAGAGTCTTCAGAGGCTTCACCAGCTGAGTGATGCTGATCTTAGAGTCTCTCCCGAGGCTTCCTGGGGTCTAGGCTACAGGTTCGGAGGCATAAGCAGCTTCCTGGGGTATTGACTGTGTTTGCAGACTACTTTAGGTTGTAATTAATTACAGAGCTGGGCTGATCTTGATTCAGTTCCATTATTTTACAAAGAAAATATCTTAATTTCAAAGGGACTATGCTTTCTTTATTCTTTTCCAAGTTTAATTTTTTTTAAGAAAAAATGTCTACTAATAGCACTCTTTCTGGATCACTTGTGTATTACTTATATGTCAAGAACCTTATACAACATTTTAAACATAACACATTTGAAGTACAAGAGAAGATTCGACATGAAACAGCAAAATGATATCATTACATAAGACATATTTATATTTGACTTTATGAGTCAAACAAAATTAGAGTCTCTTAAAAAGACTCATTACCAGCACCATTACAACTGTTATCATCCTGCCATCATTGCAATATCACCATCACCACTTTTCTCATCATCACCATTATTACCATTATCATCTTGACAATGATTATGGTCACCATCGCCATCGCCAGCACCATCATCATCCTCATAGTCAACATCACTATTATCATCATTGTCATAATCACCACCGTTATAATCATGGTCATCTTGGTCGTCATCACAGTCAACATCAGTATCACCATTGCTTTGTCATAATCCCCTTATTACCACCAGCCATCATTGTTGTCACACCATATTTCACTATCAAGATGACTAGCATTGTGCTGGTCCAGTGCTTTTGAAAGTGCAGATTCACCAGCAGTGCTAGTATCACTTGGGGGAAATTGTTAAAAATGCAAACTCTCATTTGACTAAGTATTTAGTTGTTTCTGTTTCCAACAGGTACTTGAAGAGGTGGAAAAGTTAGTTGTTGATCTCATTATCAGGGAAGGGCATTTATGGTAGCCTTTCCCCTGTTGCTCAAATTGTTAGTTGGGGTCAGTCTTGTAGGTCTTTAGACATTTCTTTAGGTTCAGTTTTCTCTTCAAACCTGTAATGGTTCCCTCTTTTATGTTCTCTCTCTCTCTCTCTCTCTCTCTCTCTCTCTCTCTCTCTCTCTCTCTCTCCTGTCTTCTATTCCTTGCCTGACTCAATCTCCCTAGTCCCACATGCTTTCTTCTCCTCCCTTTCTCTTTCTGCTAGCTCCCTCTCCCCTCAATGCCCCCCTTACACTTCCATGTGCTCTGGAGAACTTGCAGAGAGAGGACAAGACCAGTTTGCAGAAATACATAGAGACAGCTGACCTGAAAAAGGAGGAGCGAATAGGCCCTCAGACTGACAGCTGGGAATCCAGCATAGGACTGACTCAGACCCCCTAAACATGGGTCTCAGCTAGAAGGACTGAGCAGTCTAAGGAACCTCAGACAGTGGAACCAGGATGTATTCCTGGTACACAAAAGGACCTTGCAGGCACATCCCCCGTGGAGGGATACTCCCTTAACCTAGGGACAGGAGAGCAGTCCTAGTCCCTACTCCAAATGACTTGACAGATTTAGATGACTCCTCCTGGATGGCATCACCCTACACATGGAGTAAGGGGGGATGGGAGAGGAGGGTGGTCAGGGTGCATGTGAGGGGAGAGAGAGGGAGGGAGGGAGGGAGAGGGAACTGGGATAGATATGTAAAATAAAAATAAAAATAAAAAAAATGCAAACTCTCAATGGCCATCTTAGATTTACTGGAATTGGGTTCAGAAATAAGCATTTTGACAATTCCTCCAGGTGTTCCTGATGGATGCTGAAGTTCGAGCCCCATTGTTTTAGCCTGTGTTGAAAGCTTTTAACATTTTGTTCCACTTATTTTTCAAATGTCATTTTTTGTGACTAGTATCATTATAATGTTAAGTATGAGAAAACTGAGACATCATGACTTTAAGTGACTTGACCAAAGTCATACCAGAATATAGTTAGACCCTGGAATGAATGCAATGTTACACCCTATTGCACTTTCCATGAAGGCCATCTCTCTCTCTCTCTCTCTACTTATCTAAACAAGTTCTCTGAACTAAAAAGTAAAAGTAGTTAACATTTTTTACAACCATTCCCATGTTATGGGATTAGAATTTGTTTTCACACAGTTCCATTCCCTGTAGTCCAGAAATAGTAGGTAGGACCTTAGGGTCTGTGGCCAGTGAAGTCTATAGCAGAGAGAGGAATGGGCAGAGAGAGGCGAGGGTGGCCACAGCTGCAAATACTTGCCTAGTAGGGAAGCAGGGATGAGATGGGGTATAAACAGAACACAAAATAAGCAAATAACCAGGGACCAGTATTATATAAAACAATAGTAGGCTACCTATTAACTAGACTAATAAGCAAATTAACACCCAAGGAAGGCATGTGGCAGGTGTGAAATATCCTACTGGGAAGAGCTCTAAGTTTTGACATTGGTGCTCTTGACCCCAAATTTGGTGTTTATTCTACTGTAGGCAATGGGAGCAACTAAGTGTGAAAACAGATGAGTTATAAAGTTATACTCATCATAGACAGGATTTACCTCTTTGAGGGCCACAGTGATCTTCCAAATGCACCAAATAGGCTGGACCAAAGAAAAAAGACCCCTCAACACATAATAATCAAAACATCTATCATACAGAATAAAGAAAGAATATTAAGAGCAGCAAAGGGAAAAGGACAGGTAACATATAAAGGAAGTCCTATCAAAATTACATCTGACTTCTCCATGAAAACTCACAAGGCCAGAATGTCCTGGATAGATGTCCTACAAGTACTAAGAGTCCACGGATGCCAGCCCAGGCTACTATAGCCAGCAAAACTCTCAATCACTATAGACGGAGACAACAAGATATTTAATGATAAATCCAGATTTTTACAATATGTATCTACAAATCCAGCCCTACAGAAAGTTTTAAAAGGAAAACTCCAACCCAAGGATGTTAACAATGCTCATGAAGACATAGGCAATAGATAATCCCACTTCACCAGAACCCAAGGGTAAAGCAGGACAAATATATTCACAATACCACTGATAAGTCTTCATGTCCTGTAGGATGTCTCCACTGGGGTTTGGTGTGGTTGGTTCCTTGATTTGCTTTGTCCTTTGGGAAAGTCCAAGTCCTCTTGGGTCTTTAGATCTGGCCTGACCTCCAGTAAAGCCTTAGTTATCTTCTGGGATATCTATTACCACCCTAGCTTCCAGTAGAGCTGCTGAGACTGTTTTTTTCAACTGGTATAGACTGTCCATAGGCCTATGTTGTCTGTTTTTCCAACTGGTATGGACTCTGTCTGGGCCTATGGAATCTTTTAGATTTCTGGAGAAGGGCTGCTTGTAAACCATTGAGGACACTTGTGGCTGGTGTGATTGTGACTCAGTGGTAGAAGTCTTATGAGCTTGGGGGCAGAGTCCAGCATCAGCAGGTTCAGGGACTAGCTGTGATAGCATTGGCCTGGTAAATGGTCAAGGAGAACATAATCTAGGAAAGGCTACAGTTCTGCTTGTAAGTGGGTCACAAAGATGTTCTGGCTTGTGTGGCCTGGACCTGCTTGGCAGAAGTCTTCTGGGGTTGGGAGGAGGGCCCATCGGTGGGGCTTGGAATTAACAGGGACATTGTGGGTTTGGGGAAGAGTTGCTAGGTTCAGAATTTAGGGAGGGGTGCAGTTCCAGGGGTAGGCAGGTCACTTACTCACCATTCTGGCTAGTGTGTTCTATGCCTCAGTGCCAGAAGTTTGCTGGGATTGGGGATGGGGGTCTAGCAGCAGCAGCAGCAGAGCCAGGGACAAGTTGGGACTGCCTAGTCTGACAATTTTTAAAGATAAATAGTACTTTAGTTGAAAGTCTGGAACCACTGGTGCTGTCCCATGCAGCTCTGCCTCTGGTGAATAGTCTGCACTGAGGTTCTGATAAGAAACAGACCTATATAATGAAGTCCAACCCATTTATCATGTCATTAAATACTTGATGCTGTATTAATTGAAACCTATTCTATTGTATGATAATGGAGCACACAATGTGGTTCAACACTATTCAAGGTAAAGTTTGAACTTCTATGAAAATTGGCAGAGCATTTTACCTTTGAGAAATGTGATCTCAGACTCAAACTGTTGGATTCGGTTCATTTTTAAGACACAGTCTATTGAGAAGATAGTTGTTACTAAAGCATACATAGCACAAGGGTTATGTTCACAGTGTACATGTGGTACATGTGCCTCACTCACATAGCAGTCCTTCCCCTGCTAGTATTAACTTCACACCCTTTGACTGAAGTTAAAATCATGCAAACACGTGCTCGAGCACATGCCGTGGCTAGGTATAGAGCTTTGTCTAACTATGCAATGTAAGCAGGCTCCAGGACTCTTCTGTGTTCCCATCCAATCACACGGAGCATTCAGACATTCTCCAAATCTTCTTCTTTGAGAGCTCTTTGCCTCAGAAATAAATTTGTGGCCTGACATCTGAGAAAGGAACAACATGCATGCTGCTTATTTTTGTTACTCATCAGCGCCCTTGATAGCCTTAACTAGATTTGTCCCTAAATAGCTCGTCACTTCTAGAACCAAGAAGAGTTTGCATCTGTGAGGTCCTCTAGTTAATATGCTGCCTACCTCCTTGCTAGGTTAACAGTTTACTTTGGGTTCTCTAACCTCTATCTCTTCCCTTAACTGGTGTTTGTGACTCAGAGATTGATAAAGAGGACTCCCGAGCAAAGAATACACAATTAGAAACAGCTTCCTGGATACTTGAGCTAATTTGCATCTTTGCATCTAGGCCTGGCCAACCTGAGGGGTGTGCGTGCAGATCTTCACACAATACTGATTGATTACTGGCTTCTCAAAGTTTTCTCCCTTTAGATGAAAAACAAACGGGAGCAGCCTGGGAGTGTTGACTTAAGATACCACCCAAGGAGCACACCTGACAAAAGAAAGAAAAATCCAACTTAGAATAAGTAAATTGTTTCTGGGAAGAGCAAGAAATAAAATTATACCCCAAGGGAAATTTCTTCTACCTATAACCTACTGAACTCCAGAGGCAACTTGGGGATGCTATTAAAGTTATTATGAGGGTTGGGCTGTCTTGGCAGTGAGGGTCATCTTTCACCTCTACCTGCTCTATTGCTCAATAGTAGTATTGAACATTTGCCAACACCCATGATATCAGCCTTTATCAGAGTAAGATTTGGGACTGGGGAACCTGTTGGAAATGTTTCCCCTTGGTCTCATAGTCCTCTGCCTGACTTCTTTGTGACAAGGCTTTATTATGTAAGGATTCATGGCACACTCTTAGACATATCAAGGGATACTTTTGATGTTTCTGTTACCTCATATATAAACCTCAGGAATTCTGTCTTGGTTCTTAGGTTTCTAAGTTCTGATTATCCCCAACAACAGTCAGACATTGTATTTACTTAATTAGTCTGGTTTTTCAAGACAGGGTTTCTCCGTTCAGCTCTGACTGTCCTGGAATTTGCTTTGTAGACCAGGCTGGCCTCAAACTTATAGAGGTGAACTGGCCTCTGCCTCACAAGTGCTGGGATTAAATATGCATGCACCACCACTGCCCCTATTTATTATACTGTATGTTAGTAAGTTTCTTACATCTTCAAGAGCAGAAATTAGACTTTATGTATCCATAATACTGAGGATTCCCTGGTATACAGGGTGCCTAGGATATTGTTAAGATGAATGTATTTGAACAGTTGAGATGATGAATTCCTTGCTTTAGGTTGAATGAAAGTGATAGAGAATGCTTTATTCCAAGAAGAAGATTCTGGATGGGCTCCGATTATTTTAATGACTTGCTTCTCCATGCATTGTACCTGTGAACTTTATCTGGTTTGTTGAGGTAGAGACTTGACTGCCCTCCATGCATTAGTGTGCACATACATTTCACCTTAGTATTCAAGAAATGACCTTAGCACTATACTAAGTGTGATTGTCTGGTGGCATTTGGGGCAATTTTCAAAATGCAACCCAGGATTACTTCATTACATGCGTTTAGCATTGACTATTGTGGTTTCTCAGCCTCTTTTACTAGGACTGTTGAAAGATGAATTATTGGTCACAAAGTGCTCTCCTGGAGAATCTGAAGTCTGCTTTCTCTTCTAGAATGTTTCCTGGAGTAAGCCAATGGAGCATAGCTGCATGCTTAGACATGGTGCTGTCCCATGCAGCTCTGCCTCTGGTGAATAGTCTGCACTGAGGTTCTGATAAGAAACAGACCTATTAAGCTACAGTTAAGTCCATTTTAATGATGCCATAAAATGGTGTTTATTATAGCACACATTGTATTCTTTATAAAGACTTCTGGGAGAAATTTTTATCTGGTCCCACTGCTATGGGAGGTTGGATAATTAGAGAAAAGTTTTGCTACATAAACTGCATAAACTTTCATATATGTTTAGTTTGTAAGTATGTGCGTGCGTGCGTGCGTGTGTGTGTGTGTGTGTGTGTGTGTGTGTGTGTGTGTGTAAATATGCAGGCATGTACGTACTTATTTAAGGAACTACTCTCCATCTTTGAAGACTTATTTTAAATCTATGTCTTAAAAGGAAATGCTGCTATGCAGTTAGTGACTTCTGATTTTGTCTCTTAGACCATTTTGTTTTTTAGTGTTGTGGGTTGCATGCTCTGGTAGGTCTATGACTGCCATTCTCATCCACCTTAGAGTTTATAATGGACATAAATATTCTGAATATTCTCCAGAACCTACCAAAATGTCAAGTACATTGTCATCCTGAAATTCTGTCTAAGATTCTTCCAAAATTAATGGGTTCCTTATTTTGTTTTCTGTATGTGTAAGTTCATAACACAGTGTTGTGAAAAAAGTGGGCATTTGTGGGCAGGAAATTTTATTTCTTACTGAAGACCCTGTGATTCTCTTTCTTATTTTTAGTGATATATGCACACACACATACACACACATATATATAAACATGTGTAAATGTCTCATATATGTGAGAATTTATTAATCAAGGCATGTGTCAGTGAATGTGAGGAATTTGGCTTGTACATTAGATTTGATTGACACACTTCACTTACAGAACCACTGCTCTGAGGACAAGGTATCTTTTGTGTTCTTTTCTTAATGAATCTATGACCAGGTTGTCTCATTTTTGGATCTGTGAATCTGCCACTGAGATTTGCTTTCTAAAACAATGATTTCGTTTAAATTCCATCCTTTCCTTAACCACTTCCATTTTCCTTTCTTGGGGCAATAACAAATTCAGACCTGTCATGAGGTCGAGCTTTGGTGAATGCAGTAGAAAGTCTGAAGGGCGTTGACTGTGTTTCTCCCTTCAGAGAGTGATGAAGGCCAATGATGGATGTGGTTTTCAGAGCATCCTCTGGGTGCCTGTTGTACCATGGTAGAGTGACCTATTAATCCCCAAGACTGTGGGAGCTCATCTGGCACTCAACAGTGTCACTGATGTCAATGAAAAGCAGGACTGACCTAGAACAATGGGACCAGCATATGCAAAGGTATTTTCCTTCAGATTTTCAGTCTCTGACATTAGAAAGATTAGGGAAGAGGACAGTTGGGGAGATCGAAACAGAAAACACATGATTTTTTTGCCAACATTTTAGAGAAAGCTCAAGGTAAGTTTAGTATCAATTGAAACATTTTATAACAGATTGGAGTTTTCAAATTTTTAATTAATATTTTGGTTAGCATAAGAAACAATGGATTTATTATGGCAATTCCATCATATTGAGTTTTCTCATATTCACTCTCACAGTTCCCTGTTGACTTCTTTCCTCCCATGTCCTCCTTCTGATTTCATGTTTTATATGTCTATATGTATGTATTTGTATATGCATATATATATATGTATGTATATGTGTGTGTGTGTACAAACACATGTGTATATGTGTATATATGTGCATGTATATATGTACATGTTATCCCTTCTTTTTAGCTCTTCACAAATATCTATGCATATCTCTACAGCTGGAATACATACATAAGGGAAAACACACAGTGTTTGTCTTACTGGGTTGGGTTTATTTTGGTAAACATGATGCTACATCCATTTCCCTGAAAATGACAGTTTCATTATTTCTATCTTAGTTAAGTTGTACTGTGTATGTGTAGCACATTTTAACTTACCTGTTCATCTGCTATTGGATGTCTAGATTGATTCTTAGATGGGAATTCTGATCTTCCCAAAATGAAATAAGCCACCTTGGTGATTTTTGTTTTAAATCTGGATAACTTTAATGAATGTTTTGCCCTTCCAGAAATTCCTAACCTTCAATGTGACTATATTTAGCAGTTAGGAATACTTGGTGGGATTAATATTATTTTTAGAAGTGACCTAAATGAATGTTCTAGGCACTGTTACATAAGTGGAATGGGGAAGTTAGGATTGGCTTCTCATGTTCATTTGTTTGTTTTTAAAGCATGATTCTTTGGAAATTCATAGTTGCCTGTATCTTTCTGGTTTGTTCATTTTTGCCTGAGTGTTGTTCCATGGTATGGATGTATCTCTGGTAATCAGTCATCCATTGAAGGTTGCCTCAGTGGTTTTTATGTTTTGATATTATGGAATGAGGTATTACAGATACTGCTGTGGAAGTTTTTATAGGAGTACTAAGCTTCTATGTTGCTAAGGTACAATTGCTCAAATGTGTGCTGATTTCATATTTGTTTCTGGAGTATTCTCCATCATGAGCATTTTCCATGTCCATCAGCAATATGCAAGGAAGTCAAACTCTTTGTACCTTGGCCAACATTTTGCCTTATATTATCTATAAGCAAATAAACTCCCATCCATCTTTGTAGCAAGGTTGTAATAAATTATTGTATCTTTTTTGACTTTTGGAGTTCTAGGTCTGAACCCAGAGCTTTGTTCATGTTAGAGAAGGGCTCTGCCCCTGAGACAAATCTCGACCCTTGACATCATTGTAGTTTACTTACAATTCTATATTTGTTCATTAAATTAGTTATTATTTTCTTATTATGATTTTAAAATATCTTTATGTGGGCTCCATTGAAATGTTTTCATGATTGTTTTCTTACTTTCTAATAGGATTTTCTTCTATCTCTAGGAAAATCTTTACATATTCTATGTGCTAGCCTTTTGTCAGATTTGTAGTTTAACAAGTTTCAGTGTAACTTCTATAAGGTGGCTCTCTTCCCTGTTGTCTGTGTTTTCTCTGCCTCAACCTCATCACAGAATGAGCTGTTGATTGATAGATGGCCTGGGAGGGGTAGGGGAACTTGGATGTTTGGGATATATTTTTAAAAATAATTGACATAGGGGATGGATGATGGATTTGGTTTATTACTGGAGCTTTAGTGTTTGTAGAGATATTTGTTTTAAGCACAATGTTTATGAAGCTCCTCTAACCAGAGGGACATGAATAGTATATGTCAATAGTATATGTCAAAGAATAGTATATGTGAAAAGGAGTGTTCAGGGTGAAAAACAAAATACAACACAGAGTTTGTTTATTTTCATCACCCAATCACAGTATGTAGTGTTTCAGTAACTACAGAAGTGCATAAAAATTAAATAGTGACAAAGTCATCTTCCACAGTTCTGTTGCTAACCTGCTGTCAGGCATCCCTTTGTGCATCATTCGTTCATGCGTTGATATTGTGACCATCAGTAGGAATTGATATTTTAGCTCATGCTGATTTGGGGCTGTCTGCTTTACAATCTTTAATGTGACCTTTTCTGCTTATCTGGTTAGGATAATTATGTGTTAGAGTCAAACATATGGCACAAAATCTCTAGAATTCCTCTAAATGTGGACACCAAGAAATAGATAGCTATGTATTACCTGTGAGAATTCCCTCACAAACTAAGCAGAACATTTTGTTGAGATAAAGGCTAGCTAATTTGAGAATTCCAAGTTGAAGTAAGAACTCTGATTTTCGTGAATACTACTTTTTTAAGAAATTGTTCACACTCATTTGTTCCTTACCATCTAAGAAGACATTGTCCAAGTAGAGATAGTAATTTCATGTCTGAGGAAATTCACAAGAGATTGTTGACATCAGTGGGAAAGTTATATTCTAAGTTCCCAGAAGGCTCAGGTTAAACACAGCATATTAACTCAATAACAAATAATCCTTATAGCATGTCTTAGTCTGTTTCTGTTACTATAACAAAATATCACAGCCTGGACAATTAAAAATATCATAATGTAATTTTCTCACAATTCCATAGGTTAGACAGATAACAAGATACTAGTAGGTTTGATCAATGGATAAGGGCTGTTCTCTGCTTCCAAGATGGTGCCTTTGGCTGTATTCTCTACAGATGGCAATATTGTGTTCACACATGGCTGAAGGCAGAATGGACTCACTCTGTCTTCCCTTTTATAAGGACTGATAACATTCACAGCTTAATCACCTCCCAAAGCATCTTAGCGCTATCACAATGGCAGAAATTCCATTCTGGAAGATGTTAATCTATCACACTGGCAGAACTGCCATTCTGGAAGATGTATATTCACACAGCATGGCAGTTTAGAACTGGAAAAAGTCCTGATTCCAATTGAACTTGATATGAACCACAGAATTATGCAGTGAGAGTTTAAACGCATATATCAGAGGTTACCCATCAGACATGCATATCTCATGGAAATATAGACCTTATGTAGCAATGTTATGAGAAATATTCTCACCAGAAATGCACATATGATGGAGCTACCTTATTTGGCTGTGCATAAGGAATACTGCCTTCTGAAAGTGCTAGCTGTCTTCATTGTTGGTTTCTTGTGTGAAGAGCTCTTTCCCTCACATTACAGCTTGGGGATTCTTCCCACGGCACTATAGGGTGTCAATTGTTTACTGGGCGCATAGTCTGTGGACGATCTGGAAGATGACTTTTCATTTATCGTTTAGGGGACATGCTTCATTGTTGGATTTATTTGTCCCACAAGGACTGTGGACTCTTAACAGCCTGCCTTGTTCACTTACTCAGACTACTGCACACAATTAGCTCACTTTCACCTCAGAGTACGTTCAAATTAGACTAAAGACTTCTTGTGAAAAGAAAACTTTACAGCTTGCACTTGGTCAGAGTCACAGATGTGTACCAAGGTTACTAAAAAAAGCATGCCAATTCTTCACTTGCCAGTCGCCTAACAATAGATTTGTGTCTTAAAGTTGTCATTGAGCACTGTGCCCTCCCTATCTGGTTATAGTTTTGCTCCTGTGGTCTTGGACCCTTGTGTTGTCATGGTGAATGGCTTGACTCCTTATTGATTGCTCTAGAAATCTGCTTTTGACCAAGAGAGACAGTTCTTTATCATGTCAAGGCTCCTGAAGGAGAAGGGTTTTTAGAATAGAAGTAGAAGAAAGAAGAAGAAGAAGAAGCATGAAGAAGTTAGAAGTAGAACAGGATTATTACAATAGAAACAGAAAATAAATATTAGAGTAGCACAGGAGATAAAGAGCATGACCCTCAGATTGTGTGTGAAGTTACTAGAGAAATCTTTCACTCCTCCCTTCACTCCTGAGAGGCCTTTTACCTTTGGAACCCTGGGTTGGGACTGGAGCAGGTCTCTTAGCCCTTACATGAACTTCAGCTCAGATTCTGATTCCTGTGCACACCAAGGTAATATAAATTCTGTAAGCACATTTTCTGATGTATTACATAAAATAGAACAAATTATCCCCATGGCACAGGGATATTGCCAAGAATACATGAAACAGGTGGGCCAGTCAGATGGCTCAGCAGGTAGAATGTTTATCTTGCAGCCTGACCATCTGAGTTGGATCCCTCAATTCACAGAAAGGTGACTAGAAAGAACTAAATCTATAAAGTTATTCTCTGACCTCCACAAGTGTGCCAGAGTGCACACAAGCTTTCCCTCCACCCCACATGTCTCATACACAAACACACACACACACACACACACACACACACACACACACACACACACACTAATAAATAAAAATTAAATGAAATAAAACCAGAAACAGAATAAATGGATATATCACATAAAGAAGACCTGGATAAGGGTCAGCATCTAGTATAGGCTCCTGCAAACCAGAACCTGCAGTCTGTTACCTATTTTTAAAATAAAGCTTTATCGAAACACAAGCATGTCTGTTTATTATCTATTGCCTGTGACTCTTTACATTCTGTAAGGGAGTATTCAATATTTATTAGTGATCACATGGCCTGGAAAACCTAAGATATATAGTGAATAAATCTTTTAGAAAAAGTTTTAGGGAAAAGGGAAATGTTTGGCAAACTAATGTAGTATATAATAATTTTTTTGCAACCCTAAAAATAATTTTGTAGACAGCAAAATATAAAAGATTAATAAGGTTATAATTTCCATGGAATAATGACATAAATTTGTTTAGACATTTTAAATTTATGTTTTAGTTAAAACTTTTAATTACTATCAGAGTAGTTTAAAATATGGAAAAGAACTTCAAAACTATGAAAAGAAACCCAATCATGAAATTTGGATATATTTGAGATTCTTCTTCCCAAAATTCCTTGTATTATATAAAATGACCATACAATAATAATTAACATTTTGGATCAGGTCTCCTCTTGAAGAATTCAGAAAGCAGTTCTGGGGTGTGGTCCTAGCAGGCTCTTTGGATCTGCTGGCTACATGTTTTTTCTAAGTTCAAGCACACGAGATCAAAAAGTGAGATAAAGTCACCTAGCTTCCCATTAGGCAGATCCTTTCTGGGTTTAGGGTCTGGGCTCATTATCAATGCAAGGTGAGGATCTTCTAGAAATCTTCTATAGAGCCACACAGAAGTGAATTCGCGTGAACATGCTGCCTCTTCTGAAAACTACTGGTGGGCTTGGGACTATGGTACACAATGTTTTGATTTTTGTTGAATATACAGGTGTGTAATATTATACTTATAAAATTCAGTGTGTGTGTGTGTGTGTGAGTGTGTGTGTGTGTGTGTTCCCCTTTTACCTTACTCTGTTTCATGGTGTGCTTTAGACAAAAGTAAAATGTCTAGTTGACTCAATGCTAAGATTATTAAACATTTTTCTTCTTATTCTCATTAGCATGGATCTCGTTTTAGTCTTTTCTCTTTGAAGACATCAGTGGGCTTCTTACCTACATTTTCTGCCTCATTTCATCTCTTCTGTCCCTCTGCTACTCCAATTACACATATGTTGGTCTGCTTGATATAGTTGTCCAGTTTTAGCTGAAACTTGAAGGATTTCTTTCAGTTTCTTTAAATTAGATATTTTTTACAAATCTGTCTTCAAATTTAGTGACTTTCTACTCTCTCAAATTTTCTGCTATGCCCATAAGACTAATTTTTCACTTCAGATGACTTTTCTATTGTTAAATTTTATTTTAGTCTCTTTTACAGTGTGTCTATTTCTTTACTTTCAGGATGGCATACTTCATTTATTATTTCATTTTTCTTGGTAATAATCATTATGATTGCTCTAAAATCCCTTTAAATGCCATTTCTTGGAATTTTTTCCTGGAGTGTTTTGTGTGTATTATTGTCCTTCTTTCCCATTTTCATGTCTAGGAATTTTATGGTTATTGGTAAATTATTCATTGTAAAGAGGTTTGATGATGTTTTTTCCTTAGAGAAGTTTAGACAGTTTCTGTTTCATATGGTTCTCCAGGCATTTAGTCCCAAAATAAATACACAGAGGCTTATATTAATTATAAACTGTTTGGACAATGGCTCAGGCTTCATATTGGCTAGCTTTCTCTTAGTTACTAACCTATTTCTCTTAAACTATGTATTACCATGAGACTGTGGCTTATCTGTAATGCTCCGACATGTTACTTCTTTAGTGACAACATGGCATCTCTCTGGCAGCTCCTCTCTGCCTTCCTCTTCCCAACATTCTCATAGTCTGGTAGCCCCACCTTTACTTCCTACCTGGCCACTGGGCAATCAGCATTTATTCATTATCCAGTAAGAGAAACATATATTCACAGCATACTGAAGTACATTTCCCATCAGAGAAGGTTAATTTTATTCTGATAAATATATGATTGGCTTAAGTCATTAGGACGGTGTAGGGTTACTTAGAATTTTTTTTAATTTATGATCCTGTTTTTCTTAATTATTTTGCACAACCCCAGATATATTGGCTTACAAAATAGGTATATAGGCCAAATATTTACTGACAATAAATTATAGAGAAGTTTTGTTCTAAGCAGCTTTTGGTTTTCATATAATTGTAATGTTAATTAAAATGCAAGCACACATTCATACTAATGATATAGATGTGTTTGATTTTACATGAATGGAATCTTGTCTAAATAGTCCATGTACAGCATGAAGCATCTTCAACATTCCTCAGAGTTGATCAGTATTTTGATTGTCAATGCTGAAATAGCTTTTTCATATGAATATGTCTTACAAATGGTGGAAGGGCAGTTTAGGACCATTTCAGAAATTGTTGAAAATTCTTTCTTCATCCCAAGCCCAAATTTATTTAATGAGCTTTTAGAAAAGAAAACCAAGTCAGTAACTCATCAGCAATTTTAAAAAGCATACACTTTAATACAACATTATTGGAGGATATGCTAGCCTGATACTCTGTGCTGAAGGGTGATGGTAGAAGAGCATGAACTGTCTTTGTCTTCTGTAACTCAGCCAACCTGTTTCAATTAGAGAAAATGTCTGTACAGTAAACACCATCACTAATAACATAGACAAGTCTGGAAACCAAGCCAAGGTTTTTTCAGTGAGTGTTAATTGGTGTTGTGTAGATCAATAACCCTTGCAGTGCAGAGTTGCATACTGTGTGACTAGAACCAAGGCCTCAGTGAGGTGACAGAATACAACATGGGCTAGCATGTCCAGAAACAACGCAGAATTGTTATGTGTTTATTTCTGAGTCAGTTTTTGGTCTAGGCTTGTTCAGAAATCTTCCCACTATTGCTAAGGTTTCTGCTATTCAACACATTTTGTTTTTACATGTCATTGCCAATATTTGTTGAATGAAATATGAAGGTAATATGGCACCTGAATGGCTTTCTTTTTTATTTAAATTAGAAACAATGTGTTTTACATATCAGTCCTAGTTCCTTCTCCCTCCCATCCTCCCATGTCCCTCACCAACCCCCCATCTAAGGCCATACCGCCCTGAATGTGCCCGATCTCATCTGATCTTGACACATTTTTAAACTTCATATTGAGTTACTACAGACTCAATAGAAGCTGATCTCAGGCCAGGGAGATGGTTCAATGGGTGAAGTGCTTGTGTTCATATCCCCAGTCACCATGTAAATGTTCGATGTAGTTATGCAAATCTGGAGCCCAGGGCTGGGAGTAGAAAAGATAGACATAGCAGGATCTCTGGGGCTTGCAAACCAGTCAGCCCAGTTGAAAAGCAGTGAACTCAAGTTCAGTGAGAGTCTTTTAAGAGAATAAGGCAGATGGACAGAGAACATAGCAGCCACAGGAAGACAGTCTACGTTCTCCTCTGGCCTTCACATATGCATTCATGGTTATGTACAGACATATAAGACATACAACATATGCATCAGAGAGGAAGGGGAAGACGAAGAGAGATACAGAGAAAGAGACAGAGAGAGACCGAGTTTTAGGGTAGGAATGGCTAAGCTTTATGTTTAGAGCCGGCTAGAAATAGTTTAGATTTGACATACCACATGCAGTATTAGTCTTCTTACTCATTTTATTTTACAACCACATAAAGTATAAAATCCAGTGTTAGCTTATGGGCTATACAAAACTAGGACATATTCTAGCAATCTTTCTGATGTCTCATTGAATAGCTACTATCCTATTGAATAGGATACTTACGAGAACCTCTAGTACCTCAAGTCTGAAGCATCATCTCTAAGAACTAGATAAATGCTTGTTTCAAGAGTCTAGTTGTTTCTGCAAGGTCTTATGGACTAATGCCTTTACTTGTTCAGCCAGAGCCCCATGTAAAGAGTGCATCTCTGCCACACTCTCCCCATTTCTGGAGGACCCTTATTTTCTTACAATGCCCACACACTGAATGCCAGTGTATGTCTCCCCATCCAGGACTATCCTGATCTACATGAGCTCTAGTGTGGTGACATATTGTTTATAATTAAATAAAGCCACCGAATATCAGAATACAAAGCAAGCCATAGCCATAGGATCTGGGAAGTGGTGGCACACACCTTTAATTCCAGTACTCAGAGGTAGAGACAGATGGATCTCTGTGAGTTCAAGCCATCCAGGGTTACATGAGAGTGAACCAGTCTAAAAGAGAAATGGAGCTCATACCTTTAACCTAGTACTAAAGAGGGATATAAGATAGGAGCAGGCATTTAGTATTCAGTCAGTCTTCCATCATTAGTCTCCATCCAGTAATCCAGACAGGATCTCCCAGAGAGCAGTTAGAGACTTGGTGAGGAGCAATGCAGTCTGGAGAAGCACTCCAAGGTTCAGTAGATCTCCCCATTTGGTCTGAGCATTGGTAGTGGTGAGAACTCTCTAGTGTTGGCTTCTTTGCTTTTCTGTCTTCAGCTTGAATCCCAGTATCTGCCTCTAGGTTTTTGTTGTCCATACTACACTCTAGACCTCCATGTCTACAGGCAAAGATGGTGTTGGGACACCTCTCATGAATGTCTCTCACTTATCAGTCAATGCCTAAAAATAATTGTATCATAATTGCCTCAGTTCTGTGGCGTTTTATGTCAAGGGGGTAATCCTAGTGCTGATCACTGTGTCATGTCCAGAGATGGAAATATCACAGGAGTTTGAAATAATTCTTCTGGCTATATCTCTCAGATTCTCAAATGACTCCTCAGCACACCCGGGGTCAAAAGCGTCTCATACACTTTGTGATCAAGCTTTTTGTGCAATCTGTTGTTCATTTGCCTTTGCTGCGTCCCTCTTGTCAGGAACCCTGGGCTCCAGTCTTGCTGAACCATTAACTCATGCTCAGACACATCCTTTATGCTTGTGTGAGTTCGTTCGTTCTGGTAGGAATGTGTTAATACCCTTTTTTTGCTCATTGTCTGACAAGTCCCCCTTATTCTTCACCTTCGTGTCTCTGCTTCTGAGCTTAAGTCCCGATAGAAAGCTAAATAAAGCCCTAAATAAAGCTAGCTGTCAAATCTCTGTTTCCATACCTTAAGTTCTTACATCCATAAATGATTCTCAAACTGTACATTTTCAGGCTGCATATTTATGAGTCCCAGTTTGAACTGATTGTTGATTCATTGGATGCAGACCCAGTATTGTTAAGTATGATGTTTCAAGAGAAGCTGGAAAATGTATACACATACACGCACATGCACACACACACACACACACACACACACACACACACACACACACACACAAACACAAACATATGCATGCACACACACATGCCATGAAGATCAAATAAAATTTCTGTAGGTTGAATATATCATTCAGGTTAAATACTTTAATCTTTACTCTAGAAAATGATTTGAAATAAAATTTCAATGTGATAACTTGAAAAACCCAGTGCGTATTAAAGTTAAATGTAGTAGATTTTTTGCTATAAAGAATATTAAACAACCCCTCTGTCCCTAGATTCACTTACCCCAGCATCTCCATGCTTGTAACTGGACCTTGTTAGGGAGCCCCCTGCTCCTTGCTTCAGCCCCTCTACCTCTGAACTACATGCCTCACTCATTTTAATGTTCACTATGCCCCAGACCTAGTTAGAGACCTCAGCCCACTCTTGTTACTTTGGGCCCTTTTGCCTCTGGGTGTGTGATACCCAGCCATTCTACATGGTCACCACAACCCCAGATATAGTAAAAATCCTGATTCCTTTAGCTCTGATTTTTTTCCTTCAGTGGAGTTTATTTATTTATTTATTTTTACTTTTTTATTTTTATTTTACATATTGATCCCAGTTTCCTCGCCTTCCCTTTCTTCCTCCCTCCTCCCCATCCTCTCATGCCCCCTGACCACCCTTCCCTCCAAACTCCCCCCCCACTCCACATGTAGGGTGATGCCATCCAGGAGGGGTCATCTAAATCTGTCAACTATTTTGGAGTAGGGACTAGGACTTCTCTCCTTTCTCTAGGTTAAGGGAGTATCCCTCCATGGGAGATGTGTTCCCAAAGTCTTTTTGTGCACCAGAGATACATTCTGGTTTCACTGTCCAAGGTCCCTTTGGCTGTCCAGGCCTTCTAGCTGAGACCCATATTCATGGGGTCTGAGTCAGTCCCATACTGGGTTCCCAGCTACCAGTCTGGGGGCCCATTAGCTCCTCCTTGTTCAGGTCAGCTGTCTCTATCTGCTACTAGATGAGGGCTCAATGATGGTGGATAAGTTAGTCTTCAATCTCATTATCAGGGAAGGAGATTTATGGTAGCCTTTCCACTGTTGCTCAAACTATTAGTTGGGGTCAGTCTTGTAGGTCTCTAGACATTTGTTTAGGTTCAGTTTTTTCTTCAAACCTATAATGGTTCCCTGTTTTATGTTCTCTCTCTCTCTCTCTCTCTCTCTCTCTCTCTCTCTCTCTCTCTCTCTCTCTCTCTCTCTCGTTTTCTATTCCTTCCCTGACTCAATCTTCCTAGTCCCACGTGCTTTCCTCTTCTCCCCTTCTCTTTCTCCTAGCTCCCTCTCCACTCACTGTCTTCCCCCCACTCCCCATATGTTCAGGAGATCTTGTCCCTTTCCCCTTCTGTGAGGGACCTTATATGAATCTCTTAGAATCCTCCTTGTATCCTAGTTTCTCTAGCAGTGTGAATTATAGGCTGGTGATCCTTTGCTCTATGTCTAAAATCCATATATGAGTGAGTAGCTCTGATTTTCTTGAGATTTTCCCAAGCTGCTCTTGCCTTAGGATTATGTCAAAGTGAGCTAAAACTCATATGAAAAGGTAACCAATATTTTGATGCTAGATGCCAGGTTCAATCATGAGAACACAAGCAATATAAAAAGCAAGACAAAATACCCCCATCAAAAAAACTCACCAATTTCACAGTAATGCTGCTCAAGGAGAACAACTTACGTGAAAATTAAAACACAGAATTCAAAAGAATTGTTGTAAGCATATTCACTTAGTTCAAGGAACAGAAAGAGTGCATTAAGAACCACCTTAATGAATTTGGAAAGCACAAATACACTGACTGAAGTCTACAAAACATCATAACAAATAGTTGGATGATCATCTCTATAGATGAAGAAGGCTTTTGACAAAATCCTTTCCCAAAGTTTTCAGAATCTATTGACAGACAATATTTCAGTGGTAATGGTGAGGACCCTATGTGCCCTTCCTTCATCGATGACTGCTTGATGATTGTGCTACTTTTGTACAGGCCTGGAGCATAGCTGTTATGACTTTACAGCTGCAAAGATTGGGTCACACTAAAGAATGGCATTTTCAGCCTTTTCCCATGTCTTCCAACTTTATTGTCATTAGTTCCAAACTCATTGCTTAGCCCAGCAGCTCCAAACCTACAGTCACACACACCATCTTCATTAAAATTATCATGTGACACAAATAAAAAGAAAAGAATGAGGGGAGAGTGAGAGAAAGGGAGGAAGGGGCAGACAGAGAGAGGGACAGAGGAGACAGTTTTGTAGAAAGGGAGGAGTTTCTACATGGTAGGACATAAGAGTAATCAGTTTGCATTATATAAATGAGTGAAACTTCTAAAGAATTAATTTAATTAATAAAACACGGGAACAACCTGCCGTAACAACAAACCTATCATAAAAACAAATCAAAACAACACCACCAAAAACAAAACCTAAAAAATTTCAAAGCAGGTTTGAAATTTGAAGAGGCCTAACTGCCACTCTGGGTCTACCTCAGCCATGTTCTTCTTCTTCTTCTTCTTTTTTTTTTCCCTCTAATGTTCCAAGTAAGCAGCAATGGCCATGAGTAGTGTACATATTAGAGAGAAGAGCTCTATACCATCTGGTGATTCAGTTCATTACTAAGCCCTTCGCTTATCTAAGTGACTTTTATTATATTAAACAAATCTTATCTTCCTGTTAAGCATTCCTATTGACCCTTTGGATTTCTATGGCAGTATCTAATTCCTTTCTTCTTGATGATGCTAATTATTTCAATAAAGCTATCATAGTATCTTCTGTTCCAATGTCTTATGAATTCCTTGCAAACAGCAAAAATTTAATTTCTCCTGTTCTTTTCTTTCTTGGTGGTTTCCATATGTGGTATTTACCCCAATTTGACTCTGAGTAATAAAATGAAAATGGAATGCTCCATAAATTTATGGAAAACACAGGATATAAATGGCAAAGAAGTAGATACACAGCTATGGACACTTAACATGGCCTCAGGTTGAGGTCATTGCTCAGCTTCTGCACATTGGATATCTAAGTGTGCTGCCAACTTGCCTTCCTCATTGGTTTGTCCAGGGTTTTCTCTAATCATATTTCTTGCTCTGTTCTTTCATGGGTGGTTACTAGGTATAAGTATGTATATTTCTATCATTTAACCTAATGATTCTGCTCAATTCTAACTTACTAGTCCATTCATTCAGCTACTCAACAAATACATGTCAAATACCCATTCTCACATCAAGTATTGAACCTATTAAGGAAAAGCTACTTGAAGATTAATTCTAGTTATTTATCACATTCATTCCACTTCAAGCTTCATATCACTTCTGATTGTCCCACTACTGCAATAATATGACGAGTGAATTTGTATCTCAAATATAGAAGGAGGATGTTGTTTTATTTCTTCATAGCTAACTCACTACATTAGCACACTTTTAAAAGAAAAGCTTATCTATTACATATTACAACAAAAGTGCATTTAAAAAATAATTTGATAAAATAATTCTTATTTTCTTTGTGTTGAGATGAACCACCTTTTATTTACTCAATAAAATCATGATTTAACCTGTTAGCATCTTCTAAAAACTAACAAGAAGCAATACAATAAACATGATGAATGAAGGGGCACTTTCTTTAAGACAAAGAACTAAGTATTATGTTGTGAGCTTCAAGCATAATCAGAATACAACAAAAAGAAAATAATAAGATTCAAAGATCAAAAAGAATGAAACTTAAAGGTCATTATTTTAAACACTGAAATTGTTCATATGGAAAAATCTAAAAATGTACTTATAACCATTATAATGAATAGCAGAGAACACTGAGGAAGTTAACTACAAACATCTTTGTGCAAAACTTTTTTAAAAATTACATATATAATGACCAATTAGAAACTGTGATATAAAGTATGATTGTGATGTGACTTTTCCTGGAGGAATGTGAGCAAATATCAGTTCATCTTAGAGAGGGCAATGATGCCAGACCAAAGAAACAATTCCACACATCTAGTTGGGTGAATCAGAGAGCTTCTTGTGTTATGGTGTCTCACTACTGCTGTGAAGAGACACCATGACCACAGCAACTCTTATAAGGAAAACATTTAATTGGGGGTAGGCTTGCTTACAGTTTCAGAGGTTTAGCTCATTATTAGTATTGCAGGAAGCGTGGTGGTATGCAGGCAGACAAAGTGTTGGAGGAATAGTGGAGAATCCTTCCTGCTTCCTACAGACAATAGGAAGTTGACTGAGACACTGGGCAGTATTCTCAGTATAGGAAACTTCAAAGCTTGCCCCAGCAGTGACACACTTCCTCCAACAAGGCCATACCCACTCCAACAAAGCCACACCTACTAATAGTGCCACTCCCTATGAGATTATGTGGGCCAATGACATTCAAACTACCACAGTGGATAAGGGATTATTGTTATGAGTAGTTTTCCTACCAGCCTGGTCCCACAGCCACGCCAGCCCCAAATAACACATAGAGACACTGTATTAGATATAAAGCTCTTGGCCTGTTACTAGCATTTCTTATTGGCTAGCTCTGTCTTATATATTAACCCATTTCTATTAATCTACGTATTTCCACGTGGTCTTGGTTTACTGGAGAAAGGATACAGGCCTCTGCTCTTTTCATCCTACATATTGAGTCTCCTCCTACCTCTCCCTGAATCCTCCTTCTCTCTTTGTCCCACCTATCTTGCTTTCCTATTGGGCAACAGTGCTTTATTCATTACCAATAAAAGAAATATATTTACAGAGTGACATCTCCCATCATCTTCTCTTTTCTGTCTAAAATAAAAAGAAAGGTTTTAACCTTAACATAGCAAAATATATAACAAAACAGTTATCAAATAAGAACCACAGTTAACAATATTTAGTTCATTAACATTTAGCAAGATTTAAAGAAAATATTCTATCATCTATCCTATCTTTGTGAGTCTAAAGTCCTATATGTAACTTATCTTTAACCATAACTAAGGAAATCTATAACCATAACTATATGTCTTCAACTTCATCAAAGACTACAGAAGGATAATATATAAACTCTAGAAATGACAGAGACATCTTGCTACCTGATCAGTCACCTAAAGTTCTTCTGTAATGTTTCATCTTCATCCTAGCCATAGTGTGTCTAGCAGACTCCTCAGCAAAGAAAAAACTTTAAAGTGTCCACCTGTATTGGCAGTTTGTCAGTCACCTTTCTCTGTGTTCTGCAGACTGTCTGGCAGACTCTTCCATGAGGCAGGAACCCTGTAGCACAGTCCATCTTGTATCAGCAGTCATTTCCCTGTGGATCCTGCATGTCTAGTTTATACAGCATACAGCCAAACAGTCCAGACAAAAGCAGTATCTTGCCCAAATGGCTAGTCTTGCCATATTGGGAGTAAACTCCATAACGAGTTTCCTTTGTGGCACAGGAACAGTTATGTCTCACTGTTAAGAAAAACCCTAAACCATTTTAAATGTCATATTCTGTAGGTCACTGAAAGGTTTGAAGAATGCCTATCAATTTAAAATATATCTCTGTATATCTAGAAAACATAACTAACTTATCTATATATTTTGACTACCATAGGTAACTATCTACAATCTGTACTTAATTATACATTACATTTTTAAATGAGGTATATAAACACAATACCTAAACAAGAGAAGAAACATACATATCACAAAATAGACCTAAAATTTGTTATCAATAACTGAAAATCCATTCCAAAACAAATTCATTTCTATCCATAATCCCCTTTTTACTTTTAAAAAGAGATTGCTTGCGATCATTAACCATTTATATCCAACCCCATATAAATGAAAACAAACATTTATAAACAATATTTGGGAATTTGGACATCATTGTTTCCAAACTGCTTCCTGCTTGTAGGGGGCATTGTCATTGAGATCCTAAGACAACACAGAAATTCTGGCTCTAGTGGTCTGCAAGGCTGTCTTGTTCCAGCTGTTTTGAATGTTGGATCATCTGGGACACTGTTTCAGGGGGTCTTGCTTGATCAAACCATGTTAGTCTGGAAGGAATCCACAGTTTTTTCATTTTCTATGGAAACAAAAAATAGAAATCCTTTTCCCAAGTAACCTGTCCTTGGACTTAAATTTTGAAGTCAAAGCATTTTTAAAATATATAAATTAGATTAATTCAGCTGCATTGATAATCAAGTGTATTGTATCAATTATTTCTTATTTAGCAATTCAAAGACAACACAATAGCATACAGTATCCAGACTCTCTCTGTGTTTTCCATCTTTATGTTTTTTATTGTTTTATATTTTCTACTTCTTTTTTTTTTTTCATTTTTTGAGACAGGGTTTCTCTGTGTAACTTTGGCTGCCCTGGAATTTACTCTCTTCACCAGGTTTGCTTTGAAATCACAGAGATCTGCTTGCCTCTGCCTCCTGAGTGTCACCACACTGAACTACTTTCTTTCTTTCTATTTTTTTAACCATTTTATCCTGTTCCTTTTTCTCTCCCAAGCCTATGTGTATTTTAAAACACACTGTAAACCTTTAGAGGTTTTTCTTAATCTGAATGTCTGTATTGTAAATCTTTATCTTTTTCTGGCCACAAATCTTTTGTCTGCTAAACAACATTGCTAAAATGAAAGCCACAGCTCTATTAGTCACTGTCTATCAAAGATGGAGGAGGGTATGTTTACTGCCAGAACTGAGAGCTGTGTTCACTGCCTTGATCTATACTACCATCCAGCAGCATGCTTCTGGCTTGGAGATGTGGTCTTTGCCATTGCTAGCTCTTGTACACACCATTAAGTTGTTAACAGTGCTGTTTAAAAGCCTTGTGGTTTTTTTTTTTTTTTTTTTTTTTTTTGATGCTATTCCGAGTCAGGAAGTCTCCCTTAAAGGAGCTGTGCAAGTCTTTGATTGTCTCTAGCAAAACAGAGCCCAACTGAGAAAAAATGCTGCTATCAAGAAGCCTTGCTTTTCTCTCCTCTTTTGTTTCTAAAACCCCTTTTAAAGCTTTTGTCAAGTTTTAAAAGAAAGTTCTTGGGTTCATGTTGCAGGCACCATTTTGTTATGAGTAGTTTTCCTGACACCCTGGTCCCACAGCTGTACCAGCCCCAAATAACACACATATACACTGAATTACATATAAAGCTGTTGGCCTGTTACTAGCATTTCTTATGGGCTAGCTCTGTCTTAAATATTAACCTATTTATTTTAGTCTAGATATTTCCACGTGGTCTTGGCTTACTGGAGAAAGGATCCAGACCTCTGCTCTTTTCGTCCTACATGTTGAGACTCCTCCTATCTTTCCCCGAATCTTCCTTCTCTCCTAATCCCACCTATCTTGCTTTCCTATTGGCCTACAGTGCTTTATTCATTAACCAGTAAGAGAAACATATTACAGAATGACATCTTCTAGCATGTTAGTTTTAGGAACATAGACAACTCAAAGACATTGCATCACCTAAAAGCCTACATCAGCAGGGGTGATGGCTCACCAAGTCTAAGTCCTTGAAGGTTCCAGCAGAACTTGTAGGCAGCTTTATAGGTCAGTGTCTTCTCTTCAGCAACTGTTACTGCTTCTATAACCTTGGGGAGGGGCCTTGTGAATCTTGCCAGTTTTAGAAACTTCCTGAGTAAGTTTCATTTGCTTCCTGAATTTTAATGAGCCTCTCTCCAGGATGGAATGTTTTAACTTGAAAGAAATTTCTGCATAACCAATATTTATAATAGTATCAAGAGTATTAATGGCTTTAGGGATTGTGTATGCAGTAATTTGGGGGAAATTATAAATTACTGAGTGTCATAAAAGGAAATCTGAGAGGCTTATTTGTTCATGGATAGTAAAATTCAGAGTATACAAATGTGTCAGTTCTGGGTAAAGCATTGCAGGGTAGCTGGCTATATCAGCCAAGGGTTGCATTGTGATCTAAAGAGTCAGAGGTCTTGATCTCACAGAAGGTGGCTTGATTTTGAAGGAGGTAAACTGAGTGTATATACTAAAATTCTACAATAGAAAAATAAGTAAGTACAAAGTGATACATTATTTAGACTTTTTAAAATACAAAGTAGTGAAATATAAAGGCTACTGCCTTGTTCCTCCTATGTTTATAGACAGTATCCTGCTAGAAAGCAGATGGCATAGTCAGGTGGAGGAGGGCAAGGAGAGTTTGAATAATGGTCACATAGGGATGTGAATGGGTTAAAGAAAACCAAAAATGATGGTGAAGCCACTGGGAACAACATTGGTTGTAATTTATGCAGCCTCTAGGATGAAGATAGGAGAGGAGATAGCCACCACTGGAGAAGCTTAAGAGAAATCTAACTATGGAAATGTCAAGAGGCTGTAGTTGTGGCTTCTGGTTGAGCAATACAAGTGCTAAGCAATGGCTCACTAAAGAGAGATCTGGGCAAAAACTATTGCAATTCTTATTTCCCCTCCCACCCTCTAGTCACCTACTGGTGCCTACCATTAGCTAGTTCCCATTGGACTTCTGAGAAGCAGTGATTCAAGGTCCAGTGATTCAAGGGCTAGCAGCGTATTGCTTAAAGTGGGTGGAGGAATAATGATGAGAGTTCAAGGAGTAAGAAGAACACATCCAAATCTCAATGGTTGCCCTCTGTGTCTTGTCTACAACAATTCATCACAGGGCTCTTTGGGAAAGTCTTTTAACTGAATGAGGTTGAGCAAAGATGGACCTGACCTGAGAATAAGTCCCTTGGTGAACAAATGTGTGTGTGTGAATGTCTACGTAATCTAGCTATATACTCCAATCTCAACACTCTGCTGCCTGTGTGTATACCCAGATAACTTCAGTTATCCAGAATCACTGAATTCGACCCAAGCTGTAACTTCATTTCATCATTTCTACAGCGGTCTTAACCACTATGTGAAAAGGACCTCTGTGCTGGTGTCTTCATCTGGATCTCAAAAAAGTCATCATCAAGCAAATATTGAGTGCCTTCTGTGTGCAAGGCAGAACAGGCACAGTGGAAAGACACCCAATAAGACAACCTTACTCTGTAGAGCCCCCATCTTGCCAAGAGAAAATAAAACAAAATAAAACACCAACAAAAACACCTGAAGAATTCAAGGCTAATCTTTTTTATTTTTTATATATTTTTATTTAATTTAGACACAATCTTATCTTACATATCAATCCCAGTTACCTTCCATCCTCCCATGCCCCCCACCACTCTCCCTGTCTACTCCCCAGGGAGGGTGAGACATTCCACAGGGGATCATCAAAGTCTGTCACATCATTTGGGGTTGGGCCTATGCCCTCCCCTGTGTATCTAGGCTGAAAAAGTGTCCCTCCATAGGGAGTGGACTCCCAAAGTCCATTTGTGCACTAGGGATAAATACTGGATACACTCTCAGAGGTCCCTGAAATTTCTTCCCCGAACATTTTCTCTCTGTGGACATTTGATTTCCTTTGTTCCCACATCTTTGTCATTTGAGTTTTCTTGACAAACTTGATCTGGGGGCACTGTCATTATAGGATTCTGGGCACATGCTGGTGTTTATCCAGAGTCATCCCTAACTGCATCACCCTTTAGTAAGAGGGAGGCAGGGAGGAAGTGATTCAGAATATGGACTTATTGCCTTGTTATTTAGCATATGCTTGTTACTCCACACTGAGTGGCTCCATGCTGAGAAGTGCCATTAACAGAACCAGAGAACTGAGCATATTTATAAAGTGTGATCAGTATAAAACCCTCAGCACATTTGCTTGAGGACACAGCTTATGGCGTTTAACCCTTGCAGCTCCACACTCAGACAGTTACATTAGTCAGAGACTGCAGTTTTGACCTTAACTCTCCCCACCTTCCTAGCTATGGAATCTACCCAAGCAGAAAGAAAGGAAATGAAGAGGGGAAAGTGTGGGACCCCATGGGGAGAGGGCAGTTTTCTGCAGTATGCTCAGTCTTTCTTAAAGGCGCCTACACACTCGTATCCTCACAGGCTATAAATGTGCCATGTACTGTGTAGATCCCCTTGTCTCAGAACCTGCTGGTTGCAGCAAAGTCTGCTTGGCCCCTTCCATCCTCCACACCCCTAACTTCTCTGGCCTTTTCAATTGTGATCACTAATTCACTTGCTCAAAGCTCAGACAAAACAACATCAATAACAACAACAACAATGAAACAAAAACAAAACAAACAAACAAACAAACAAAAAACACATTTCTCCCACTAGCTGTATCTATAGGACACAGCAGATTCAGTCAGACATAGCTGCTTTGTCTATTTTTCCATTTATCTAAAGGCTACTATGGACTCTTAAAAGGCTGTCCTATTGGGCCATTCCAGGATCCCTGACAAGTAGTTTAGGCAGAGTTTGGAAATATGCATTTAAAAATAAAATTTGTGGTGCATGCCTTTAATTCCAGCACTTGAGAGGCAGAGGCAGGCAGATCTATGTGAGTTCAAGGCCAGCCTGGTCTGCAGAGTAGTGCCAGGACAGCCAAAGCTACACAGAGAAACCCTGTCTTGAAAAACTAAAAACAAACAAACAAACAAATAAATAAATGAAAAAAATTTGAAAAAAGGAGTTTGAGTTGAGCATAGGTAGATAGTCACTGTATATTCCCTTTCTTTCCTGTGGTAAAAATGGGAGTCTGTATGATGGATGCTCTGGAGAGAGTTTACCAAAATGAAAAGGAGAGGTGGTACAGCCTACCTTTTATACAAGTCCCTGCTCATATGCCACCGCTCTCACCTTTGGGGAAAATAAGGTGCCAGGTAGTCAGGCTTCTGGCATTTGAAGAAGGTTGCTGTTGGCTGTTACAGGCAGGTTTTTCCTGCTGGCCCGCCGCCAGCCTGCCCGCCACTGGTCTGGTGGGCCGGCCCCAAATAACACGCTGAGACTCTGTACTTGATACAATCCTGTTGGCCAGTTACCATTATTGTTTATGGGCTAGCTCTGCCTTAATTATTAACCCATTTCTACTTATTTAAGTATTTCCACGTGGTCATCATATTGGGAGCTGCGGCTAGCATCTTCCTTCCTCCCGGGTCTACATCTTGACTCCTCCTTACCACTTCCTCTTTCCTCCTCCTAGTCTCCTAGCCTTGCCTATCTAGTTTTCTATTGGCCAACAGGGCTTTATTAATTAACCAGTATGAGAAACATATTTACAGAATAACATCTCCCATCAGTTGGCTCTACGTCTGTTGGGAACTGTAAGGCTTTTAGGGCAGGAGGCAGGGAAAGTCAGCTTCAGAGCCTGCCCTACAGATAGCCTGACTACCCCTAAAAGCTCCTGTTGCTGTGTGAGAAGCCTCCAGCTCTTTCAAGAGCCCATTCACTGCCTGCACTGGGGCACTGGACACAGCCAGAATGAGGCAAATGTGAAGCCCTGCTTTTGAGAACGGTTTCCATGGATGCCACCCAGACCTTGGCTCCCGAGGCACATGCAAGCATTTGCATCTGTTTTTCCACTTGGCTTGCTCCTTCATGCCCAAAGCTAGAGTCTGGGGATTCCCATCTGGGTTCTACCTATAATGGGTTGTATGACCTTGGGGCAGTTTCTTAACCTTGGGGTCTTGTTTCTTCAGCTGTAAAATGAGGGGCAGCACTGGCTAGTCCCAACAGGCCTTCTAGCTTTGCTACTCTGAATTTTGTGAGCACAACATTCCATGTTTCTTTTCTTTATCTTAATATCCTTGGCTTGCCATCAGGAAGAGTCTGAGCATCAGTGAAAAATGACATGGTCTGTAGACTAGCTGGACCTGGAGGCAGGACTGGTGAAATTGGTCCAGCTCATGCCAGCACTGGGACCTCACTTCATTCTGGAGCTGAAACTCTCTGGTCAAACATCTGAAAGAAGTCCACATAATCAGACATCCAAATTGGATCTGGCCCCAAGGAAGCCATAGCCCCAGGCAGCCAAGCAGTCAGGTGTCAGGGCAAGGTCTATTTTGAATCCTGGCTGCCAATCCCACTTGATCTCAAATGTGTAATCTTTAACTCCTCACTTGCTGGCTCATCTTGAAGAGCAAAGGAGAAGCCAGGCTGAGGAATCAAGAACAGCAATTTACTCATGGTAATTTTGGATTATTCATTCTCATCTCTGGTCCTCTGTTTCTCCAGTAACAGTTTTGTAGGGATTGGTGATACAAGGTGAATCTTGGAATTCTGCTCATAGAAATCCTATGAGCATCAGGGCACATTCTCAGTGCTATTGTAGTGGTCTGTTTGCTACTGTGGCTATTGCTGGTTGTGCTGAACTCAGTCGGTATTGCTTTTCTTCAACTATCTTTTCCTAGATTTAAAGGCATTTTTCAGTGTTTTGCTGATAACAGAAGCATTGCCAGATACAAAAGGGATTCTAGACAGAGAAATCAAGAAACTCAAAGCAAGCCTGATTTTATTTGGGTCATTTATATGTGTCCTTGACAAATCAACTAATTTCTTGAGCCATCTTTTGTGGTCCTGAGCTTTTTGTTAATTGTGTCAGTGTTTTTGTCTCATCAGGTAAACAGGGAAGAGGGGGTTGAGTTAGAATTCTCCCTGTGTACATCCAGATCAGTGGCCCTGAGGACTGAGATATCAGGGAGAGCAGCCAGTATAATGTCCAAACCCTTAGGTGCAGAGGGCAAGTGGGAGCCCCAGAATCCTCTTCTGCCCCAGCAAGCAGGTGTGCCCCACCCTTGTCTCGCAGCTACAACCTGACAAGTGACTATTGACACATTGTGTGCAAATGAAGGTGGTGGGTGAGCAGCTGCTGATCCTAATGGCAGCGTGGGTAGTGGAGGCGGGCCAGTCCCAGCAGAGTGACAGCTGTGGTACCCAACACTGTCAGTGCAGACACTGAAGGCCTCTGTTCCCCAAGTCTGCCCACATTTGTGCACCCTGTCACTGAAGGGTGACAAGCCCAAACACAGGGGCCTCGCTTTCTTATGCTAATGCTGCGTAATGACAGCTTTCTCAGCCCACCAGGTGTGGCAGCCACCACAGGCAGCCCTCCACCCCCACTTCTGGGCTTCCCACTCCAAGCTCTGGGCCCCACTCAGGATTGAGCCAGCTGGAGGGCAGCCTTCTCTTGTTCCAGCCAGGAGCATCTTGGGCCTATGGGGAGCTGGCTCTGGTTGTGTAGATCTTAATGAATAGTTACACAGGATACCATTGGGCTCCTGTGCTTTTGTCTGTCTCCATTCTTCCATCCTTCACCTTGCCTTCTAACCACAACCATCTAAGCACACTGCAGTCTTCCACACTTCTGCCTTTGATGACTGGAACATAGCAGCTAGTCCACAAATGAAAGATAAATGGATAAATGAATGAGAGGCATGCATGTGTATGAAAGTTCTCTAACCTGTAAATAAGTCTAAGAATTGACCATCATTCTCATGGAAGAAGCCATGTCCCAAGGGCATGAACTTTCTCACAAAAGCTGCCCAAAGGATTCTGTTGCCTTCTTGGAAGAGCAGGTGAGCTGCACAACCGATGATTGCCCTAGTGCAGCCTTTGCAGCTTGATTCCCCTCAGTGTTATCTGGCTGATTCCAAAGCCCTGTTCTAAGTCAACTCTGGTTGCAGTTAGTTAAATGTTTAACATGTGTGTCCCCAGGTTTTCCAGCCTGAGGGCTAGAGCTAAAAGTCACTCAGAAAGTCTTGTTTTCTTTCTGGAAACTTGTAAGAATTTCTCTTTAGAGTTTGGGAATTTCATAAGATAACCAGAGTTCATGCCCCTTTTCTTCAGGTGACTGCAGGGCTGGATGAACCCTTCCCATCTGGAGTTTGGGCCAGCACAGGCTAGACCCTCCCTGCATAGTTCTTTTCTCCCATCTGTTTTTTCTCTCCATTTGTTGTTGTTGTTTTTCTGACAAGCTTCTTGTGGAATCTTCTGGACCCGTCTATGTCTCTTATGATTCACAAATTGGTCTTCTTTTACAAATTTAAATTCTACAAATTATGTGTTTATGTTAGGGATGATTTTTAAGCTTTTGTTTTTAAGTGGTTACCAACTTAAATCTCCAAGGTGGCTTTTCACCTTTTCAAATTTCCCACTAAAATTTTTAAATTCTGAAAACAGACCACCTTCCTACAAAAGGCTTCTTTGTTCATTTATGTCTTTTTGAGATGGAGCATTACTTTCCTACATTTTTAAAAATCTTTTATTTCTACGTATTCTAATTCTTCTGCCTTAGTGAGACTCACTCCCAGTTCTTTAGTTCAGCATCCTCTTATTAGGTTTTTGGGTGTCTTTAAGCAACATGAGTATTCTTTGTTTTCTTATGTGTATAAATTCCTTTTGTACCTGTATCAATGGGATACAAATTCTCTTTTTCTGGGGGAGGGGTGAGGATCTGTGTTCTGTCCTCACCCAGTCTTGCCTCCTTGCCCAACCCACTCTTTCCTCTATAGATCTAGATATTCTTCAGTCTCTCTTAATTACATGAAAGGCCAAGCATCCATCATCCCAGAATACCCAGTGGGAAAACTCAGGTCACAGGATCGTTCTTTGGAGCTCAGCATACTCTACTAGAATCCCAATAATCCTCCTGAGTCCTTTCTTTTCTCAAAGATGTGGTGATGCTTTGTTTAGCTGTTACTATAATGAAATGTCTATGATAAGCATTCATTTTTTTTCACATAGTTGTAGAGTTTCCAGCCTATGGTCATTTAGCCTAGTTATATCATGATGTAGTACATGACAGAACAAACACTTTCACTTATGGCCATGAAGCAAAAATAAGAGGAAGGGATATGGGTCCTACAATGGCCTTCAAGAGCCCCTAAGAACTTCCCACAAGGGTAAAGCTCTTACAAGCTCCTCTACCTTCTCATAGTGTCACCTTAGGGACCATGTCTTCACCACATAATCCTTTGTGAGACATTAACTATACATGCAATCACAGATGCCACCTCATGTGCCCTTCTTGGTGACACTTAGATTTCCAGCTGCATCTTTCTTCTTCTCCGCTCATGGATGATCCTCCCCTTTCTCTGCTGCTGGTCTCCCCATACCCTACACTCACCACAGCTGCTTTCTAGAGGCAGCATATTTTGCTCCTCTTTCTGAACTTACAATAGCTTCAGGACAAGTCCTCATTTGCTCTGCTCTGGCAGTTCACAAAGACAATGTCTTTCAGAGATGTCTGTTATGAGTAGTTTCCTGCCAGCCTGGTCCCACAGCCACACCAGTCCCAATTAACATACAGAGACACTGTATTAGATATAAAGCTGTTGGCCTGTTACTAGTGTTTTTTTTTTATTGGCTAGCTCTATCTTAAATATTAACCCATTTCTATCACTCTAAGTGGTCTTGGCTTACTGGAGAGAGGGTCCTGAGTTCTGTTCTCTCAAGTCCCTACAACTTGAATCCTACCTCCCCCTGAATACTTTGTCTTCTAATCTGGCCTATCTTGCTTTCCTATTGGCCAACAGGGCTTTATTCATTAACCAATAAAAGAAACACATTTGCAGAATGGCATCTCCCATCAGATGTCCATGTTTGTGGAGCTTGTGACTGTAGATGGGAGCAAGGGAGGTCTCTTTGCAGGTGTGTTAGGTCATAGAATGGGCAAAGAAAAGGTGGTAGAATGTGATTATAAGGATGGAGGTGGAAATCTTGGTGCTAAGTGAAATAAGTCAGGTACAGAAAGATGTAGTGTTTGATCTCACTCATATGTGGAATCTAAAAATAATGGTCTCACACAAGTTGAGAATGAAGGGGTATGGGTTATGAGAAAGGCACAGTGTTGCAGGATCCAACAGGTGTCCCTTTGGGGTGGAGGAAAGTGGGCACAACACCAAAGACACAGGCATTGAGAACAAGTTAAAACAACAAGCTCAGTTTACTTCAGGGAAGGGTAAGCCTTATATACTCCTCAAGCCAGCCTTAAGAAGGAGAGCCACTGAGCTGGCACCTGCTGAGCTGATGTCTGTAGGTTCACATCATCTCTTGTCAGACTTGGCTGCTGTTGTCAAGGCCCTCTGGCAGACCCAGGCTGGCTGTTAGAAAATATCTACTGTGCATGTGCTGATGATCAGTCTAGGCCAACTTTCAGGAGATACCTACTGCACATGTTCTAGGATAGCTGTCAGACCCACTGAGGCTTAGTCTTCCCACAGCTCAGGAGAGTAGAAGCCAGTGAAGCTGGGAAACTGAGTGATCAAAGGGTGTTAAATTACTAAGATATGATTAACAAATTGTGCTGTGCTATTGAACAAAAAGATGACTCTGGATGACAGTGGTGTATTGGTGTATTGTTAATTTCAAATTGCTAGGGCAGATTTTGATTTTCCACCATAAATAAATGATTATATATATATATATGTAGATGTATAATTACTCATATATTACATATATGAGGTTTTATATATATGAGGATATATGTGTGTGTATCAAATGCAAATGTACATGTTGTATTAAAACATCACATAATACCACATGAATATGTACAATTTTGTGTGTCAATTAAAATAAGTTTAAATATAAAAAGATCCCTATGTCTCAATTTAGTTGTTTTACCCTTCTCTATTGGGCATTTATTTTAGGCTTCTAAAAGCCCTGGAACACACAGTATTATAGAGAGGTTGCCTTTTTTGGTGTTGTAATTAGAATCAGATACTTTGTTTCACAGTAAACTTTTAGTGGCAAAAATAACATTACCATGACAGGTTAGACGGGAATGTTACTGAGGGATTGGTGACAGGAGCTGACTCCAAGAGATAAATAATCTTGATTTACCATGGCAGCCTAATGACAGATGAGCACAGATGGTGAAAACCCTCCACCTGGAATGCTGCTCAAGTCAATCAATCATCAATCAGTCAATCAGTAACTATTTATTGATCTCTCGTTTTGGCTAAGAACACTGAATTCTAAATCCAAGTTTTCTAGGCCCCAGCAACTTAGCTTTGGGAAATTTCCCAGACCCCTCTTAGCCTTGATTCCCATTGTTTTTAGAGAAATTGTGGACTAAAACTCAATGGGTTGTACGGCATCAGATGAATTGTAATAGTAAGGATCAAAGTGAAGGTCAGCTGGTACTGCTGTAGTTTTGTGGTTATCACTGTCCCTGTGGTTACTATGATGATTGTAGAAGTGTGGACCATCTGCAGGTGTTCAAGTATTTTCCCTCTGGTTGATTTTATGGTGTAGGTGGATCAGGTAAGCTTGAAAGTAATGACAAGGTAATTTTGTGGTTCGAATATGAGGTATATCCCATAGCTTCCTGTGTTGGGGATTTGATGGGCTTTTGGGAAGAGGTCAGATTCTGAGAGCTCTGGCCTCTGTAGTTGATGAATCCCTGGATGGATTCCCAGTACACACATTTAAAAATAGCCTGAAGTAGTGGCCTGAGCTTATAATCCTGGTACCAGGAGAGGGGAGACAGGCAGAACCTACAGAAATCACAAGGTAGTCAGTCAGCCAACCAGGTTCAGTGACAACTCCTGTTTCAAAAATTAGGTAGAGTTAGGCTGAGGAAGACTTGTTTGACATTTGTCCAACCATGCCCAAAGAAAAACATTGTCTCTAGAGTTATCTATTATAATTTCAACTTTCATTATCACTAAATTTTATGTAGAGCAGGAACTATTTAACGTTAGTCATTCTCATGACGCATTACATCATTATTACCACTTTATTTCATGATGAACCTGGACAAAGATAGTTGTTGTTAATTTATTTTCAATTTTGTGTAAATGGAGATTTGTCTCCCATCCACCAGTTCCAGAATAACCACTCTAAGGCTTAATATTAATTATAAATGTTTGGGCAGTGGCTCAGGCATATTACTGACTAGCTCTCACAATTACATTAACCCATTTCTATTAGTTTATATTTTATCTTGAGGCTCATGGAATGTTACCTCACATCTTGCTTCTTTCTTTGGTGGCTACATATTGTCTCCCTGACTCTGCTTTCTTCCTTCCTTTCTTTCTTTCTTTCTTTCTTTCTTTCTTTCTTTCTTTCTTTCTCTATCTCTGGATTTCCCACCTAGCTATATTCTGCTCTGTCATAAGACAAAATAGCTTTACTCATCAACCAATAAAAGCAACACATAATCCCAGGATACAGAAGGATATCCCACATCATCTCCTCTTTTCTGTCTAATTAAAAAGGAAGACTTTAACTTTAACATAGTAAAATTGCATATAACAAAAACATTTATCAAGCAAGAATTACAGTTACAAATTTGTATTTGGTAAAATTAAAGAAAATACTCTATCATCTATCCTATCATTGCGAGTCTAAAGTTTTATATCTAACTTATCTTTTATTATAACTAAGGAAAACTATAATTACAAGTATCTAGTCTTCAACTCCATCAAAGACACCGGAAGGATATAATATTACCAAAAGTAAACAGGAAATGCATTATAAAACTCTAGAAGTGACAAAGATGTCTGGCTGCCTGGATAGTCACCCAAAGTTCTTCTGTAATGTTGGGACATCCATCTTTAGCCTACAGGCCTAGAGTGTCTGGCAGACTATTAATTTGTTTTTGACTACACATTACATTTTTAAATGAGCTGCATATACATAATACCTTAAACAAGAGAAGAAATATATATACATATATATGTATGTACGTATATGAAAATTAACCTCAAATCTGTATCAATAAACCAAAACCAAAATATGAATAATGTCATATTCATTTCTATGTCATGTTCCCTTTTTTTCTTTAGAAAGAGATTGACTGTGACCATTAACCATTTGTAACCAACCCCCTTTAAATGAAAGTAAACATTTATAAACAATCATTTTTGGAATATTCTAGACTACTTTGCTGATTGGGGGCACTGGTAATCTTATGGGGATCCTGAGAAAATTTAGAAATATGGTCAAGTTTGCTTGGGATGTCCTGCATGGTTGATCCATCTCAGCCAGCACTCTTGAAGTTGATGTGGATGTTGGATTACCTGAGCCATTGCTTCCATTGGAAACCCCTCAGGGGGTGTTGTTTAATCAAACAATATTAGCATGTAAGGAATCAATCACAGGCTCTCATCTTCTGTGGAAAAAAGAATCAGAATCTCTTTTCCAAAGCAACATACCCTTAGACTCAATGTTTGAAGTCCAGATACCTTTAAAATATATATGTTGGTTTAGCATAGCCACCCTCACAATTAAATATCTCTCTGTAGTTAGCTCATTAACAGTCAGAAATTAAAAGAAAACACAATAATATACATAATACAGACTCTTCGTGCATTTTTCATCTTTACATGGCCCATTATAATTATTTTTACTATTTTTCTTCAAGGACCTTAATTATCCTTAAATTATTTTTTTCACCTGTGACTCTACTTATTATATCCTCTCCCTCTTTACCCCATGCACACTTATCAAACATTCTGTGATCTATTTAGAGGCCTCTTTTGTTTGAATCTGTTCTTAATGTGTAATCCTTTTCAGACCAGGAGAGGTTTTAAAATACCAAGAGGGCATGCTAGGACTTATCCCAGCTTTGGCTCTTGGATCTTCCCAGCTCATATTTCCAACATAGCAGAGGTATGTTCACTGCCAACTCTGGAATCCATGCTCACCACCCCAATTCTAGGGATGCAGTGGGAGTTCATGACTCTATCAAGCAACTTACAGCATGCTGTTCCTAAAACCCATTCAAATGCTTCATAGCAGGACCTCCTAAAAGAGCTGTTTCTGCCCTGCCATGCTACATGAACCAGGAAGCAATCTCTTAAAGAAGTTTCACATCTGTTTGTTGACAGCAAACAGAAACTATCTGAAAAGATGCGGCTACCAAGAAGCCATGCTTGACCTTGTTCTTTTGTGTTTAGAATCCCTTTTAAAGCTTTTGTCAGTTTTTACATGGAAATTCTTGCCAAACATTTGTGTGCCACTTGTAAATGAAGCTTTGTCTCCCTCTGCCTGTTCCCAAATAATCACTCTAAGGCTAACATTAATTATAATTGTTGGGCTAGTGGCTCAGGCAAATTACTGACTAGCTCTCACAATTAAATTAATCCACTTCTATTAGTTTATATTTTTACCATGAAGCTTGTGGCTTGTTACCCCACATCTTGTTTCTCCAATGGCTACATGGTGTCTCCCTGACTCTACCTTCTTTCCTTTTCTCTATCTTTGTTTCTGCCCTATCATAGGCCAAAACAGCTTTACTCATCAATCAATAAAAGCAACACATATTTGTAGCATGAAGAAGGACATCCCACATCACTTCGAAAGGCTGACAATTCACACACACACACACACACACACACACACACACACACACACACACACACACACACCACAGCCTATGCTCTCAATAATTGGGGGAAGTATCACCAAGTCCTTCCTTCCTATTGGTTGCCCCTTCTCACAGAATATTGCAAAAGCTTTATTAAACTACCTATTTGCCTACTGTTTTCGAAGAATGCTCAACTGATGGAATATGTCATTCTGTAAATATGTTTCTCTTATTGGTTAATGAATAAAGCACTGTTGGCCAATAGGAAAGCAAGATAGGTGAGACTAGAAGACGAGGAGGATTTGGGAAGTAGTAGGGAGGAGTTTCAAGATGTAGGACTAACAGGGTAGAATCCCGGATCCTCTCTCCAGTAAGATAAGACCACGTGGAAATACTTAGATTAATAGAAATGAGTTAATATTTAAGACAGAGATAGCCAATAAGAAATGATAGTAACATGCCAATAGCATTGTATCCAATACAGTGTCTCTGTGTGTTATTTGGGGCTGGTGTGGCCCTGGGTCCAGGCTGGCGGGCAAACATGCTTGTAACATTCAACCACATTTGAGGAGTCTTTTGCCTACCTTATTCTTCCATGGCTTTTGATTTTACTCAGGATAACCTGCTTCTAAAGATGAGTAAGCTTTCCTTGCCTGAACCCCATCACTCCACATAAACTGCACTCCTCATGTATACAGAGTGTCACTTTCAAATTTAAGTCCTCTGCAGGCACCAGGATTGACAACTACAGCCCAGGTCCTTAATTTCATAGCAGTCAACATCTGAATGAGGGGTAGTGAGCAAGTCTCCCTGGATGCTTTGTTGGTTTTCAGCCATGCACAGGGAATTGTGGGGCAGCTGGATGACAACCTAGCATTTGGGATCTCTGTGGGCCTGCCCGGGTATTGTGTGATACAGGCTTTATCTTAACGTGGTCATAATTTACGAGTTCACAATTTTAAACTCTATCCAAATCCATCAGAGTCTGAATCCACTCACCCTTGGCAAAACGTGAATATGTGTTTTTAAAGCAAACGACTTGGAAAGTTTATTTAAAAAAAATCTCAAAAGGCATTTTTTTGACATCAAATAACTCACAAAACCCAATGTTTTTGTGATTTAAATGAATCAGAAACATATGGATTACATTTTCTTTAAATTGCTCTCAAGATTAAAAATCAAGGGGAAAAAAGTGCCCTGGGCCAAATGTGTTTTGGGGGTTTTTCCAGGACAAAGTATGGTTGAAACCGAGCTGAACAGCACCCGCAGTGGTGCGGGGGTATCCAGGCCTTGAAACTGCCATGGGCTTAATCCCAGAGCATCCATCCTCACTCTGGATTCCAGGCAACCACACAGACCACCAAACACAACCCTAATAACAAACACCAACACTGAAGATGTCTGCGCATTTTCAGTTAGCCAAAAACAAACAACACACTTCAAAGCCAAACTAAAGATGTCTTTTTTTAAAGTTCTCCCTGCAGGGTCTGAAAGTGGTTAAAAGAGAAATTACATTGGAAAAAGGAGCTGTTTTAGGCATTATTTAAAAGTAGGCAGAGATGGGTCTGCTGACAGCCAAGCCACCTGGAGCAGGAACCCAGCTCTGGATCGTCTTCCCCAGGCTCACATGTCAACCTCAGTACAGTTTTGCTTGCTCTAAAACAAGCTGGGAGAAACCAACCTGGAAGGCACAGGGTGGGTGAATGTGAGAACTTAGTTCTGTGCAAAAGACATCTGGATTTCAGTTCTACTGTAGACAGAAGTTTCTGTGCCACCCTGTTCCAAAGCAGTTAAGTTTCAAATAAACACAAAGAGGCTTATATTAATTATAAACTGTTTTGCTGATGGCTCAGGCTTCTTATTGGCTAGCTCTTTCTGTTAATCTATGTATCTCCACATGGTCTTGGTTTAATGGAGAGTGCCTGGACATCCCACCTCCCTGGGGCTACACCGTGTCTCCCTCGAAACTCACTCTGTCTTCTTCCCAGAATTCTCCTAGTCTGGTAGCCCCACCTATACTTTGTGCCTGGCTACATCTTGTCTTTCCACTGGCTGAAACAGCTTTATTCATCAACCAGTAAGAGAAACATATATTCACAGCATACAGAAGGACATATTCCATCAGTATACTCCTTGCTCTGGACTTTTGCCAAGCAGCACAGAGTCAGTTTCATAATCAGATTGACCAAACCACATCTTAAAGCATCTGACATACCAGTTGGATTTTGCCTCTTTTACATCAGTTTTTAATTTTTGATCAAATTATTTGAATGTCCAATTTTGCTTTTCAATTTTAAAATAGTGAACCTACCCTCCGCCCCCCCTTTTAAAAAAATATTTACAATTCCTTGCCTTGCCCAGGCCTTGCAGGTAAAGAGGCTTTGGAAGAACAAACTCAGTATAGATTTGCTGGCTTTTCCTAGCTGGTACTCTCACAGAAAATTTTCACACTGCCTTCTGTCCTTCATCTGAGTTTTAATTTCATGACCTAAATTTAAGACTTTTACTACAGTTACATTTATTATGCCTTTTTAAAAAATCAAGTTTCACATCAGATCTCTGAAATTGTTATACATTTCAAACAAACCATATATTTGTTTGACAAATATTTATTGAGTTCATACTATGTAGCGGGTATGTATTTACTGAAGACACATCTGTAAACAGTTCAGTCCAGAGAGGGTGAGTACATGCATGGACAAACAAGGTAATTTGAGGTAGTGGTGAGGACTATCAGGGATACAAAATGGAGATGTGGTGTGTGTGTTACTGAGTGCTGTAGTGACCGAGTGTGTGAGGAGAGAGGGAGGGAGGAGAGAAGGACACAGAGGGACCAAGACAAACTCAGAAAATGATGATCTTTGGGAGTGCTGTATTTAACTGAAGCCCTTGTAGGAAGAAGCAGTGAGGTTTGTGAAAGGCTAAGAGAGTGCTCCATGCTGGGTGGTGGCGCACGCCTTTAATCCCTGCACTTGGGAGGCAGAGGCAGGTGGATCTCTTTGAGTTTGAGGCCAGCCTGGGCTACAGAGAAATCCTGGTTTGAAAAATGAATGAATGAAAGAAAGAAAGAAAGAAAGAAAGAAAGAAAGAAAGAAAGAAAGGAAGGAAGGAAGGAAGGAAGAATGGAAAGTGCTCCTGGCGGAGGGGACAGTGATGATAAGGACCTACAATCATGGACTGTTTTATCCACCGAGGAAGGAAACTGAGACATCTATGGTTTCAGTTAGAGACACCATGTGGTATGGGGCCAGAGGGATAAGTAGGCATCCAGTGCATAGTTTTGTTGACCACAACACTTCTCCCTGTTTTATTACAGACAGAGAACTTTCCAGTCTCAAATGGGCGTAAGAGTGGTCTGGATAAAACTATTGCAAGTTCTGCAGTCAATGCTGGGGAAATGGTTCAGTCAGTGAAGTGCTGTCTGACTTCAATCCCAGAGCACTTGTAAATTCAGTTCAGGAAAGGTGGAGACAGATAGAGCCTTGGGACCTGCTGGCCTAGACTTTTTGGTAAGCTCCTATCTAATGAAAGGCCCTGTTTCAAAAATAAAAGGGGATGAGACATGAAGAATAATACCTGAAGTTGACCTCTGACCCTTACATGTGTTGGCACCTACCCCTACCAATATATGAACACACACACTCACACACACACACACACACACACAGACACACAAATAAAAAAAATCAGTATCAAGTTGAAGACTTTACAGAGTCTTCAGTATGAAGTAGTGTCTATCATGACCACTAAAAGATTGATCTTTGCAATAATCTAAACATGATGAAAGGAATATGACAAAGGCTATAATATGGCCAGTATTACTAGTGAACATTGCTATAATGGACTTCAGTGCTACAAGTGTTAAGCATTAGTAGATGAATATTTCATGTCCCAATGAAGTAGAAAGGCAAAGACAAAATTAACATGAGAAAACACCACAGGCATTATATTGTGTATCCCAGAATCCCTCGCCAGCAGTGCTGACCTGGTTACCTATAGATTGCTCACCTTGATGGCATCTATTGCATTCTTAATATCACATTCCTAAGAACAAAGAACTGATTTAGTTGCAGCTGTTATTAGCAGCATTAAAAGGACAAGCACTTGAAAATAATCAAAGCACTAGGGATAATGCTCAAGTGTGGAGTGCCTGCCTAGCACACACAGGGCTCTGGGTGGTCTCTCTAACACCAACAAAAGAAAATAATGAAATCAGTTAATGGAATTTACAATGTATTTGTTGATGTGGAAATACTGTACTTCTTGAGTCAATGAAACTGGACAACTGGACAACTAGATGTGTTACTATTACACATATTTGTATTAGCTTCTTCAGGTTGATGTAATGAACTGGCAGCTTAAGCCAATAGATACTGATTCTCTCATAGTTCTGGAATTCAGAAGTCTGGAACCCAGTTGTCACTAGGGCAGTGCATCCCTGGAGGCTCTGGGGGAGAACCACTCTTTGCTTCTTGACTTCCAGTAGTTACTAGAATTCCTTGGCTTATGTATTCATCACCCTAGTCTCTGCTTCTTGTTTCATTTTGCCTCTATATGTGTCAAATCTCCTTCTGCCTCTCTCTTATATGTATATATATGATGGAATTCCATGAGAATCTGTTCATATCAGCATCCTTGATTTAGTCAGATGTATGACATCTTTATATTAATGGGCAATATTCATAGGCCCTGAGGATTTGGACATGGGCATATCTTATCAATGTATTACAATCTTATAAAGAAGAAATACAGACAAAATTCTTCAAATACAATTTTTGAAAAATGCCAATCTTTTCTTCCTATAAAAATAATAGAGAAGATATTAGGATTCACTATAAAAAAAATAGCGAAGTAGAGAATAAGTCAATGGGAGCCAATAACTTGTCGGCACATCCAGGAAAGCTAACTATAATTAAATATAACATGAAATGACATCTTGATAATAGGAGCATTGTCAACATCCACAACCAACAGCATCCATTACAAATGTTAACTTGGCATTTCAGCAGCACTCTCTTTTTACACATTAATTAGCAAGTTCCTCATCAGTTAGAAGATTCTAGAAATACAAATGACTTGTGCTAGAAAAAGTCACCAGATCAGTCAATATGACTGCTCTTCCTCCACACTGACATTACCTGATGAAGGGTCAGCATTAATGGGAAAGGTGTCCTGATATTGGTATTGAGGTGAACTGAGTGAGGCTGATTCAAGGCACCTATTGATTGTCCTATTTTCTACTAAGGTGTAACGAACTAATAGAACTATCCAACAGCTCAAGTGACTAACACCTCTTATGACTTCTATGACTATGTCTCATTAAACAACAACAAAAAACTCTAGTCAGTTGAGTTTAACAGTGTTATATAATCTTCTGTGGGCAGAGGAGCCTTTTAGATGCGAAAGAATCCCTGTTTCTTATCCTGTTCTTTCTAAAAAGTGAAGCTAGCTCACCATCCTCTGCCTCCCTCTGCCATAACTTACGGTAGCTCTCAGGTTTTAGAGGTTCTCCATCAGGGCCCTTGAGTGTTCATCTTCTCTGGACCGGTCTCCACTGTGCATCTCCCAGACTTCCCCAAGTACTCCCTTAGGGATGCAGCAGAGAAAGGTATTGAGAAGGAACATGTCCTGCACTTGTTTCTATTTCCTTAAGATCTAGTACTGCCATGTGTGGGCTTTGAGGCTCTCGAAGGCCATTCAGGGAAAAACACATTGAAGCTGGACCACAGGGCAGCATCAGTCCCGGAATTTAACAAAGACTGATGTGCCTGTGAAGACTCTTTGTTTTGAGGAGCCCATGCACTTAATATTCTTGCTTGCCCTGTATTTTCTGTCTCTTTTTTCTTCCCTTCCTAAGCTCTGCAGATACTTTAAGTAATGTGACTCAGGTGGAGGATGACTTCCCTGCAGGGACTATGAGATAGATGCACAACAGGAAGGCACTTCCTTCCAGCAGCTTGCAGTTACTTTCTGGTCTTTATGCCATGTGGCCCTTTGTGACTTTAGCAATCATAAATTGTACTTTTATGTATCGTACCTTTGTGGTTCAAGCCAAGAATTCTATTTCCTTTTTTCCTCTCTGAGGAAAGGGTGAGGAGCACCAGTGATGAGAACAAAGACTGTGTTTGACCACGCCAGAGAGGACAATTCTTATGACATGCTGGAAGTCAATTTTTGTCAGAAAAGGAGAAGAAACACTGTGATTACAAACTAATTTTAAAATGAATAAAGATACACTTCTTACTGCAAAGTGTTTAGATTCTTGCATTGACAATTTCCTGTATCTGTATTGATTGACCCCTGAAGTCACGATAGCATATGAGCAAAGAACAAACTTTGCTGTACCTTAGACTCATCAGGGGAGTGATTTTACTTCTTTTATTTTTCTGTCTCTGTCTGTCTCTGTCTCTGTCTCTCTGTCTCTGTCTGTCTCTGTCTCTCTCTCTCTCTCTCTCTCTCTCTGTGTGTTCACCTGCGTGAGAATGGGCACGTGTGTGCTATGGATGTGGCTGTGGAAATCAGGACAACCTCAGAAATCAATCCTCATCTTCTTTGTTCAGGTAGGGTCTCTTGTCACTCACCACTGTAAACTCCAGGACAGCTGGTCCACGAGCTTCTGCAGATTTTCCTGTCTGCCTCCCATCTTGCTGGAGAAGTGCTGGACTTATAGATGCATGCTAGCAGATCTGGCTGTACCTGAGTTCCAAATATAAGTTCTCATACTTGCACAGCTATCTCTTTATCCATGAAACTACCTTTCCAGTCCTTCAGTGGGAGAGATTTTAGAAGCATGAAGTCCTCAGCTATATCTGTTACCAGTTACATTAGAATTTCTAGGGCTGAGGCTCACAAGCATCAGTGCGATTTCAACTCCTCCTGTGACTCCATTGCAGCTGAGTCCCAGACTCATCACTTCTGTCACTTGTGCTCATCCTTCATTGGGGAAACCTGGTCCTATACATCCAAAATGGATAGTTATTTATCCTGGTTCCTTTAGAATGCAATTCCTCACATGTGCATACGCCATCCTGCTGTAATTATTTAAACCTGGGTTTGGACAGAAGTGGTAAAATGGGAAAGAGAAGTAGAATGACTGACATTTCAAAGTCTTTTGGTTTTCATTATGCTCCCACTGATATTTGGAAAGAGACTTTTGGTGAAGCGTTCTAATTTTTATTCTAAGAAGAACTGAAGAGTCACAATCAGAGGACCAGTTAGATCCAATCTAATTGTACATTGCATCAGCTGTGACACAGGGTAAGTGAGCATGGAATCAGGCCAGCCAGCAGGTCTCTGAGGTAACAAGGTAGCTTGGTGATATATTTGAAAGAAATGTACAAGCCTGTCACAATGGAACCAGAGAGCCTGTCTCAGTTACTCTTCTGTTGCTGTATTAAAAAACAGTATTTTGCCTTACAGTTTCAGGAAGTTGGCTTCATAATAGTTGGGATGTCGTGGCAGTGGGCAGTGGGCTTAGCAGGAGGAGTAGGGAGCCGAGGGTTCACACCATAAACAGAGAAATGAAGCAGAGAAAATGAATTGGAAGCGACTAGAGGAGTTTAACTTTTAATACTCCATCATGACTGCATCACCTAAGCCTCCCCAAACAGCGCCACAAACTGGTGACTGAGTGTTCAAATCCCTAAGACTATGGAGACCATTCATTCAAATCACCTCAGAGCCTCTAATGGTGTGTTGCACAGTATAGGTGAGAGCAATTTACAGGAACTCATGAATTTCTGTCAGATCATTCAGATAGAGATGTGTGGAGTGATGGAGGCAGATGCTTGAGACAAGTGGGAATGAGTGGGAAGAAACAGAGAGAAGGTGCCTGATGCTGCTTTAAAGCAACACACCTCTTTTCCACATAGCAACATTATAGGAGCATTTCTAGTGGACATCTGCTCTGTCAATCCTCCTGGGAAGTAGGTCCCGTATTCTCAGGAGCAAGAGATACATATTTTATTATTATTATTATAATTATTATTATTTCTTATTTTACATATCAATCCCAGTTCCCTCTCCTCCCTAAATCCCATGTTTCCCAACCCCCCTCCTATCCCATTCACTGTCCACTCCACAAGGGGGGGGTGATACCTCCCAGGAGGGATCAACAAAATCTGTCAAGTCATTTGGAGTAGGAACTAGGCTCTCCCTCCTTCCTGTAGGCTAAGGGAGTATCCCTCCATTGGGGAATGTGCTCCCAAAGTCCAGAAATGCATTTTTTCAGTTGTCACTTCAGGTGGACAGTCAACCAGTACTGACCCTTGATCTTTTTAATAATCAATTCAATTTAATATAAAGTGTTTGTGCTATGGACAAAAAAGAAAATGTCTCAACATGGCAGGGTTGAAGGAGAAGTGGGGGAGGGGTGCATTGTCAACTATTAATAACTCATGCACGTTATTCTGCTCTGTGTGTGCAGCTGCTTAGGCTTGAGCTGAGAGTGGGTGCTGATATTCAAGCATGGGTCATTATACCAAGCTAGTGTATTTCTAGCTAATCTACCCTCTTTACCTGCTGACCTTAAAAGGCTCCATCCTGTGCCCCATGAAAATCCCCTAAAAGCCTTTGCTTTCCATCACAGTCCAAAGAAATGTGCTCTGTAAATCAAAGTGGAAATTTGGAAATATTGATCCAGGGAAGGACATACTTAATTATTCCTACCTTCTCCTCCAAATATACCATGATCCACCAATTGGAGCAAATGCAGATATTTTTGTTCTCAATGGTTACCAAATAGGTGATTATAAATAGGTGTTCAATAGTTATTTTTGATGATCAAATGAATGAATGAATGAATGAATGAATGAATGGATGGATGGATGGATGGATGACTTTAGCTTGCACTGGAGACAAGCTTTGGATATTCCTCAGTAGTTTATTTTTTGGTCATTCAGTGGACAGAATATAAGGTAGCCTCTTATTTGCTCAATCTACTCCCCATCTTAAAAGGTCATATTTTCTTTCTACTTTTTAAATGATATATAATTCATATATGAAATGGGAAAACTTTTAAGCATACAATTCAATGATTTTTACATATTAACTAGGTTATGTAGCCATCTAATCCCATAATCTTACTAGTGTGCCAAGAGGGACTCCAACCCAATAGCACTTACTCCTAATCCTCATTTTTCTCCCCAAGTGGCAAACACTACTCAATTTTTATGTGGGTATGTGTCCTCTGAACACTTCATGTAAGTGGAATTATACAATAAGTTGCCTTTGTGTCTAGTTTCTTCCACTTAGTGTGAAGTGGCAAAGCTCATCTATGTTAGACTGTTTATATTTTATTCCTTTTTATGATTGAATGCTATTTTATTATATTTATACCATATTCTGTTTATTCTTTTATCAGTTGATAGACTTTGGGATTTTCCCCACATTTGGACTATATGAACTATACTCTCCCATTTTAATACTCTTAGCATAGTTAGAGAGAGTAACCTATGACCCTTACTCCTCAAGAATCACAGAGTATGTGAATTAACTCAGTGAGATCTGCTACCAAACAGGGATTCTTCTTTCCTTTGGTTTCCTTTATGAACCTGATTCTAGGTAGAAAGGCACATCCTACACAAAACCTCCCTTGAAATATGGAAAACTCTTCTTTTTCTAATCAACTTGTAACGAAGGGGGAACTAGAACACATTCAATCAGACTTCAGCTCATTTTGTGGACAGCTGCAATAAAATTTTCCGTGTTTCCAGGCTTTCCTCAGCAGAGACAGGTGGGTAGGAAACTGCCCAACTCCAGGGGGAGGATCAGTTATTTATTTATTTTTTCATCAGGATACAGGAAGAAGGAAGAAAAAATTGTTGATTGCACTAGTGACTTAATGTGGCATTTTGATTCCCCCATTCAGTCTCTTTTCAGCTTTCTTCCGACTCCCCAAAGCAAACCATTCTGATAATACAAATGATTCCCTTCTCTAAGTGAACACATTTTCATAAGGATCTCCTTTGCACCCTAATCATTAATGATCAAGGTGTGTCTCAACACTGGACACAGTTTACCCTTTGCCAATCCAGATTAGTGTTTCATCCCCTGCTCCTCCTCCAGTACTAAGACATGGAAAGGTTTGTGTCTTCAGTCCCTATAGCATTACACAAACTCTGACTTTGGTCCATCTTTTCTCTTCCCATGGTTGCAGCCTCCATCCACATGTAAAGAATGGTGAGTGGACGTCGGGTCAGACAGCTGAAGTCAGAAGTGTGAGGCTCCTGGCATGCATCACTTTTGCACATTGCCTGCCTGTGCAAGATTGCACAAGCTGCCCACAACTGGCTAATTGCAGAGGCAATCATCGCCCCAGCTCCTTCCAAATGAGCAGGGAGCAGCTAATTGTGCTCACAATTGGCTGATTGAGCTCACAGTCAGTAAATTGCTGCTGCAACTGTTTGTGCATACAATTTTGCACCTGGGAGTAATCGTGGGCGATAGGGTCTAACACACTTTGAAAGAACATGAAACAGTACAACATCTGAGAAATTCCACACCGTCTAGCCTGCTTGCAGAATTTGTGCTGGGGAGGGAAACACACTTCTTTACTTGGACAGGGAGTAATGTATTGCCCAAGACTCTATATTACAACTTACTATTCTGGCCATTCCAAACCATATGTCTTTTAATCTCATAAGCAAAGGCAACTGGTCAATTTACGAAATACTAGCCACTGAATAGATTGCAATCAGTTGTCTTTAGGAAATGGGTTCAAAATCCCAGATTCCTTGGTTCAAATTTGAATTCCACTACTTCTATGTGGGATAGCCTTTGATGAGGTTTGAATTTCCTTATCTGTAAAATGGTGATGATGAGAAAATTTGTATGTCACATGACTGGTGTGAAAGGTACATGCAATAATGCCTGCTAAGTGTGACCATATGGTGCTAACTCAGTGAATATTACACACATGCACACATAGGAAAACTCACCTGTGGGTAAAAATTCAGTCATGACTTTTCAATCCTTGGAGTATCCCACCCTTTTTATCTTCAGATGGTCATTACAAGTTGTTGCTAGTACAGAGACTTTGTTTCCTCCTTAGCAGCTACTGGAAAATAGAGGTATTATCTCCTCATAGGGCTGCTGTGTAGATGCAGTCAGACACAAATATTAAGGGGCCAGAACTTTATAAACACTGTAAATGTCCTCTTTGATGTCAATACTACTGATGGTCTTATGAAGATCATTAGGAACAGCATACTTTTAGTATCACTGTTTAGCTGTTATCCTCAGTGTGGCCTGCCTCTACCCAGTGCCCTGGCAGAATGGATCCTTTTAGACTGAATGGAGGTGTGAGAGTTCTGCAGTCAGCTGTCCTGCATGGGCCCTTCCTGAATCTAAATGAGGAGAGACACAGGCACTGCTTCTTATGTTTGCTTTGCCCTAGCTCATTTTTTGGTCCCTGATAGAGACAATTTTATAGGGTTCTTACCCTCAGCAAGAAGAAAGAGATAAGGACAAGCCTTGGCAGGATCCGGAAATTAATCCAGGGGAGGCAGACATCATGTCTCTAAATGTAATTGAATCTTCCTGGAGTCTGATGGAGGCGGGGGATGGAGCACAGACCTTCTGACTTTTAAATCTGTAGGGAGGCATGGGGGTGGGGTTGTGTCTCACAGAGCTGTTCAAGTACTTGATGCTACCAGTGAACCCAACCTCCTTTCCCTTCCCTCTTTAGTACTGCTTCAGTGCATCCTGCCCACTAGATGTTTCAGGCACCTGCCACAGCTACAGTCTATGGTACACATCACCTCTCCTTTGTTGTCTATAAATTCAAGCACAGGGCTCTTGGTTAAATGAGATTAAATGTTGATGTCCACAGGGATTTATATGGGGAGAAATGTTTAGTTTTTGCAATCTTAAAGTTCTTGGTTCTAAATCATGCTCTTGGTTCTAAATCTTATATAGTAGTGTATAGGTTTTCAAGAACTATGACCACGTATGACACAGCCTGGGAGGCTTATAATAGTATGCAAATTTGCTAGTGCTTTTAAAACCACATATCACAGCTTAAGTGGCTTAAGCCACAGCAATGCATTCTCCACAGGTCTGGTGGCTGGAAATCCAAGAGCAAGGCTTACCACAGAGTGGTTTTCACTTGATCTCTCTTTCGGCCTTACAAATGAGTGATTTCTCAGGGAGTTTTCACAGGTTCTTCCTGCACGTGCACCTTTTGATTTGTTTTGTTTTGATTTTAATAAGAACACCTGTCATATTGGATCAAGTCCCACTCCAAATGTTTTATTTTAACCTAATCACCTGTGAATACATTATCTTCAAATGTAGATAGGCTCTGGAGGTTGGGACTTCAGCATGCCCACAAGACCTGGTATCTCAGAAGTCTCAAGAAATGATTTTTCCTTACGGAGAAAACCAAATGTACTCAGATCCCATCTTGTTCACCGACTAATTAGATGGCATTAGGCAGAGCACATACCCTAGCTTGTTGATGTGTGTGGGACTGTTCTGTTTATTTGTGCCCCAACATATTTACCTGAGTGTGTCTTTTATCCTCGAATGCATGCCTATTTAGATGATACATTGTATGATCTCTTTTTAGTAATTTGAAAACTGTGAAAATCAAAAGTGGGACCATCAATCACAGAGAAGTTTACAGGGGATGTAACTGAAGTGTATGCCTTCCCACCTGATGCTTAAGGTGATAGCTTTTCATCATTTCAATTCGGTGCATTTCTGACATCAGTGTGCAGTTCCTTTTCCCACACAAGTTACTTAGCTCTACAGATCTCCCAACATCAGCTGGGTATCTCACAAATCAACTCAATTCAGGATTAGCACAGGCCCAAAGGTAAGGTCTCAGTTCCCTATTTCCTATGCCAGTCCTAATGCCCAAATTGTGCAGTACTTCTAATCAACTACCTAGAGATGCTAGATAGTTGTGATCCTTCTCCCAGGGTTAGTGATTTGCTAGAACAATTCACAGAACTCAGGAAAACAGTTGGTTCTGTGCTACTGACTCATTAAAAAAGGTGTGATTCCAGAAGAGTGAGCTAGGAGACGTGGATCAGACAAGATACAGGCAGAAGCCCTCAGAAGTCTCCTGCCTTCATCAGGTGGGTAATTCATAAATATAAAGGTTGTTTTTATAATGTATGATTGATCAACTATTTGGCCATTGGTTATTGACTCAGTCTCCCATCTCTTATCTCTAGAGTTTAAGGAATGGGGCTGAAAGTTTAGACTTACTCATGGTTGGTTCCTCTGACCTTGGCCTCTACCCTGAAGCTATAGAGGAATGCACAAAGAGTTCTTTCATTAGTGCAAACTCTGATGGGTTTGAAACCGACTTACTCAGAGTAACAGAATCACAACCTCTGCATCTCAATTGCTTAGCTAATGCCAGGACTTTGATTTTGACAAAAATGTTCAGAAGTTCAGTGTCAGAATCTGGGGCGATGTTTATGACCACATGTCCATTTTATGTGTGTTTTCCTTACTTCCAACTCTATTTCTCTTGGTCAGGGAGGCTATTGTTTCATGAGGGCCCTATTTTTCAGCATCAGACTAGGGAGGAGGCTATAGCAGAACTGTCAACTCACCTGAGTCCACATGTGCTACAGGAAATGGCATTTAAGAGGACAAAGCCCAGAAACCGCCTAAATGTAAGGGAGAATCATGAAAGAAAGTAATAAAGAAAAAGTTCCAAAGCTCAGAAAAGAAAGGTACTGGGGTAGTCAATGTATCTTTGAATCAGAGACATTGGTAACATTTTTGAGGGAGGAGGGCGTAGAAATAGCAAACCCAACTCTAATAGCTCTTCTACCCAGAATAACAGCAGTTATTCATCATGCTGTATTTGCTTCTTATATTGTGTTGTGTGGATGTGGATGTACCATGGTGTGTGTGGAGGCCAAAGGGGACTGTGTGGAGTTGGTTCTCTATTGACTTCTATATGGCTCATGGGGATTAAACTCAGGCCATCAGTCTTGTACACCTAGCATCTTTTTCTTTCTTCCCAGACACAGGATTTCTCTGTGTAGCCCTGGCTGTTCTGTAACTCACTCTGTAGATGAGGTTGGCTTTGAACTCACAGACAACTGCCTGCCTCTGCCTCCTGGGTGGTGGGATTAAAGGTGTGTGTCGCCACCACCAAGTTTTATGCCTAGTGTCTTTACACACTGGGCTACCTCAATAGCCTGGTTTCACCATTTTTGTTAGTTTGTCTTTATCTTTTTGTTCTTGATTTGTTTTGCTAAATTAATGAGACAAAATCAAGTTCAAGTCCTCTCAGCACCAGTCCCATTTGCTCCTACATGGGCTGGGGGAATACACAGCTTTCTGGGTTTTCTAATTTATATGTGCCTCTGTTACTAGTATGGCATATCATCTCTGTCTTGGCTCATCTGTCAGCAGAGCTTATTCTCTAGGACTCATCTTCCTGGCAAGTGTCTGACATGATGAGTGTGGCATGCCCTATTATGGACCATCAGGCCCCATTATGACTTTGATGGCCTTCTGTTGACTTTGCCTTCATGGCCTTTTATCTTTTTTTCACATTATTATTATTATTTTACTAGTTTTACACATTGAACCCAGTTCCTTCTTCCCCTCATCCTCCCATACCCCTACCCCCTCCCATCCCATTCCCCATTATCCAGTTACATCAGCACCATGTGTTAAAGATGCTTTCCTCCTTCCATTGTATAATTTTAGCCATTTTGTCAAAAATCAGGTGTTCATAGGTGTGTGGGTTAATATCAGCATTTTTTATTCAATTCTATTGGTCTACCTGTCTATTTTTGTGGCAATACCAAGCTGTTTTCTAGTCTATAGCTCTATAATAGAACTTAAAGTCAGGGATGGTGACACCTCCTGAAGTTCCTTTATTGTACAATAGCCTTTCCAACCATGACTCTTAAGCATCCTTGTACATATGAGAATGCTCTAAGGATCATTCTGCTGCTGAATTGTCTCCAAATTTCCCCTTAGTTGTGGTTGTCTAGAGTAACAGAATCAAAAGGATGACTACATATTATGAAAATGAATGTATAATGGGGCTTGATAATTCAACAATGTCTGTATACATGATGGAGAGTCTCAGAAGCTACTATTTACTCAGGGCTAGAGTCTTCTAACCCCACACAGGAAGCCTGGAGAATTTGTGAATAGGTGAATAGCTCCTGGTGTTAAATTCTCATTGGAGGCTGCGGAACTGGGTCAAATGTTGCTGAAGGATGAAAGCAGTAATCGCAGTAGTAGGGTGGTATTGTCAACAAGGGATGAAGGCAAGCAGGCAAAGCAGCAGCTTTCCCCTGAGGCATCCTCTATATGTACTAGAAGGCGTCACTCACTCTGGAAGAGGATCTTTGCCATTCCATTAGTTCTTCCTGGAAATACCATCATAACCTATTGGCAGGTCTTAGTGATTCCAGACCCAATCAAGGGGGCAACCAAGAGTACAGGAGTAGCCATCACACATTGTTCACTCACTCAAATAGAAGGAACCTCAAGTGTGTTTGTCAGGTGCCCTGTTAGTTCTTTTAGAGCTCAGAGCTGCATGAGGCCATGTTTCACTGTGAAGGATACCACAGTATCAAGCAGACTCTTGTATGTGTGCATGGGACACAATAGAATGAGAGGCTTGGGACTGCAACACAGCCACAGGAATCATTTTTTTTTTCTTGTCACAAAATGTTTTCTACACTGCTGTTCCCTCAGCCCAGCCCTGCCTCAACTCACCCACAAAAGGCCACTTCCTGAGACTTGGCCTATATTTCTTTGCTTCTTGTTCATTAAGCAATAAATCACATCTCATCAATTCTATGATGCATATCTTTTTTTTTAAAGGCCATTTAACATATGTTAAAACAGGCTATGATTGATTGCCTTTTACAAACACCGTTGGCCTGGTGGCATTTGTGACATAGCTGTCATTGCCTCCTTCATGGACTTGTTCTGTAAACTCTTTGTTGATACTTTCTGATAAGACCAAAAAGATTTCTGCAAATAGCATGCATAGAAAGGGTCAGCAATCCGGAAGAACACCCTAGAGGCCTCAGCTCCTAACCGGTATTATTTCACATAATTTTTTATGTCTTCCAAGAGTGATAAAAATAAACCTAAAAGAGCTTTTTAATAATTAGAAAATAAAATTTCCAAGGCTTAAGGAAATAGTGTCAGGGTTTAATTTGTATCACTCTTTTTTTTTCTTTCTTAGTGCATAAAATAATTATGCCTTTAATCAAGGATGATTTAGGTTTGATAAAATAAGTTGTATATGTAAAACACGTGGTGGCTCCATGGGGATAGAGATCACCCTATTTTCAACATAAAGTGCATTGCTGACATGCGATAAAGAGTCAGTACATCTTGCTGATTAGCTGACATTAGTTAAAACAATATGCACATGGATTCAGAGGAATAACAGCTCACTATTAAGAGACTAGAATAGTTTCCTATTCCTGGTACCGTAATGTTAGTGTATCACATGGCAACTTCTATTTTTTAGAGTAATTTTTTTCTCATTAAAGATTGGGGAATTCATATTTTAGGATTGAAAGGCATGATGGTCTCTCCCCTATACTCAACTATTGTAAAATAACATGAGCAAATGGCAAATAATATGAACACAAACAGCATGATTGTGTTCCATAAAATGTTGCTTACTAAAAGAAACAATTGTAGTAGACCCATACACCCCAGTGTGCCAATCTTTCTAATGCAGTTGTTTAAAAGCTGAGTGCATTGGTTGCTCTCTGTGCTGTGATGAAATACCATGTCCCAGTGCAACTTAGAAAGAGATTATTTTGGCTTAATGTACCAGAGGGCCAAATGCCCATAATAGCAGGAGAAAGAAGATGGGAAATCACATCTCAACCACACACAGGAAGCAGAATGAAAGAACATGATGCTGGGCGGGGCAACAAACTCTTAAAGCCAACTCCCTATGACATAGTTTCTCAAACAAGGCAGTATCACCTGAAGGTTACATAACCTTCCCAAATTGTACCAGAAACTCAAGACCAAGTATTCAAACACCGGGGCCTCTGAGAAACATTTCTCATTCAAACCATCAAATTGGATATGTATAGTGACCCAGTGAACTTATAAAACTTTAGACTCTGGCCTGGTAAGGTGGCTCAGTACTCGGGAATGCTTTATTTGCAAGTCAATGATTTGAGTTTGATCTGTGGCTCCTGAGAGTTGTCCTCTGATCTACAAATGTATGCTGTGGCACACATGCACCTACACGCACACACTTCATACTAATCATATATAAGTTCAGATTTCCAGTCCCCTTTCAGATGAGTTTTACAAAGCTGATGGGCCAGGTTTGAGTTCCACATCTGTAAGGCCCTGAAGAACTAATTATCACTGGTAGATCTCTATAATTCTTACAGAAACTGTCCCAGAGTACGTGGCAGAATCCTGAACTAGCAGGATCCATATTCTCTTTATGTTTAATTTTCTTTTTCTTCTTGATTTACATGGTGTCTGGGTACAGTAATATATTACAAGGACTGAAATTAAATGGGAGGTCTAGACAGTATTTTTTAAAGGGGGACTATCCCATTGCCAACCCAGAGTAAAGGATAAATGGCCCCAAATTGAAATTATAGCCCTTTGATTTTATGGTCAAGAGGATATTCCTCTCTCTAATGGCCCACAGGGGTTGTGCCCATAGGAGGGCTACTTTGAGCCAATCCCTGGCGACTGCTGCCAGTGTCTGATGTGGCCACCACATGTGCAGCTGACCCACATCAGAAAATAGCAGACTCCAAGAAACTAGTGAGGTATCCTGTTCACATTAGTGTGGTCCTCTCCCAGGATAGCTTTCCTCTGCTGATTCTTGTGAAGTCACCTAAGTTAGTCTATTTATTTAAAGGACAAATACATGTTTTTTGAGTGTCTGTGAGATTTCAACCCAAATACTTCTTGCTCTATAAGCCTGGTTAGTGCATTACAGCTTTTACAGTTCACCTTGTCAGATGGTACAGAGAGTGAGAGATGGCTGGATAATATAATAGTAACCATGTCTGTCACTTGGTCTAATCTAACCTGCTACATTCTCCATGCCAGTGTCCAAGAAGATGGGAAGAAAGCAGCTGTGTTGCTAGGGCTTACCAAAACCCATGACTATTAACATCCTATGAGTTCTAGGTTCTCTCGATCAATTCTATGGTATTTCTCAAGTTAATTTATCACCAATCCTCAAGAAAGCTATTTTACACCCTTTCCTTTCATCATGTAACTTGGGCATTTCTTTCCATATTCATATTTGCTGAAAAAGTTAGAGCCATCAGCAAAGAGGTCCCATGTTTTCTGGCCGTGAGTCCTCACTGCTGCATGTTCTCTACCACACTCACCTGAGTGCCACAGTAACTTTCACACTGTATCAGCATTTCTCTTCTACCTGACCTGTTTTGCCTACTCAGAGACATCACCCAGTACTTCCTTCCTGCCTCCTATGGTCCCCAATACTGCTTCTTTTCTGTTTGCATCAGTTTTTGTTCATCTTGTTTCATTTCTGTGACCATCTCATATAGCCAAAATTAGCCTTGAACTTTTCATCCTCCTGCATCAGCTTCCCAGCTGCTGGGATTATAGATGGGTGCCATTGTGCTTGGCTGGCTTCTACTAGCACGTTGGAACATCTTCAACTGTAAGAAAATGTTGGTCTTTTTTTTAACCCAACATAATATTTTTATTGATCATTTTGAAATTTTACTTCCCAGTTCTTTTGGGCCCCATCCTCCACCCTTGTGACCTCCCCTCATCCCCATAAAAGAAGGAGAACCAAAATCTAAATTGTGTTGTTCAGATAGTCACTGAAGCATGGTCAAACTCCCAGTGGCCAGGTCCTTCAAGAAAACTAAGTCCTTCCTCACCTCCCCCCTACCAGAAGCCATCCATAGTCTGTGCTATCACCGGATACCATGTGGAGGTCCATCATCTGCACTCTTTCTGACTGTGAAGGGCAAGGCAGTTACTTCTGCAGTGCTATGGATGACTGCAGACTCATAGCAAAGAAAGAGGACGTGAAGGCATCTGTGACAGCCCCCACTTTCACCCCCCCAAAAGAAACAGCCTAGACAGAAAGCCATTTGAGACAACTCATAGAAAATGTGATAAGAATGGCGAATTGACAAGTTTAGTCTTGATTCTGCATTCCCTTCCAGCCCTTGCGTATCACTCTGCTTCAGTTTTCAAGACAATTCCTTAAGAGAATGGCCTAAAATAATCATCTACGGTCCTAACCCTTTTCTATTGTCATAAAACCACCACCCAAATCCAGGACACCATTGATTTAAGGTCATCTGTGACATTTTTGCTCTCAAATCTAGTGTACAATTCTCACTCTGGTTTCTGGACCAATCCCTGTACTCGCACTTGCTCCTCTGTCCTCTTGGGAGTAGGGCATCATACTTAGCAGCTGCCACCCCTTTCTCACTGGGTGAGCTTTTCAGCATTTTTGGTTTTGTTTGTCTTGAGAGAGTCTCACATAGCCCTGCCTGGCCTGGAACTCACTGTGAGGTAGTCAAGTCCATCATGGGATTCCTGGTCTTCCTGGCTTCATACCTCAACTGCTGGAATTAGAGCTGCATCATGCCTGGCTTCTTCTTGGCATTTTTATTGACCATTTTATTTTCAACCTCTAATTTTAGATTGTCCCAGGCTCTGCTGGCAAAAGACCAACCTCTCCACCTTTTCTCCAACTCACAGTGACCCTGAGGCGAGGCAAATGTTTCTGTCTGTAGGTGTCTCCTCCCCTTTCTTGACTTGAGTCAGAAGCTTCAGGCAAGGGGCCTAGAGGGCCCTTCAGGGGAGGGACGTGGACTTACTGGTTTCACTCATGGGCTACAGATGAAGATATTCAGAACTCCCAAAAGAACACTGTCACCAGGATAAAGGAAACAGATCTCAGTTTTAGTAGCAAGGAAGAAAGGTGGACTGGTCAGTGGCAATGTTACAGACAGCAGTGCGTGACAACAATTTGTTCAGATTATGATTTCAGGCATCAATTTAGGAGAATGGAAAAGGAAAACCAGATATCAAGGTCTGAGTAATGTGTGCAGATGCCCTGCATGGGTGGGAGAAAGACACATTTATATAGATATAATAGTCTGTTTCTTAGAAATTATAGTTACCATGACACCCAGGAATCCTATGATTGACCCCAGAGCCATAGAAACACACACTGATCCAAAAACCTTGGTTAAATATTCATAGCAGCCATGCTACTATCCATATCAAATTCTAAAGGACACACATGTGCTTCAAGAAGTGGAAAAAATAATGCACCTGTTATGTTTATGCAATAGAATGTTATTCATAAATACAAAGGAGTGAACAGTTGATATCCAGCACAACAGAGAGGGACACACATGTGTTCTAGTTAGGAGGAAGAAAATTAGTCTTGGGAGCAGTGACCCATGTCTTTCTGTTTCTATGGTGGTCTGCTAACAGCAAAAGTATGGGAGCATGAAGAGCTCAGTGGTTTCCATGGATTGGGGATGGAGTTGTTTGTAAAGGCACAGGAGGGGATACTGTGCAGTAATGGAACAGTTACAAGCCTTGATTATGTTGGTTAAATGGCTAATTGTTTAATTTTGTGACATTTGATAAACAATAAACCAGGCATGCATATATATATGTATATATATATATACATATACATATACATATACATATATATATATATATATATATATATATATATATATATATAATGAAATTCATAGAAGCAGCAAACTGTAAGATGAGGTATTATATCCTGAGCTGCAATCTGAAGTTATGTGTGGAGAAACTCATGGGTATATTTAGGAGAAGGAACATGGGTAATCTCATGATATGATCTCATGATATGCAGTGCATCTAACCATTCATCCTCATGCATCATGGAGTTCCATGTCTATGGAAGCATGATGGAGGCCAGAGAGTTGAAGCCCACTCAAGGCTAGTTTAGGAACAGAAAAGGACCGGATCTTCTGATGGATCATGTGAGAAAAATCTATCTGAAGCAATGTAGGGGAAGATTCAGACTCTGAGTTCTAAGCAAGGGCTCATGTGACTCAATATCCAAAGTATGAACTCTAAGCAATTGTGTTATGCTAGGGAGTGGAGATGCTTCAGAGACTCCTGAGAAGAAATGATTTAAGTGTGAGCTCGCCCTACTGGGGCAATATTTCTAGAGGCCAAGCAAGCATGACCATTTCTCAATAGGAAAATGCCTTCTGATAATAAACTATCTCCTATGCATACCATTCAGTGAACTTGTTCCATCTTTGTCAGTTAAATGCTTGCAATTTCCCCTTCCCTGGTGACTGACAAGGATCTATTTTCTTCTAGTCCACATGTGAGGGGTGTTTGGAGGCTGATGGTGGTGTGTGTGGGATCTGAGCTTGGCATTCTCATGACTCACGTCTTTGATTGCCATTCCCATTACTGCAGGGCTTCGGGCTAACCTTCTCACCTCGGTTTCTCCCAATGCAAAATAAATAGAAAATTCTTTACTTATTTATGATGGGCTCTGTTAGTTATATGAGGGACGTTTCAGTGTAAGTATTATTACAAGGCCCAATTTACTGTCCAGAGAGAGGCAATCCTGATAGAAATCTTTCATTTAATTAAAATTGATTTTAAAATTGCCTGATCAATAGTGAGTTAAAAATTCATCCTGGCTCAGTGGGAGGGTAGAGGCCTCTGATCAGTTCTAAGTGGAGTGGTTTTGGCTCAGAAGTTGGCCTGGGCCTCATTGGTTCTGCTTCTCTAGCCAAAGCCTGATGGTTTCTCTTGTGGTCCAGATGGCCAAGGCCTCCCTGAAGGAAGGGAGACACTGAGGAATCAACTCCTATTTTTGATATGTAGGGTAGAAAAGCCTTAAAACTTCAACTGGCCTTGCTAGTTTCACTTAAACCATTTAGTTTACTAGGGACAAGTAATTTTTTTTTTCTTTTGGGATTATTTGAGAACACTTTCCTTCAAATACGCCTCCTCCAGATACTTAGGAGGCCTTTTCTCTGGCCCTTCACCTTAGGTGACAAACTGGAGATGTCATCCTATTCTCCTCAAGACTTCACTCCATGAACCATTATTTGATTAATTCTGCCTAGTCAATCTGTGCAACATCTGCATTTTACCATCCCCACAGTTCCTGCCCCTGGCCAAGCTGTCTTCACCTATTGCCTGGGCTATTTAACAGCCATGTTGTTGGGTTTGGTGGCTTTAGCCATCTACTTGCTTAATCCATCCTCTGTGCCCTTCCTACCTGAGAGATTTTCTTAAAAGCATAGGTCATCTTGGGTTACTGCTGTTCAAAAATCATCGATGACCCCCATTTAATACAGATTCAAGTCCAAATACCCTTAATCATGGTCTTAGTCAATAGGAAACAATCTATGTGTCTCCCAAAGGGTACAAACTGCCTCTCTCTTTCCTTGCTGTACTACTCAGCACTCTAAGAATGCCATTGCTCTCCTGGGTATATGTGTGTATATACTTTATACTATATATATTATATATTATACTTTCCTCAGGATATCCACAGATATAGCTATACTCTCCTGAGTACAGGCATGGATACAGCTATACTGTCCAGAAAATAGCCACAGATATGGCTATACTCACACTGTTTTCCCTGATTGCAATATGTATTCATTTATTGGCAGAAATTCATCTAAGCTATGTATGCCAAATGCCCAGTCTTGTGCAATGCAAGAGTGAGAGGTGGGGGTAGTAGTGGTATATTCTTTCCTGAAGCTGACATTCCAGTTGGGGAAACAAGCAATTTTAAAATAAAAGCCAATAGTTACAGAAGAGAATAAATGCAGATTTGTGGTTTGTGTTATGAAAAGTCAGTGGAACCCAGAGAGGATAACATAATCTCAGATAGGAGGATATAACTCTTTCTGAGTAAGAGTTATCTAAGCCAAGCAAGGATGAAGAAGGGGTGTTATGGACAATAAGGGTGAAGGGTAAGAGGTTCTAAGAAGCCAAATGGGAGAGACTTTGTCATGTTCTAGGGATGTCAGCACCATGCAACACTGGGAAATAGGTTTTTACAAAAACCTTTTGAGATGAAGGTGGAATGTCAGTCCTGGCTCATATATGGATCTGTGGTCATGAAAAAATATCAAACTATGATGAGAGTATATTCCTGTCTTAGGTCTGCGGGAATAAAGCACCACATCAGATGCTTAAGAAAATACATTGCCCTGTGGTATTTAAGACAAGCAGGCTGAAATCTGAGTATGGCAGGATCATCCTCTAAATTCCCTCGGGAGTCCCTCTTTCCTCTCTTTATGCCTTCTGTTTTCCCATTGCAATTCCTGGCTATATGAAATCAGTCATGTTGGATCAAGGGCCAGCTCACTGACCTCATAACTTGATTGGCCAAGAACATGTTTGTAAATGAAGTAGTGTCATATTTCCAGGCACAGGGAGTTAAAACATTAACAGATCTTTTGGGGACTTGTCACAGTTCAACCCATAACAACAATGATGTGGGTAAGATATCTCTGGGAGGAGTCAAGGACTCAGGGAATTTGCCTATTTTACTTGAAAACTATCGGTTCATCTCTGGTGATAATGGAGTAAAAGGGTCAAAAGGAACCTGGAGATTAGTGTTCCCAGTATGAGAAAATGGTAGAAGCAGAGTAAGTGGGCCTCTGGTGTGCTTTGACATAGAGGACAGACAGTTGCTACCCATCTACATTGTAAAGGAAATTTATATCCTACACTCTCCACGCTACTCTGCATAACATTCATCTTCTTTCTGCTTCCATGTTCCTTGGATCATGGCTTTACATGGCCTGTGTTTTACCCTGTTGAGGAATTATCCATAGAACAGGATTGTCACCCTCCACCAATCAGACACATTAGCAGGAGAGCTTTTGACTAAAACGCAAAATGAATGGGATTGCATCTAGAGTGAAGAAGGATTGAAAGAAAAAATAAAACAACATAGAGATGTCATAGAGAGATATACACAGATTGAACACATACATAACACAAAGGACCACATTGTCACACAGAGAAACACACACTCTCTCTCTCTCTTTCTCTCTCTCTCTCTCTCTCTCTCTCTCTCTCTCTCTCTCTCTCTCTCTCTCTCACACACACACACACACACACACACACACACATACATACATACACACACACACACACACACAGACATACACTAACTCAGAAATTACAAACATGGAGTAACTATATTTCTTACATGCTTAAGTTGTGAGAGCAAAATTTATATTCAGTATTTTAATAAATTAATTCAAATGAAAAACATCTAAAGAGATAATTCAAGTAGACCCCAGTCCTTCTTTCTTGGCTGAAACCCTCCATACCTTCAGTGTGTGTGTGAGGGCAGGTAGACAGAGATGGGTACCTGCTACTAACTGAAAATAGGCATTAAGGATAAGGGTATACCCCGAATCTCATTAACTAATGAGGCTATGAGTTATTTCAGAATGGTTTTAGGTTCAGAAACCAGGCTGCCCCAGATGGAGGCTCTGTTGTCAGGAGATGGAGGCTCTGTTGCCAGGTGTCAACTTTGGCTAATCACCTGGCATGTTCTTGGCTTTGTGTTTCCTGGTTTAAACAGAGGAAATCACTGCCTCACAACTTAGAAAACAACGACACCTTTAGCTCCAAGGTGGGCATAGGATAACTCAATGCCCATCATCAGGCTCTCCTGTGATGGTCAACTCTGTGACTTCTAGACAGGATAAGGGAGTGAGGTTATGTGCGCGCACACACATGTATTCACACAGAGACAGCCCACAGGATGGCATCCAATGCAGAGGCTCAAGTGTGGGGCCAAAGTACTTGGGCATACATGCTGACTCCAGCCCTCACCAACTGAGTGTACTGGATCATCATTTGAGCCCTCTTATCCGCTCCATCCATGAGAGATAGGTTAAGGAACTTGTCTTAATATATGCAGATTGGAAGTTGGCAGCATAGATGCTAACTTATATATGCATGGTTTATCATTCATTTGTAGAAATAATTATTGAGTGGGTCACTGGACAGGTGTGGGGGACTTTAGCTGTTACTGAGCCACCAGGGGATAGAGAAGTTAAATAATGATGAGTATGGTTAGCACTGTAGAGAAGCAGAGGGCTTTTATGTAAGGATATGGAAAAGAGACAACTGAGTGTAGATTAAAATGCTACATCTGATATCCTTGCTTACAGTTTGCTATGCTATCTCTCATCTAAAATGAAAGTTTTTTTATAAAGTTGTTATTTAAAAAGTTATTCATAATAGGAAGCTGGAAATGTCCAAAGTTCCCAGCTACAGAAGGCTTATGTAAACTATCATGTCACCTGAGAGTTTGACTTCTTCCTTTTCAATTTGTATCCCCTTGATCTCCTTTTGTTTTCTTATTGCTCCATCTAGAACTTCAAGTACAATACTGAAGAAACATGGAGAGAGTGGACAGTCTTGCCTTGTTCCTGATTTTAGAAGAATTGTGTTGAACTTATCTCCATTTAGTTTGATGTTGGCTGCTGGTTTGCTGTATATTGCTTTTATTATGTTTAGGTATGTTCCAGTTATCCTTGACCATGAATACAGAGGGCATCAGGGATGCTCATAATTCCTCTAGCCTTTTTGAGACATCAAAATATCTGTTAAAGTTGAAGATAATGCTAAAATAATTTTCTATTCAATTCATTGACTGGTATCAAAGTGCCAACTTGCCTTAAATGAGTACTCGCTCCACTGTGTGCCCCTTATATTTCACACATGTCATTTGCAGGATGGAGGCAGACACTATTTCACTTTGTGGATGTGATAATTGAAGTCCAGAGAGTTAAGCAAATCATCCAAGGCTACACAGCTACTAAGTGACACAGTAAAAATCCAACTCACCCTTGCTTAATATCAGAGTTTGGCAATGTCAATTACTTTCGTGTCACAATGACCAAACTACTGCGAAACTAAAACAATTTAAATAAGAAAGGGGTTTCTTTTATTTCCCAGGTCCAGAGAAATTGTAGTCCACTGTGATGGAGAAGGCACTGCAGCAGGATCCCGAGGTTGGCCTAACAGCCAGGAAGCTGAGCGATCACATTGCGTCTGCACAGAGGAAGCCAGGAACAGGAAGTGGGGCCAAGCTATCAAATCTTAAAATCTGCTTCCAGTGACATACTTCCTTCACCAAGGCTCCTCCCCTTCTATAGGCTCCCTAACCTCCCCAAACAGTGCCACTGACTGGGGACTGAGTGTTCAAATACAGAAGCCTATGAAGGACATTCATTATTCAAACCATAGCTGGTACTCAAAGAAGTGTAACATTTCATTACAATTAGATAAAGCAAACAATTTGAAGTATCTTGCATAGAAACATAATAGAGAGGAAATGAAGTTTTTATCCAGCATGGTTACTGGGGCTAAGAATTGCCTTTCACTTCTCTGTCATTTTGGCATTTTCTTGGTGGAACTGATACCATATTTATGACATGGAGAAGTATCTGCATGTATAAAACACTTATTTATTTGAATTCTTAACTGGCATATGATAATTGTGTAAACTCACAGTTCATACTGTATTATTTCAGTACAAACTATGTAATGTTTATATATAGGGTAACTGGTACATCTGTCACCTCAACTATTTATGATTTCTTTGTATTGTGAACACTTAAATTTTTGTCCTCTAGCTAGTTTGAAATATGGTGTTGAAAAACTTTGAAATTATTTCTTCTATACAATTGCATTCCTGTATCTAGTAACTACTGTGGTGGTTTGTATAAGCAATGCCCCTCAATGGCTCAGGTATTTGAAAGTTGGTGGCACTGTTTGGGAGCTGTAATGGAACCTTTGTGAGGTGTGGCCTTGCTGGAGGATGCACACCACTGGTGTGGACTTTGAGAGTCTATATCCTTGCCCAAATTTCAGTCCGTTCTCTGCTTGTGTAGGGTTGCAGATGTGATCTTTCAGTCTCCCGCTCTGGCTGCCTTCGGATGCATCTTTATGTCTTTATGTATAAGCCCGAATAAACAGTTCCTTCTATAAGTTACTTCAGGTCATTGTTTCCATAGCAACAGAAAAGTAACTACTACAATTTTCTTCCCTCCATACCCTCACCCTGGCTCTGCACCAGCCTCTAATAACCCCTTCTTAATTCTCTATTTCTTTGAAATAAATATTAAGCCCTATACACAAATAAGAGCATGTAGCATTTGTCTTTCTGTGCCTAACTTATTTTGCTTAACACGTTTCCTAGCCTCATTCATGCTGCTGTGCATGATAATACTATTCTTTGTTATGAACAAGGCCACAAGTCTTTGTCCATTCATTCACCAATAAGTTCCTAGGCTGACTCCTTATCTTGGACACTGAAAAGTTTTGGAGCAATTATGGGAGTTCAACTGTCTTTGTGACATACAGATTTCCTTCCCTTTAGTCATGTGCCCAGTAGGAGGATTATTAGATAATATGGTAGTTCTAATTCTATGTCATTTTTAAAGACTCTTCTTACTAAAACAAGCATTTGCTAACTAAAAGAAAGTGTTCTTCCACAGACCAGTGGAGCATGAGAGTGCCTCCTGGAATAGGCAACAAGGCAGAGAACAAGGTGCCTGGTTACTTTAGTTTCTCAGTGCTTGAGTACTTTGGAATGTTCTTTCATCCAAATCCTGATGCTCTGCTCCTCTATCTGCAGTAGAGGGACTTCAGAGGGGCAATGGCAAAGACCTCACAAGGAAGAATGGAATCCTAGATGTGAACATGTTTTACACCATAAACCCCACATATAGGTATGTGAGAAGGTTGGTCTCCTCCCCTCCAGCCCTTTTTCCTGTTTTCTGGAAGGTGAGCTTATGTTTGGAATTAGGCACAGCTCTGATGCACTTTCAGATACTCTCATGATGAAGGAGAAAGGGTCTGTAATGAAGGACAGCAGGGGACAGTTTTCACTGAGGATGCTGGTAGAAGTCAGCACAACAGCTGGGATGACTCAGTTTCTGATAACACATCTCCTGTCATCCCAGTGTCCCCCCACAGAAAACCCCGCAGTTCTGACTCCAGGACTCCTAGGAAACTGGGGCAGATTCATTCAGAGTGCACAAACCTCAGCCCTCTTTTCTCCTCCCCCATCTCTACCACATAATTCCTCATGGAGGGAAAGCAAGTTGTGTTTATTTAGATAAAGCTATATTACTATAATAGAATTACTAATTATGTCCAACAACTTTTTCCTTAAACACAACATTCCATGGTTGGGGCTGGAAATCATTAGGGTGAGGAGGAGGAGGCGGTGGAGGAGATGGAAGGCGTGTTTTTCTTTCCCCCTGATTTATGATGGTGTGATAATCTTGGCCTGCTCACAAGTTCCTCTTTCCCGTGGATAACGGGTTTCTGCTTTGCCAGCTCTAATTCGAAGCAAATTTTGCTCTAACCCATCTCCTCCTCCACATTAATGTTTATTAAAAGTCAACCACAGCACTTACAGATGCCTCCAACACCAGGGACCCTGCCCCCAGGGCCAACTCCAGGTTACTGGGAGGGAGCATGCACGCGCTGGGAATGGGAGGGGTAATCTGTGGCTCCCTAATGAGGTCTGCAGACAGTGGTGCTGACTTGGGAGTTGTCCGCATTGCAGATGTCACTTAAGGACACAGCAATATCAAGAGTCCTCATTCTGGAATTCTTTGGGGCAAAATGAGAAGAGACTGATTACTGTACATTAAGATATCATCACTGCAAATAATTGTGACCTTCTCTCTGCTTGACTGTGTCATTCCTTAGTGTTCTCCACTGACCAGGGTATAATATATCATGACCAGTTTTTTTTTTTTTTTTTTTTTTTTAAGTCTATTTAGGTGACTGACTTAGACTAGGGTTTTCCTAGAAGCAAGCTTTTAGAGAAAGATGTGACTAGAATTTGCCTTCAGAAGGGTCCCAGGAAATGCTGTTGGAAGAGTATGTAAATAAGAAGGAATGAGAAGAAAGCCCATTATAAAAACTTGGGAGAAAACCATCCTGGGCAGAAGGGGACCTTGCACTGCATGATGATCAAATGACCAACCCAGCTACCCAAAGGCAGAGGAAACTCAAGTGTATATACACCAAACATCAGAAATGTTATCTAAAAATTGAAATTGACCAAACTGAAAGAAGAAATAAGCAATTTAACACCCAGAACTGATGACTTTAGTGTCCCTCTTGAACTCCTGATGCAACCACTAAATGAAATAGTGAGGAATGGAACTCAATGCCATTAACAGCCAACAGGATCTGATTGACAATTAAAAACTTTTGTAATGGTTTGAATATGAAGTGTCCTCCACAGAACTAGGTTATGAGCTTTGTGACCAAGTTTGCAGTGCTACTTTGGAAGGGAGTGGAGCCTGTAGTGGGTAGGGTACAGCTGGAAAATAAGTCACTGGCAGTTGGCATTTGAGATGTGTACACAGTCTCTTATTCTTGCTATGTTCTTCACTTCCTAGTCTGCCATGATGTGAACAGCCTCCATGACGTGCTCTTACTGCTATGGACTTAGTTGATCCAGGATGGTTTCCCCATCAGGATAGGCTGGACCCCTGAGAAACTGTGATTCAAAAGAAATATTTCTATTCTTAAGTAATTTCCCTAAGGTATTATGGACCCAGCAAGGCAAAAGTAATAAAACACTCCACTAAATATTAGAAGACACATGTATGTGTGTATACACAAACTATATGTCAAGATAGACATGCCCCAGTGTTCTAGCTTGCTTTCTGTTGCTGTGATAATAAATACCATGACCAAAAGCAACACAGGGAGGAAAGGGCTTACTTCATCTTATACTTCCAGGTCACAGTCAATATTTGAGATGACTGAGGGCAGAAACTAAAGGCAAGACCCTGAAGGTAGGAGCTTGGAACTCAAACCACGGAGAGATGCTGCTTACTGGCTCATTCTTTAGTTTACTCTCTGGCTCTATCACTGGCTCATGATAATCTAGCTTTTATATCCAGATTAGGACCACCTGCCTTTTGGGGTTGACACCTATAGTGGACTGGGTGTCAATTATCAGCAATTATCAGCCTAGCCAATTTCTCACAGACATAACCACATGCAAATCTGACTCTTCTATTGAAGTTTTCCCTTCCCAGATGACTCTAGGTTTTGTCACATTGACAATAAAACTAACTAGGACACTCTGCCACAGACAAAACTCAACAAAATGTAAACAATTTGAAATGAGAGGGAATGTGATTCTTAACCACAATGTAACCAAATGAATATGAAAAGAGTAAGCAGTAACTTGAAAATTTCCTACCATTTAGAAACTAAAGAACATACTTATGAATAATCTACAGACAAAAAGAAATAGACTCTATAAAGTTTTAAAAAATAAAATAAGTAAATTTTAGCTTTACAAGCAACTGTAGCTCCTGTGAGTTGGATGTGTGCATCCATGTCATGTCCAGAAAGTAGTATTCGTAGCACTCCTCCCAGTCCTCCAGCTCTTACATGCTTTATGCCCCCTCTTCTGATATTTTCTCAGATTTGAATGGAAAAGGTTCATACAGATGACCTGTCTGTGACTGAACATTCATGGTCACTTATTCTTCTATGTGGAACTTTCAATGAATAAATACATTATTAATGTGGATAAAATTAGTCAACAATAGTAAATTAAGTCGTTTTTCTCTAGGAAAAATGGTCAAGACAGAAATGATCATTATCAGGAATGAAAAAAAATGAATCTCTATCGAAGCCCTACAAATATCAAAAGGATAATAATAGGCTGTAATGGAGAACCTCACTTCAGAATTTAAGAACATAAATTCACTGGGTTATGTTTGAGAAAGGACAAATTACCGAAATTAAAATAATATGGAAAAGATAATCTGAATAGCCCCACATTATGAGTTTGGAGAGATGGCTCAGTGATTAAGAGTGACTACTGTTCTTGCAGAGGGCTCAATTCCAGGTCCTGCATCCACATGGGCAGCTCACAACTGCTTGCAACTCTTGCCCCAGGGAATCCAGTACCCTCTTCTGGCTTCCATGATCACTACACTCACATGTGTGTGCATGTGCCCACCCACACACACACTTACGCCCCCCCCCCACATACACACCAGTTAAAATGGAAATAAGTCTTCAAATTGAATTTATGTGGGGAGACAGAGTACTTGCCTTCCATGTGTGAGGCCCTGAGTTTGACCCACTGCACTAAAAAAAGAGAATCTGGGGATAAACCAAATGAGTTTGTGAGGGATTTCATGAAATGTTTAAACAGGAGTTAATGTCAGCTATATGAAACCAGTATTACCCTAAAGCCCACACCAAATAATTGCCATTCAAAAAGAAAACTATTGATCAGTATAAAAGGAGATTTTGAAATTCCCAGTGCATACAATTGTTTGAAGAGTGGGGAAATGGTTGTTTTCTCGATTATAGAAAAATTATTAAAATAATTTCAATAGTGTGAAAACACACAGAAAGCCTTCAAACACAAGCAAAAGGAAGCCACACAAGTGCCACTCTCGCCCCACAGCTCCCGGCAGACAGAAGACACCCAAATGTGGCTCAGGATGGTTTGGCACCACTACAACAAACATGATGGAATGTAGGAAAGAGAAAAAGGGAACTAGAGCAAGGCAGAACTGGGGGCGTGATGGTGAGAGAGTGATGGTGACAGGTGAGAGAGAGGGCTGAGGTTTATGTGCTGTCATTGCCCAGTAGGGTTGGCATAGTGGTGAACAACAGCCTGGAGCTTACACAGATGCAAACTCATCCCCGCAACCTGCTGCCCTGCTGTTGGACCCCCCAGCTCTGGCCAACGGCAGAGGCCTGAGATGAAGAAAGTATTGTTTTCCACATTGGACTTCATCAAAGGACCACCATGGCCCATGAGACCATGTTGTTGTCAGTGGTCCATGCGGCTGCCCCAGACTGCTTCAAAACCTGAAATCTATGCGGATATATGCAGTCTGCACCACTGCCTGCTGCCTAGGTGTTGTTCTCAGGTTTTGCTGCCTTGGGAAGCCATGCTGATATATGTGGCATATGTAATCACCTGAGATTGTGTTGAGGCTCATGGTCTGTGAAGTCACTGAGGGCCAGGAGTGGGTCACTGATCCTGGTAATTCCAAGGGCCATGTTGATGTCTTTGGCCAGTGTTACCACTGAAGCCAATGCAGATGCCCATGATCTGGGTTGCTGCCTGAAGCCTTGTTAATGTTGTGTATATAGGAGAGCTGGCCCCTCACTGGTCCATAGCATAGTGCTGCAGGTGGTGTCATGGGACCCAAATGCTTGCCCACCCTGCTCTGGAAACCACTTGTCTCTCCTCAGCTGGTAGCTTCTGGTGCAGATGCAGGCAAAGATGCAGTCCATTGCAGGATTGGACACTAGGAATTTGACCATGCTTAAGGGAATATATGGACAACACAAAATGAACTTGCTTTTTGTGGGGATTGTATCATAGGGGAAGGCAGACAGAGATGAGAAGACTAGGAGTAAGTTTGATCTAGGCCTATGATGTGAGATTTCCAAATAATCAATAAATTGTTTTAAATGTGCAAAATCTAGTTCCATATTACAACATCAATGCAATCCTCCATGTTAGCAAATTAAAGATGAAAAATCTTACAAATGTAGAAACAACTATAGAAAAAATGATAAAACTTAATTACCATTCATGATCAAAACTCTGAAAAATAATAGGAACATAGATATTTCTTAATTTGTTAAAAGAACATCTACAAAATATTTTATAGCTAACATTATATTATTGGCAAAAAACCCCTGACTTTTTTTTCCTTGAGGGTGGAATGAAGTAAGGAAATCAGCTCTCAACATGTTATTGTAATTGAAAAATGATGCTACTTCAGAAAGTCAAGGAAGAGAAATAAAAATTAAAAAGAAACATGTCTTTATTTGCTGATAGCTTGGTGATTGATACCTCGAGTTCTTCTAGAGCTCTGGTTTTCAATATTCCTAATGCTGTGACCCTTTGATTCCTAATGCAGTTCCTCATGTTGTGGCATGAAGCATTAATCTAATTATTCCTTACCAATAAAAACTCAGGAGTCAGATATAGGGGCAGGAACCTGAATGATCAGAGGAATAGCAGAAAAGTGACCAGTGACCTCCACTCTCTCTCTTTCCTCAATCCAAAAAGGGTGGATAATCTTTCTTAGCTCCACCCCACTACTTCCTCTGTTGTTCCACATGTCCTCAGTTCTCCAAAACAGCTACAGCTAATTGTGGTCAGCTAGTAGCTAGCTCTGTTCTCAGATTCAAAGTAAACTTCACTAATGGTCTTGGGAGTGTCAGAATGTGATCAAAATATCCCACAACATTTCCCCCTTTTGCCTAAATAAACAGGGAAGGTTTTTAACTCTAGCAAAGTAAAACTATGTACAAGAAGAACAATTATCAGGTAAAATTTACATTCACAATGTGCAGTCCATTTGCATTTGGCAATTCATAAAAAAAAACTCCCTTATCAATCCTTCCTTGGTTAGTCCAAAGTTTTCTACCTGATCCACTTTCTATTCCAACTTGTATTACCAACCTCAAACCATCTCTTTAGAGCTCAAAACACAATTTAAGCTTTTATGACTCTCAACCTTATATAATTTACTCATATATATATATATATATATATATGTATATATACTCTTTTGTGAGTTTCTTTTTTGAATTTGGTAACAAGAAAAACTGTAACCATAAATATCTGGCTCAACCCCATCAGAGAACCAGGAAGGATATTATATTACCTGAGTAAACAGGAAGTGCAGAGCAAGCAACTTTTAAAACTATAGAAAAGGCAGAGACATCTTGCTGTCTGCAGTCACCAAAGGTTGCTTTGCAATGTTGGAATGTTCATCTTTGGCCTATAGGTCTAGAATGTCTGGCATACTTATCTGTGAAGCAGGAACTTTGAAGAACTGTCCTACCTTGTCTTGGTAAATTTTACCTATCACTTTCTTTTTGTCCTGCTTGCCTAGTTTGGAGAGCATAGTGTCATCAGTTGAGGCAAGGACTTTTTCTTTCTCAAATCTTGAAGTAAATTGGTGCTGCTAGCCCCTGATGTGTCTCACTGTCATGAAAAGACTTATGTTATTAAAACATCTTAGGTACCATCTCAGCTAACCACCTTGAAATTGTCCTGAAAAGTTTTTAATTCAAAGATGATTTTTGGGTGGTGTTTGTCAGCTTAATGGCATTACCACAACCTAGGTAGTATCATCTTTGTGGTGCCCTGTCATACTTTTGGAGACCTCAAAGCTCACTATTTGTAATGATCACAGATCACTGCAGAAAAGTTAAATGTTTTAAATTTCATATGTAGCAGATCTCAAAGATGTTAAAGAACTACAATCTTTAAATATATCTGGGGTATACTGGCTTAATTCCTAGTTTGCTGCTTCACACTCAAACCTGAGGTCATGTACAGGGAGCTAAACGAAGCCTAAGGTTAGAATTAGTACTCTATACGACATTAATATCATGATAGACAGTTTGCACATATATATAAATTATGAGATATAAATACATAAATGCATATATTTACATATATGCAAATTATGAGATAATATTTCTACATTAAGAAAAATATTAAAGTGTCAAATTTAGTGGCAATAGAATAGTCCCTTAATTTTGGCTTTTCTTCTGTCCCAAACCTGATGGCTCTTCTGACATGAGACAGAGATTTTGGATTTTCCTTTAACAAGCCTGTTTGGGCTTAGAGAAGGAGATAATGACAAATATAGGAGAATTTCAAGGATTGGTTTATTCTTAAATATGTTGAACATTTAGTGGCTCCTGTATTAGTTGTTTTTAAGCCTGTAATTTTTTTGGTTCAAAGGTCATTTTCCCACCCATATGGGTTTGTCAGTTAGCCATTTAAAAGGTAGAGCTGTTGGTAACTTTGAAAGGTCAGCAGTTGTTATATCCTGCTTATGTACAACCTGAACAGGCGGTGACTATTCTTAATTATACCATTTAATATTTTTCTCAGAAGCATTCATTAGTTTATGGTTTGTTTCTGAGACTGGAGGAATGTTAGGATGTGTTTTACATTTCTGCAAGAAATCATGACCCCATAAATTCATTGCTATGTTAGCCACATATGGTTTTAATTTTCCTGTCTTCTTTTCTGGCCCCATACACTGGACCCATCTTGTACTTTGTTTTACCTGTTCCAATCCCTAGAAGCAAAATATTTGCCTCCTGGAGAGGCCAATCTGGACGCCAAGATTTTGGTGAAAATATTGTTACATCTGCCCCCGTGTCTACCACATCTTCAACTTCAATGTCATTTATTTGTATTTTTAGCTTTGGTCTTTGATCGTTTATAGCAATTTGTCAAAATACTTGTTTTATGATTTCTCCTGAAAATTTTGTTTTATTTATTGAAGCTGTTCTGTCATCCGTAACAGTGTGATTTTTAACAACAGGCATTAGGTCTTTTAGTTTCTTTGTGGAAGAGGTTCCCCAATGCTTACAGGTAATTATTGAACCAAATTTGGGGGCCCACAAAAGACCCCTTAAGGTGATTGCTTATGGCAAATGGTTACCTTGACTGCCCCAAGTTGATGTGTATTCATTAGTCAAATGCTGATCTTTGTCAGACCTTCTATGTATTTCTGGAGGCTGAGGCCTACTGTTTGAATTATCTCCAGAAATTTTTTTTTTTCTAGGAGCACCTTGCCGGCAATCACTTTTCAGAGATCCTTGTTTGCCACAATTAAAACATTTAACCTTCTGATTTTTCTTAAATATTTTAGAAATCACTTCTTCTATCCAACTATCATCCTAAGTGTGAGATCCAATATCTGCTGCATTTCTAATCCATTCATCAATTGATGCTGATCTTGCTTTTAAAGGCCTAACCACCCTTTTGCATTCTGAATTACCATTTTCAGAAGCCAAAGATTCAATTAATATTTGTCTAACTTCTGGATCTGATATCATCTATTTACAGCTGAAGTCAATCTTTGTCAAAAATCACTGAAGGCTTCTTTTGCACCTTGTATAATTTTAGTAAATGACTTAATCTTCTTTCCTGATTCTTTAACTCGAGCATTCAAAGATGCTACATGGCATAGAGCCAAGTTATGGTCATCAAGTGTTATATGTCTTTGTAAATCAGCATACTGGCCTTTACCAAGAAGCTGTTCTTGGAAAAATTTAATAACTCTAGCCTTACTTCATTGTTCTATTACCCTATCTTCCTCTCTTCATCATGTTTTCCATTATTATTGAGGACCAACTTCCAATATTGTTATAGCTAAATCTTTCTATTCTCGTGGAATAATTCTGTTCTGAATTTTCCATAAATTTAAAATCTGGTTCACAAAATGTGAATGTATACCATATGAAAATATTGCTTCCTTAAATCTCTTCAAATCTAACATTTTTTACTTCTACATTTAACTTCTACATAGCCTTGGGGTGCCTATCATCTGGTGGTCATTCTTGAATGGTAACTGGATAAATTAAGGTTGGATTTCTAATAACTTTGGGATGCTCCTCTTCAATTTCATTATGCAATGGTGTGGTAAGTTCTGCTCTAAACTCCTCTGTCTTGGGGTGGTGTGAATATCTTTCTTATTTTCATTAGTAGGTCTTTCTAAGGGTAGTATCTTACCAGTCAATTTTTCATATTTGGCATCAATAGCAAACCACTTTTTTAAGGATAAAACATGAATTACCAAATGGATAATGGTTATAATAAACATTATGTCAATCTTAGCTAAGTCAACTGTCCCTTTATTTAATTTTTCCATTTCCAACTCATCTACTGTAGAACCACGCAGAGACCTAACTCTCTGCATCATAATATTTTTCCCATTCTTAACATGGGCAAAAACCTTTTTTAAAAAATTTAATTCCCTCTTTAAGAATTCTCAGGTGTCTCACTGGATCTGATGACGATGACAGTGAAGTGTGAGGCTGGTTTTCATTGTACTGCACAGCTGGGCAGAGAGTGCTGGCAGTGCATGGTCTGATAGAGAGCAGCTGCAGCTATTCCCATGTAGCTTGGGGCTGAGGGTATGTGGTGGTGGCAACAGCAGCAAGAGCTCAAGTGGGTGTCAAGGTGAATGAACTGCTGTGGCAGTGGCCTGAGGAGGGGGTTCAGGGGAAAGCCCACAAGCTGAAGAAAGAGGCAGCCAGACATCTGAAAAGTGGACCTAGGGGGACTTGAGGAAGAAGTTCACATGGTGGAAAGTAAGGGCATGGAGCCACCTGAATGACAGACCCAGCAGGTGGGGGGAGGCTAACTCCAGAGATATTTGAGGCCCAGCTGCCTCTATGGTGTTTGTGGCCAGGGCCAGGCAGCAGTTGGAGGCTGCTGTAGATAAACAGGATACTGATACGTGACCTCCAAAGGGATTGTGGGAACCACTGCTTTAGAGCAAGTAGCTGTTCTGGTTTTCATTCTGTTACTTTGATAAACACCATAGCTAAATTCAGCTTTGGGGATGACAGGGCTTATTTCACCTTATATACCTAGATTGTAGTCCATCATTGAGGGAAGTCAGGGCAGTAACTCAAGCATGAAGAAATGCTGCCTTTTAGCTTACTCTCTAAATTGTCCTCAGCCTGCTTTCTTATACAGCCCAGTACCATCTGCTGAGGCAAGGTACAGACCACAGTTTACTGGACCCTCTCACACCAAGCATCAATCAAGGGAATTCATCACAGACATGACATTGAGCAATCTGATCTTTGTAACCATTCAATCGGTGTTCCTTTTTCCTATGTCACTCTAGTTTGTGTCAAGGTGACAATAAAACTTCACCATCAAAGTCAATCTATACTTTGTCAATGTGACATACAAATGTACAATGATTAAACCACTAGCTCCCCTTAATTGTCCCCAAGATATCATGTTTATAAAACACAGTGCATTTAAATTAATTATCAAGAGAGTAAAAAGGCCACCATGGAGTAGTAAAAATGTTCAAAGTGTGTGTGTGTGTGTGTGTGTGTGTGTGTGTGTGTGTGTGTATGTGTGTGTGTATGTAGTATCATACAACATTCCAACTCTGAGAATGTATTTAGAAGAACTAAATTCAGGAATTTGAATAGCACTTTTTATATCTATGCTTATAGGAGTATCATTCATAATAGCTAAAAGATATAAAACAGCCCAAGTATCCATTAGCAGATGAATGGATAAATATAAGATGGCACATTCATGCAATGGGGGCAGTAGCTATCTTTCAAAAGGAAAGCAATTCTGAAGTATGTACAGCATTCATAAATTGTGAAGGCATACTTCTAACTACAATAAGCCACTGGGTTAATTTCTAACAGATTCCATCCATTTTAAATCCTAGAGTTGTCAAAATCATAAAGATGGAAGAAAATGTATATTGGTTGTTAGAGGCTGGGGGAAGGGTGTTCCTCTTTAATGGCTACAGAGTTTCCTTTTGGAAATCTGAAAATATGTTTTGTGCTTGGATGAAGATTATGATTCTACAGCAGTGTGAATGATGCATGTACTTACAAATGATTTAGATGGTAAACTTTTATGTTATTTATATTTTATTATCATGAAATGGATCCAAAGGCAAGTTGATGTTTTCAGAAATGCTCAGTTTTCACATGATTAATCACAGTGCATCCAAAATAAATATTGTATCTGAAATCAGGTGGTTGCCTCTGTGACATTGTCACAAAGTAAAAGGAGCCTCAGGAATTTCTGAAAGATAGAAGACCATTTTTATTTCAGAGCAGTTGAGGGTGGCTCACACATTCTAGAGGAATGAAGAAAAAGTGAAACTAGAGTAAACAGGAGAAAATTATATGACAATTTACTCTATAAAGTTAGAAAAAAAAGAAAAAAGAAATCCTTCAAAAGCAGATGACCAGATCAGCCATGCATGAGATGAGCTGGACACCTATCAAATGCAACCCAAAACTCCTTCAGAAAAAAAATGTAGCAATCTGTTGGCTGTTATTGAAGTTCACACATTTCCCATGAGAAAAAAAAAAGAGATAATGAGTTGAAAACTCTGTTGGCTGAATGTGCTTGCTGAAATGTGTGTGTGTGTGAGAGAGAGAGAGAGAGAGAGAGAGAGAGAGAGAGAGAGAGAGAGAGAGAGAGAGAGAGAGAAGAAAGACAAAGGAGACGTGTTCTATGCCTCTGAGATGGCTAATAGGATCGTTGGAAGGAGCTCATGAGAATACCAGGAAATTCTCTGGTGACCATACCTTTGGTGACTGAGGTATGGGAGGCTATGATAATCTGAGGTGTTAGGATTCAGTGTTCGGTAAGGAGCAACAACTCTCCCAAGGACCAGGCCACAGGAGAAAGCCTCTATAAGGAGAGTGTGGGAAAGTGGTCCTGAGGTCCTTAGATTTTCAATGACCCAAGACTACTTGATCCATCTACCAGTAGAGTAGGATGTTGTCTGCCCGTACTCCAGATGTCCATCTTGCTCTTTTGTCAAATGTTAGGTGTTGCAGAATCCTGAAGCATAGTCCATGAACATGTGTGTTCTTACTATTGCAGAGAACTCAACAGAAACTGGTTGGTAACATTCCCCAGAAGAATGAGACTCCTCATACATCCTTCACTAGCCCCAAAGGCATTGATCCTACCCTTCTATGATCTGAATTCTGAAGACGCAGAACCAGAGCAAGGTGTGTTTCTCTTCAAACTCAAGTAATATTGGCTTTTCGTTTAGTTCTATGGTTCATTATTACTGATTTATTGACTCATACTGAAGCTAATTAAGGCTCTAATTCTAAGATGATATCCTGTGGTTATTTAAACAACTTTTAAAAATCTGTTCTTTTATTCTGTTTGAGGTATATTATTAGTTAATTTATTGTTTATAATCTCACTAAAATATTTCAGAAATATACAAGGATGTGTTTTCATCTATAATGACTGATTATTTTCTCTTTTGTTTGTGCTGCTTCCTACTGTTTGTGTAATTATTTAATATCTTGGGTGGAGACTTGACAGTATTCTAACTTGTGAGGTAGTATGTTATAATTGTACATTATACACTTGTGAGTTTTTCTTCCTTCCTGGAAAGATGTCAGGCTTAGGAGACACAAGGTCCTTCCTCTCTGAGGCCCAGCCCTAATGTAGCTTGCCTCTAGAACTCTCACCTCTGCCCAGACGTCTCCTTTTTGTTAGCTCTGCATTCTCCCAGAGCTGCTGGGAAACCTAAGCGAGGCTTAGTTACCCAGCTGCCCCTCAGTCCAGGACCTGCTGTGGGAAGCATGGCCAGACCACAGGGAGTCTAGGAGCCTACATTTTTGTCTGCTTGTTCATCTGCTTCCTCTTCTCTCTTGTCCAATGGTACATTTAACAAACGTGGCCTCTTACATCTGTTTCAAATAGACATTGTGGTGATGGGAGATGTCATTCTGTAAACATGTTTCTCATATTGGTTAATAAAGCACTGTTAGCCAATAGGAAAGCAAGATAGGCAGGACTAGGAGACTAGGAGGAGAGAGGAAGTAGTAGAGAGGAGTTTCAAGATGTAGGACCAACAGGGTAGAACTCCCGGCCCACTCTCTGGTAAGATAAGACCACACGGAAATGCTTAGATTAATAGAAATGGGTTAATATTTAAGACAGAACTAGCCAATAAGAAATGCTAACAGCTTTATACCTCCTGGAGGCGTGGGTTCCTATCCCACTTCTGACACCAGATATTGAAGTTTAATTAGTATCAGGAGAAACAGATAGGCTGAATAGATGTTTGTTCAGGGAGAAAGAACTTACAACATAGACAGATGAACACCAGCAAGTTCTTGGTCCCAAGGATGCCTCCGGATATTCTCCTGTCCCTGTGCTATAAGCAAGAGTGCTCCCGAAGTCCCTTCCTTAGATTTAGTTCCCCCAGGTAACATCTGCCCCTGTCCCCACCCCCAATGGGCTTGGTCTGTGCCATAGGTGTGGACAAAGTGAATATCTCACTACATTGTGGTCCTTTCTTGACCCTTTATCTGGACCTCAAGTTCCAGACCTGCCAGATGCCCACTTCCTGCCAATCCTCACTACTTCTAGATACAAAGGTCTGTAAAAAGCATCCCCATGGCTTCATGTTTCAAATCCTTGCTTGTCTTACATTCAGAAAGCAGCATGAAACCATACTGCTCAAAGCTCTCTATAGTCCAAATCATGTTGACCCTTGACTCTGAACTCCCATCATCCATGAGATGTATACTCTGGTCTGTCTTCATCCACATCCCTGTGATCAAGCCCACACTTAACATCAGGGTCTTTGCACTGGTTGTTTACTTAGCCTAGAATGTTTCCTATGCACTGTGAGTGGTTGCCTGCTTCTATCATGAGCCCCAGGCTTTTGTTGGCATGTCTGAATTCCCATCTGCTCTGTTTCTCTGCTTAGTTGTGGTTCTATGACACTGATCCTATGTGAAACCATTGCATTTCCTCATTGTCTTAGTTTCTGTCTAACTTCCTTCATCACTCCCCACCAAGACAAAGATTGTTTCTTTCAGAAAAAAGATAAACCCCTCGCTGTTTCTGGATTATTTCAGTTGAGTTATTAGCAACAGAAGCATCACTCATTGTTTACATTGACACATCAGGGGCAGGCAGTTTATCTTATTCAACCCTGAACTCTCCCTTTTGTATTGCCCAAGACAGTAACTCCCAGTGAATTTAGTGAATAAAGGGATAAACACTAGTGGGTTCAGTGGGATGGTCTGTGACCAGAGGCTGGCTGGAATATCAGAGTGTGGCTGTGCTGGGCTTCCTATGGCTAGTTCTGCATACCTAGAGCCACATTCTTAGACCACCACCTGGATCCCTAGCACTCTTCACAGCCACCCATTTCCTAAGGTCTCTTGCCTTTGTTCTGGTGGTCACTCTTGTCTTGTATAGGTTTTTCATGCTGGACCCTATGCAGACATTCCATGCTACTGAGTACCAAGTCTCCAAGGTAAGCCATGCAGATAGATGGCTGGCAAGCCCAGGGCAACATCTGCCCCCCCCCATACTGTTGCAGTAAACAGAGAAATGGGAAAATGCCTGAACACCAGAATCCAGGTCCTTCATTAGCTTGCAAAGACAGGCAGAAACACAAAAGCATTCACAACCACCTCTGACTGGTATAGTAAATAATACTTGGATGGGGGCAGGGCAAGGCTCACTCAGGAAGCAGTGGGCAGAGAGAAGAGTAAAAAGCACATCACATGCCTGCAGCTCACTTGAGTGCCTTCTAAGACAGGGAGAAGAACACTTAAATAGAAGCAAATCACATGCCACATAAAGATGTATGATAGTTAGTCTCAGCCTCAGAAATCCTGGGAGTTAATATCCCTTCTGTTTTTTCCCTGCCTTGTGATTCAAGCATGGTCCTCAGTGCATCAGCTTCTACACTTTCTTACCTGTGAAGGAGGAAAGGGAGGCTTACTGTGAAGCTTCTACACAGAAGCACGTAGAAAAGCCTCAGGGGTTGCTGCGTTTGCTGGCATGTGAAAAGGAAGCAAGCCACACACCTGACATTGAGAGACTTCTGTTCTCAAGTCCATTTGTTTCAACTCTTTGAAAATACAGTCTTCCTTTGACTCTGTTTGGTTTGTTGATTGCATTACCGACTTTTTCCTTGAGCTCTTCTCTTACAATCTGTCTCAGGGAGGACCTGATTAGAACACAGTGCACCGCCATGGAATGGAGCCAGTGGAAGGGACACCATCCTCATGAACCAGGCCTGAAAGTGTCTATCAAGCTATGCAACTGCAGTAGCAATATTTGAGTAATGCTGCTTCTTCTCTTAGAAATTTGATCCCATTCCACACACACTTCCCCTACTCATTAAGACACCTACCACTCACTAAAAAACATCTGGTCAATTAAATTTAAAACTTTAGTCAAACCAGTTGCTGGCAATATATGGTCATACATCTGGACAAATGAAATTTTAATTAAATGTTTTTAATATCATGAGGGCTCAGATTCAAATTCAGTTGCCAAGTAGAAGACATGGATGTTTACTTTCTGTGCAAATTGGGAAAGCTAAGATTTCTGGATCAATTGGTTAGTTAGAGAGGTACAAGGGTCTTCCTTCCTAGATGTGCAATATTCGTCCTGAATTTTAAATCAACAGCAATAACTTTGGGGGCTGTAGAGATGGTTCAGCAGTTAAGAGCACTTATGCTCTTGCAGAGGGCTTGAGTTTGGTTCCTAGCACCCACAAGTACCTCTCCAACCTCCAAAGGCAGCAGTCATGTATGTAGTAGTCAAAATATTCACACATATGAAATAAATAAATCTGAAAACACACTCTTCATAATTCCATTGGTCAGTTGACAAGCCCTGTGTTTTCATTAGATAATATTCACATGGGATTCTGAGTAGAATACAGGGAACCTACTTAGAGTTATGGGTCTGGTTCCTGCTAACCTTTAAGACCTATGAGATAGCTTTTTCCTGTGTGCCTCTATTTGATAAAGTGAAGGGGGTTCAATTTCTTATAGTAGGATGAGGCATTTTTTTCTGTTGATGAAGTTTGACACATATGTGAACACACATGTTCCATACACAGGTGAGGTGCATGTACTAATAATGTACTTTATTGTGAATCTTACCAAAGTCATGTTTATCACCTGTATAGGCACATGATGAAGAGGGCTTGAACTAGGGCTCTAGCAGGGGACATAAACAGAAATGAATAGATTTAAGACATACCCAGGACACAAAACTGACAGCACCCACTGATGCATGAGCTAAGGGGACTGTGGATACTGAAGGAGTATTTCCACCACTCTTACAGGCAATGCTTGAAGGGCATCTTTTGGTCGACATTTCAAATTCCAATTGAGCAGTCTAGATTTTTTTTGACATTTCCTCTCTATTTTTCACCCCAAGAGCTCAGAGCAAGCCTATTGTTTAAATCTCGCTTGACTTATCTTGCTACTTTGAACCATCTTTACCTTGGCAAGAGAAATCTTTGGCACAAGGTCACATAATACCTTAAAAATAATCCTCCAAACACAAACACAGAAAAACCCAAACAAAACCCATCTTTGGACATCTGTTGTGATGTGGCAGCCAAGAGGAGGGTCCACATGGTGCCAGCAGGGCAGCCATGTCCACATATTGCAGTCAGTGTGTAAGGTGCCGGCACTAATGATGCTGGCATCCTGTGGAGGGCTGCTCTGCCAGCCTGCTAATTAGGATCTGCTTAGAGTGGCCAAAGCTGAGGCTGGACAGTCAGGCTCTCCTGTTGCCTGCCTCTCCCCGTGTCTTCCTTGCATATAGCAATTTAGCATCGTGTACATTTTTTAAATTTATTATTATTGTTATTATTATTAATTTAATTTTTTATCATGGGCCATTTAAAATGAAGAGGAAAGAAAAGCAGGCTGTCTAAAGGTACTGGATGGAGACAAACATCGCTAAAGCCAGTGGCTCTGCTGGCAGAAGCAGCCCAGCTGACCTTCCTCGGAAGGGTGCAGGACTTATATAGCAGTTTGTGTACAGGTTGTCAGCAGAAAGCTATACCCAGGAGGAGGATCTTGAAGCCAGTCACTGCCTGGGTAGACCAAGCCTTGCAATTGTTCTCTGTGTTTCAGATGTTCATCAGCAAGAGGTGGCAAACATTCACCGATTGTCAAGTTGTCGCACAAACAGAGAGGATGATACTTCCCAACAGCTTAAAGCCACCCATTGGAGGTTTCCTATGGGCTCATTGTGCTATGGTTTGGAGCCTTCATGGATCACAAACTTTCAGAAAAAAAATGCTATAGGGTAGTGTTTACTTTAAATAGCTTTCAAACATTAGTAGATAATAATAGTCCTGGGTCACACACGGAACAGAAGCGTTGACTCATGGGACAAGGTTGGAAGCTAAATTGTGACAGGATTTGTGTTTGCCTTCTTTGCAATGAAAAAACTCACTTATGGCTCTGTCTAGGGATGTAATGAGGGAGTCAATGAAAGAATAGAGATCAACCAAGTACCATGCATGCATAAATTCCTCTAAAACTGCTACTACAAATTCATACACTATGGGCTGGAGAGATGGCTCAGCCATTAAAGGCTAGGCTCACAACCAAAAATACAAATTCATACTCTAGGGCAGTGGTGGGCAATTGTCTAAAGAACAAGATAGTACCTGTTTTATACTTTGTAGGCCATGCAGTCTCTATTTCAATTACAAATTTCTAATATTTAGGTAAATAATAATTATAAGCAATATGTAAATAAGCAAATACTGCTGCTGTTCCTATATCTCATTCACTGAAACACACCAGGTAGTGGATGTGGTCTGTGAACCAGTCTTGCAACTTCTTCCTAGAAAATGAAATGGACGAATCTTCCCTCCAGATAGAATGTAGACACATGTACACTAGAGTCAAGGAAAGTTAAGCATGCCTGTGAGGCTCAACTCTGACCCACTTTTAACCAAATAAATCCCTTGTCATAGTTCCTCACCTGGGCAATTGTGACTAAGAAGAATGTATCTGCACCTCTCAGGCTCCTAGCCCACTCCCGATTGCCTGGATATTTCTTACAGAAATGGAATATGTACTCTCATTCTTCATTAACCCACTGGAGTGTCTGTAAGGACAGTTAAGGATGCAGTACCTTAATGGCACTGTGGGAAATGGTTCACCATGGGAAGAGGAGCTCTTAACAGACAGGTTATATTTAGAAAAGTTACCTTTTTGAAAACTAGAGCGACTTTAGAATTTCCTTTGGTTTTGCCCTCTACTTTCCTTAGTTCCCTCTACCTCCACCCCCAGGTCACCTTCAACTCCACATTCCTGGCATCTACTGAAATATATCCATTGCTCTGCCACTTTTTGTTTTAACACTGTCAGCCCATTGGCAGGACCTTTGTCTACTGGTGACTCCCCAGCCAAGGCCTTTGGGACCATTCACTTCTTGTGCAGTTCTAGCTATACAGATGAATACTAACAGGCACCTTGTAGTGCGTTTGAGGCCACATCCTATGGGCCATTTATTTATGCAAGCAATTTGATTCCCACCATAATCCTGGGAAGCCAATTTGCTCAGTTTTATGGAGTGTGAAGCTGCCTGTACCTATACACAACAGGATAACCAAGCAAATTCTCCCCTCTTTAACCAAATCTTGGTCTGATTTCAACTTCTATTTCTCTTTGATATAATTTTTATCTGCCTAGAACATTTTATCCTTCATCTCATCAACTAAGTTTCTTAAGGGTCACTTCAAACATTTCCATAACTATGAAGCCAATATCTATCTGTTCTACATCTTTTTAGTTCCTTCAGCATTTTCTTTTCAGATCACCACAACACTAGTAGCACATGTCAGTCTTATTTACCTTTTATTCCCTACAATAGACTAGGAGCACTCTGAAGTTGACGTCCAACCCAGATCTATTTTTCTATTCCCAGGTCTAGAAACAGGAGGCAACATTGATCACATGTCAAATGGCTGTAGGACTAGAAAAGAGTATTTAGGGATGTGTATCTTTCAAATGCAGAAATAGCAGCCTTTACAATGATCTGCTAATGGACCTGGATGCTGAATGGGGAATGAAGGGATGCTCTCTTGTTATGCAGTCTGAGTGGTGGTGGAGCTTTGGGGCTGCTCGTGCTGTCCACCATCTCAGAAATCTCTGAAGTCCTTTCCTAAATGTTTAAATGAGGTAAAGTGGTTGGCTTTATAAGTAATAGAAGTCAATTGTGTTTGCAGCATCTAATGCAGGAATAGCATTAGATAGTTGAGATGGGGCCCAGTGCCAAGAACTGCTGAGTGGGCAGAAGGCCTGATTTCCAGACTCCCTCTGCATCCATTTGTGATAATCCCAGTCTGGCTTTCTACCAGTCACCTCCTAATGAGACTTGTACAAGACAGCCTTTGCCCCAAGCACAGACATCTCTCCTGAATCAGAAGTTCACTTACACAGATGTTTAAAACTACACACACACACACACACACACACACACACACACACACACACACACATATTCTAAATACACTCTTAATCTTCATTGCTACCAACACTTTTCTAACAGGCTGGCAAACATTCAGGCAGAAACTGAAATATTTAAATGCACTGAGCTGCTGTGACTCCCTTACCCAATGAATTTTCATCTATAAGGCAGAAGAAAGCAAATCTTTGGCCCTGACCCTGGGGGACTCTGAGTCACAGAGGAGAGCTAGCCTGGATTCAGGGTAGGACATGAAGGTTGCAGCCAAAGACTGAAATAACACACATTTATTCTGCATTTCACAGATGAGTGGCACCATCTCCCAGTAAGAGACCCTCAGGGGATGCCAAAAATGAAGATACTGACAATAGGAATAAACATGTATTGTCTCAGCATATCAGTCTAATCATGCTACACTATCATGTAAACAACTGTCATGATGATAACTCAAAACATAAATGATTTTATATTTCTAAGCTTAAAAAGCAGAGGCTTTTTGGAACAGCTCATAATTTGCCCAGGATCATAGCTACCAAGGAGACTAATATACAATTGAGTCTGTACAAATCTTCCAGAGCACAGAAGCTGCCTCAACTGTGAATGTGACCCTGAAGAATGAATTTATATCAAGGAAACAACATGTCAGGGTCATCAGCTATGTCCTATCATTGCCTTAGAGCTTTCACAAGGGGAGAATCATTTGATGGTACATCCTCCTAGTAAGGTCTTGGAATTACCTCCTAGCTTTCCATAATCTTGTGCTGAGAGCCTGTGGAAGTCTGAATGGTATGGAGAAAGAAAATCATTCCAGTAGGGAATTCTGGGAGACTCAGAGGATTCTGAATGGAGTGTTCTGGGGCTCCCCAAAAAGAGCTGCCCATCAAAGGGGAGGGAAAAGCATTTCTACTACTTTCCAAGCTCTGGTGCTTCTAGGATCTGGGATAACACAGTCCCCATAGAGGTGGGGTGAATCATGAAGCCTGGGACACATTGTATCATGCCCAATAGGTGGGCTGCTTTGATGGAGGCATGAAGACATGGTATGAAAAAGAAGTCCCCAAGGACAGTGAAGTCATTGTGTGGACCGAAGGGAGGTGAGGGCTGGAGCCAGGGAAGATGACGACATTTGCAGGGGTGAGTAGTTGACGTTATCCTTCAGGCAGCACACAGGAAACACGTTCTCATGTGCTCCTCAGAATGCCCCTACCCCAGTGGGGAGTGGGGGGGGGTTCTTGCTGCTAGGACAGCTGAGTTTTCTATCAGGTTACATGGGTTCATGTGAAACATTCGTAAATACTTCAGCTGTCTCTTATGGCAAATTTTGTAGTTATTGACTAAAATTATTTCTTCCCTTTCTTCTAAGCCTTTGTGAATGAGATGTTGCTATGTTCCCATTGAGAAGTCGGTTTTCCATTTTTTTCATCTGGGAGATTTGATTGGGTAATATGATGTTGGCAAGCCTAAGGCTCAAGCACAAACATTGCATTTTCCAGAGCACCAATGTTTTCTGTGCTCTCACTAGGATTTTTCTATAAAGTTAAGTTGTTACACTGAGCATCTTCATCTAAAATTTGCCTGCAAGTACTAGAGGCATATAGAATAAAAATAGTGAAAACTTATTCTCTTGTGCATGGAAACCTAAGATCATCATGGATTCACTTGGATTAACTTTCTGAAGATCAAAAAGTCACGGGAAGGGGACTCTCTAGTCACCAGCTTCACTGTAGTAACATATGTATGGTGCCATCCTGGCCTTTTCCCAGTTGAGTCTAGACCTGTAAGGTGACCCAGTGAAGCTGGAGGCTTTGCAAAATGGCCATGGAAATACAATAGAATTTGGAATGACAAATTAATAGGGAAAGTTAACCAATGCCTTTCTGATAACTGCAAAATCAAGGAGGGTGGGTCTCATGAGTTCAACGAAAAAATTGATATCTCAGGGACTAAGTGACTTTCCCATAGTGTGAGAATTGGTGGCAGAATCACAATCAGAATTCAGAATAGTTAGCTCTTCTAACCCATGAACTTACTTAAAATCAATTATCCCACATAGTTTCTGGACAACTGAATAGTTTTTTCATTTTGTATAAATTCAGGGTTGAAAAATGAATAGGAAATATCAGATTCCACAAGAGCCTTTCTAACTTCCCTTCACTTCTCTTTTCCACACTCTCTACCATCACACATTCAACTAAGAAGTCACCACCCTCGTCTTTGTACAGACAGCAGAATGTAGCCCATGGTCCTCTACAACATGCTCTAATTTGTTATTAGCTTCTTCCTCCTATTTGGTTACGCACATACACACACACACACACACACACACACACACACATCTTTCACCTAAGTTAGTCTTAACACTCTAATTTCACTTACAAGGACTTTGATTTTTCTTTTAAAAGATGGAATGGCATTTCTAACGGTCTTGATACTAGACAGACATCCAAGAGATGCTTGCTATATTAGAAGGGTAGTTTAGATGATGGGTGGATGAATGCATAGACAGGAATACTTGTGATAAAACTAAGCAGAATGCCTAAATAAATTAAATTAAATGATGTTTTCAAGGGTGTGTGAATAGAATATGGTAAATAGCTAGAAGTCTCAAGCATGGCTCCACAGAACAATAATAACCTCCATGATGTTAGTATATGTCCTGGGAACATTGTTCAAGATCAAGATCTTAACATTAATCTTGCTCATCTATAAGACTAAGGTAAACTTCTGCATAACAGAGGACTTTAGACCCCATGAATAATGTGTTCATCACAGTGCACAGCAAAATGAATAATCAGAAAAATCCTGTCATATACCTATTGCTCATTTATCATTTTTCCAGGTATTGTGCAAACATGAATGGATTAATCCCTTTAGAATTACCAGGGATTCTAAGCCAGGTGGAGGTGAGAAGGAGGGAGGAGTGACAGGTGGATAATGCTAGCTCACATAGATTCATAATATAGTTCTAGTTTTTCATATTTTTCTATATTCATAATATAGTTCTAATTTAGTCCTAGTTTTTATGCTGATATGACTTTAAACGACTGCATTTCCATGTTATTGCTTATTTCATGCAAGAAACCATTAGAACAGAGTCTAACACCTATATGGACATGGTACTGGTCAGTTGTTATAATTGCTCATAATAGTGATTGTAAGTCACTTATCCCCACTTCATAGAAGGAATTGGGGCTAACTGAGAGAGGTCACATGACCACCAAGATAGAAGTGGCCTTGAGCCCATATCATTAATTCCACCATTACCCCCCACTGCCTTGTCTCCAGCACAGCAAGTGTCAAACTTCCCAGTTCTATTAGTTTTTTCTTTTCTTTTTAAAGAAAACACTCCTTGATGTAGCACATAATTTTCCCTTTACATAAGTTTTTGCTTTTTATTTTCAATCACAAAACACTTAACAAAATCAAAGCTAACTCAGATTAGAAAAGCCTGCATTGTTACACAAAGTAAAAACAGGATTACTCTGCTTGAAATAGCCATGGAGCCCTGTAGATCCCCACTTCCTGTGACAACTGTGCAAAACCTTTTGCCCTCTGTTGAGCACAGTTGGAAAATACTGGCCTGAAATGCAGCCCATTGGATTTGCTGGCTGGCACAGCTAGCCTTTCTGTCTTCAGGAAACCTTACGTGTTGGTCCCCGATATATGTGCCTGTGTAAGCTCAGATGAACATGTAGTGGAGGACTGTATGGGGTGGGCGAGGCCAGTTAGCTTTCTGACACTTTGCAGGTAAGGTCCTCAGCCACAGTGGGATTTCTGGGCAATCTGTGTGAAAAGATTTCCTAGAAAGCTTCTTCTTAGGAAGCCCCAGTTTCTAAAGATAGTGCTGGCTCAGTGGCAATGAGCAATGCCTCTCCCATTCCATTCCAATTAAGACATTTTCTTTCTTCTCCACCTGTACCTGGGGCTCACACTAGGCTATAGGCAAATGGTGCATTAATCACACATGGCTCAGCCGATGCACAGGGATGGTGGGAAGCTGCTGATTTATGAACCAACTCAAAGTGTAGGGAGGCTGGGAGTAGGCAAAAAAGGCCTAGTTCAGGGAGCAGATGGGGCCCCTTTGTAGGCCCAGCCCCATATGTTCCACTGCAGGTCCATATGTTGTGTGGGCTGGTCCCCTGCCCTTGCTGGAGTTGAGGCTGCATGTCTGCTGTAATGCGTAGGGAGATGGATTTCCCACCTGTCCTTCTGGCATTCGCATACTCCCTCTCCAGCAGCCTGAGACCTTGAGGCTGAGGTCTTGAGTCTCTTCTTACAGACAAAACAATGGCTACATTTATGCCCTTGTCAATATGAATTATTGGCATCACTTATTTAGGAAGAGTTCACAGACAGGCAAGATCTGAGGTTTTTCTCTATTTGCTACAAGGAGAAATTGAGACACAGTACTAGACTTACAACTGCTACTATGAGCAATTATAACAACTAACCAGTACCATGTCCATATAGGTGTTATACTCTGTTCTAATGGTTTCTTGCATGCGATAAGCAATGACATGGAAATGCAGTTGTTTAAGGTCATATCAGCATAAAACTAGGACTAAACTCAGAACTACATTATGAATCTATATTAGCTTACATTATCCACCTGTCACTCCTCCCTCCCTCTCTCTTCCATTCTTCCCTCCCCACATCCCTACATCCATCTATTCCTCCATTCCTCCACCCACTCAGCGAGTACTTATTGACTTCCTATCATACATCAGACCACAGACAAGATGCTCAGGGTGGAGCTGAAAGTACAGTAGACGTGATGCTGTCTCTCAGGGAAAGCACATCTTTGTTGACCAAGAAACATAAAAGAACATTTAGAAACTAGTTAAGAAAAATTCCAGCTGTAAATTCCAGTAACTTACATAAAGCAAGAAAATAAGGGCTTCAAAGAATAACAGGTCATAGGGCTCAGAGAGCAAGGGAACTTGCTGCATGATCATCAGGACCCGAGTTCTGATCTCAGCACAAGCTGGGTGTGGTCTTGCAAGGGAGTATAATCCCAGGGCTGTGGAGGGAAGAGATAGAAGGATTATTGGAGTTCGGGTTCATGGTCAGACTCTGCCTCAAAGGAATAAGATAGAGTGTAACAGAGGACCTGCAAGGTCCTCTTTTGACCTGTGTGCTCATGTGCACACAAGCATTTACACACAGCATATTCACATGTGCATACATCACACATGCATACCTCCTAATATACATAGAATTAGAGAAGCAATTTCTGAAGGAGGAGGACAAGGCAGGAGAAGAAGAGGGTGTTGTCTGTGACAGCAGTGGCAGAAAAGGCATTTCTTACCCTTTAGAACAAGGAAGAGCTGAGGGCAATATATGCAAAGCACCTGCAGTCAGAATAACCCAGAATATTTGAAGTCTAGAAAGGTAGAGTTACCCAGATGTGGCAAAAGAGGTAAAAGACATGATTGAGGATGGAAGGGTTTTGATTCTTCCAAGACTTATGAACAAGATAAGGTGTGCTCTTGGCAAGGTCAGTGTGAAATTACACACAGCTCAGCAACATCAGTGGAGAGTAATGACCAATAGCAGCTTCCACTATTTACTCATAGTCAATGTAACTCCTGCCCCATGCTATGCCTTCCTACCCCCAGGTATTGCTCAGCTTCAAATATTGACTTAGGGAACCCTTATTTGAATAAACAGATGTATTCAAATGATCCATATTCAGTGCTAGCTAGAACTCCTATTCATGTGTCAGAAATACAGAACTCAGCATATACAGACATTCTTTAATTTTTAAAACCACTACTGAGCTTAAGACCATGCTGTCTTTTTCATAAGTTCTTTAGTAATACTATTACCCCAACCCATTAAGTTTTACTACTTTAGCATTGTACTTTTTCCTTTGCACTGTTATGGTTTCTTTGAAGATATAAGATCTGGGATACTTTATTGCTTTCTTTCATTATTTTATACTCTTTAGAAAAAACTATCTGTTCTGACAGGTCCGACCTTGAATGTAAGATCTATTAGCCTGCAAGGATTAGACTTTATTTAATAAACATTTGTAGAGAGGTTGTTCTGTGCTTGGTGTGGATCCAAATGCATTGTATGAATAAACTCATTTAATCCTGCAGCAAGTCTTTCAATATTAGAAGTGTTAGCATTCTTGTTTTGGGGTTGAAGAAGGGAAACTCTAAGAGATTAAGTAAAAGAGGTCAAGATCACCCAACCAGAAAATGACAGTCAAGTTTGCACCCCACAATCCATTTCCAATGTCTATGCCATCAGCCACTCCAGTTGGATGGGCCTTTTCATGAGAAAGCAAAGACCTGGGGTGTCATGCTCAGAGAGAGCTTCACCTTCCCCCTCACCCACTTTAAGCTTTCTGAGATCACATGAGGGTCTTTTCACATCCTCTAATCTCTAGGAATCCTCCCATCAAGTGGGACAGGCATTTGTGTTTTCTATTATGTAGAGATAGAGGCAAAGGGAAAGAACGGAACCTGGGCTGGAGTTCATCAGGCATGGAGGAGAGTGCTGAGGCAGCCAGGAGCTGCAGTGAGTGAGGGCTGAGGCAATGGAGGCACCAGTGATCTCAGAAGTGATTCAGAAATCCATGCATCCTGGTACTAAGCAACTTAGAGGCAGCACTGAAAAGACTTTCATCAGTATAGACTGCCTTGCACTGTCTTGCCTCCCTGACTGGGTACCATACCCATCTCACTGACTGGATATCACACCTGTCTCCCTGGCTAGGTATCACTCCTGCTCAAGAACCAAGAGCCAAAGCTATGGAAAGGCTGCACCAGCAAGGCAGCTGCACATGCATGGCTTTATTTACATTCTGTAGTTCTGCTGTTTCCTCTCTGCCTCTAGATCCCTTTTCCTACTTTCTTCTTTCTCCACTTCCGGTATCCTTCTCATTGCTCTCCAGACCCATTTGTGAAGATTAGCATTCTCTGCCACAACTTGTAGGTAGCTTCTGATGTTGTAGAGCCTCTGACCTTTTGCAGCTCAGACTCCACATCAGTCAGGGGATATTTCAGATTATGTGTCTGTCTGCAGGAATGTGAATAGTCTTACCGTGCCTCTGATGATCAGCTGGCAAAAAACCATATGTGCTGTTAAACATGAGAACTCTGACTTATTTTATGGCCACCTCTTCTCCAGGGTTCTGGTTCCCCCTTGTGAGAACTTAGTAAAACACACGTTGAGGAACCATCTTTATAGGTTATGAATTTTCTTTGTATTTGTCTGTGAGTGTTGTCAAACCAACAGTGGCCAGCCAGCTTTTGACTATAAAGGACCAGATGTCAAATAATTCCTTCTTCTTGGGTCGGTAGGTTTCCAGTCATCTTCACCATCTTAGTGTACATCCTTATGCAATACATAAATAAACACATGTGGAACACATTCCAGGAGACTTTACTTACAGCAGCTGCTGGTGTAGAGTGTGGTCTGATACCTTCTGGTAGAAACACTTTGAATTATTTCCTGCAGACACTGCCCCTTGTGGATGTTCTGTTTCAACTGTGGGCTTGACAAAGCTCTGCTGGGTGGTTTAATGAGGTGTTCCCTTTCCCCTGGCAGGCCTTCTGAGTTCTGTGGTCCTGTGATAAATACTATTGCTTCACCCAAAGTTGGAGCACAGCTGTCCTGATTGTTGCAAGCATCCTTCTGTCAAGGAAACCAGTGAAAGTGTGATCTTTAAATAAGAAATCTGTACAGTGGTGGGTGGGAATAGCCATGTGTGTACAAAACAGTTCTTCTAGATGCCTGGTGTCTTGGGGACCTTGCTTGAATATAATGCTGGGGATGACAGCTGGTCTCTCATTGCCTGCTGGTTTGATGAGGACAGGGAAGGGAAGACAAGAACAGGGAGGCCTATGACAGATAAGTAATTACTGTAAGCAGGAAGTTCTCTTGGGAGCACAGAGACGCTGCTCCTGGGAGGCATTTTGTGAGGATGGCTGATAGCTGATTCTGGGTGCACTATTTAATGTGTGTGGAGGCCTCAGGCAGAACAGGCACCCCGGTCTCCTAGCCCTCTTTTGCTTTATCAGTCATCCCTTTGGGATCTTAGGCTGTGCTCTGTGCTGATCATCTGTTACTCCCTGCATTCTATTTCTCTGGTTCTTTGCTTCTAAGCACCTAGTGTAGGGAGCTGTGATACTGCAGTCACCATTACAAGATGGCGCTGACATCAGCCCCGCAGTCAGTAAACAAGTTCTGGAGCGCATGTGCCAATTGCGAGAACACGCCAAGTATCTGCCCAGCCCAGGGCGTCACATGGGGTGATGAGTGAGCAGCCAACCAGAGGGAGATACGCCACCTCCTACCATCCTGGTGCGGCTAGGGCTTATAAATACAGCACCACTCTGGGGCTTGGGGTCTTCCTCCTTTCATTGCTTGGATGCAATAAAGCTTGCTGCAGAAGGATCCTGTTGTCCGTGTGCGTTCTTGCTGGCGAGACGACTGCGCGGGCTGCGACAACCTAGTACCTCTCATTTTTTTCAGAGAGGATCACTTGTGTAAGTGGAGCTCCATACACCCTGCATGAGACTGAAGATCTTGGAATTTATACCCTCCAGGTTATCTCTTAGTAACAGAGGCAAAGGAGAGTATGGAGGCTCACATATCTATATAGGATGCCAGCTGGGTGTGCGCCTTAGACTCTAGGCCTCCATGTGGGACCAGGCTTTGATTCTTAGCCTGAAAGTCCAGAACCATTTGGCTTTTGGCCTCCTTCTGTCCCTTCCCTTTTCAGTTCCCTCTGGGAGTACCTCCTTCCTAACTCATTGTACCTAAGTCCTCATCCAATGGGTTGTTACTTGAAAGAGAGGACAAGTGTTCTCAATGTATCTGCTTATCCTTCCTGCGGCAGGTGACAAGGCTTAGCCTGGTTTTGAATACAGAATTTTTGAGACATGTTTAAGTTCTAAAACCACACTTTTACTTGCTCTGTGTAGTCAGTTTTATATTGGCAATATCACCCTGCTCTGTTGAGTTTTGGTGCTTGCCCCGAGTCACAGTCTCTGAAGAAATATGTGAAGAGCCACAAAGAATAGGCAGATGTGTGGAACAGACAAGGCTATGAGGCATTGACTAGAGGCAAAGGATGGAGAAAACAACTTGATTTGGCATTGTGGCTCCCCTACCATTTTGTTTCTCTCCATGCAGTGGTGTTCCGACTGTAAACTAGGGAATGAGTGAGAATATGTCCCCAGATATCTCAAGATTAATGTCACCAGGACTCCTCCTGCTTCAGCACACTAGTCTTTTTCTTTAGTCTAAGAACTGAGGGGTGGTGGGCAATTAATATCTCCCACACAATTACCATTTGCCCCATTGAGCCACCAACTAGAAAGCGTGTTGCCATACTTACTGTCCAAGACTCTTTTGTGTACTAGGACAAAATACTCGATGCAAGATAATATATAAAGAAAAAAGTTTATTTGGCTCATGGTTCTGGTAGCTAGAAACGTCCCGGATTTTGGTAAGGGCCTCACCCAGGTTGTGCTGCATCTTGGTGGAAAAATAGAAGGGGGAGAGGGCATGGAGGACCAAGCCCCCAGGCAACATCACTTTACAACAACCCGCTCATTTGGTGGGTGATAAAATTCTCTGAGGCAGCTTACCTGCTCCTGAGAGTCAGGCATTCAACCCTTCCAAGGGTGGTACCTGGTGACTCAGATGACTCCATACTGTTGTACTGGAACACCATATTCCTCACGGCTTTTACTAGGGAGAAATCCTAGCACTCCTGCTCTCTTTTTGATGCTCAGCTCACTGTGCATGTGAATAGTTTAACCGTGAGTCTGTTCCCATTTTGTGGTGAGGATAACAGTGATAGTTTTGAACCAGGGTGTTTCATGTGGGTTTATAAAAGTAAACTCAACTCTAGCTTTCACACTATGCAGCCATGGAAATCCACTGTATAGTGTGGGTTCACAGCCCAACTAGGAAAACCAGACATCAACAATCAATGACACTGAGATCACGTGCTGAGACGTGGCCCTAAACTGTGTGTTTATTGTCTGAATTTATGATGCCTCTTAGTTGTGATAGAAGGAAGTTCTGAGCCAAACAGACCTACATTTGATTCTTATCTCTTTCCTTTCCTACCTGTGTGACTCCAAGCAAGCTATTTCCCTTCATTGTTATTAGCAGTAAGTCAGTACTGGTTATGTCCAG